>JAHEWK010000034.1:0-416717 GCA_020740775.1 Ilyonectria destructans
GAGGGATAGTTGGGCTTGAACCGAACTTACAAACAATAGGAAGAACTGAAGTACTAGGAATCGTGAAATGAGAGGTCTAATAATAGGGCGGTAACAAGGCAACGTTAAAGCTAGGTACGCATCCTCCAACGCTCAAGAAGAAAATTTATTCTGAAAGGCTCTCTTGTTGCGCTTGAAACCAAGTGATCGAAGCTGGCTCATCGCATACAGGGTTAAACCATATATATCTCTTCAATCGCGGATGAATCACTTCCCATGCCGTGTCTCGTGCAACCTTTTCAATGAGTTTGCTATATGAGACCTGAAGCTTTGTAAACCGTGCGGCGATTCCGCCTATAACCATGGCCCAAGTTAGAAAATCGAAGGCACGGGGGTCTTCTATAGGGTCTTTTCGCTGTATGACCTCTATCAAGCATAAAACTCTGGTCGAGTGGCGTAACTTGATTCCTGCATGTGGGGGACTTGGAAGAAGGACCATATCGTGGTAGAGAAGGGTGCAGAGTCGGCATATCTCATGAAGGATAGTAGTGGTATCGATATTTGGCTGCTGGTCTAGGTCGCTTCGGGACATAGCCAACGGGATATATGGAGGCAGAGATAGAATGGCATGTGATGCCCAATCGCAGTTATTTGCCAACACATCAAGGGAATCCGGTGCTCCAGGTCCGCCGCGACAATAATGATCAAGGGCGACAGTCGTTTCTGCCATGACTTCGAGAAATTTGACCATCTTAGGCTCTAGATAGGGAGCCGTGGGCAATGGCGCATCAGGGCTTGGCCGGAAGCACTCGCCTGAGGTCTTGAGCTTTTGATGAGCTTCCAAATCCGGCGCCCATAGACCTTCTTGAACCATTGGCTTCAGCTGGCGCGAACATGGGTACCTAGGTGGAGTATCTAGCCGGGCATTGTAAAGCAAATCGAGGCTGACAAAATGGACGTCAGCAGGCAACATTCCACCGAGATGGGATGTCCGATGTACGGTAGGGTTTAATGGACTTACATAGGCAAAACGAAGCCAAAGGCGTGCTGATCAATATTCGATATTCCACCTTTCTGCTCGACGATATAATAAATGGCGTTCATATGCTCCTTGCCAGGTTTCATCCGGCCGTAGACATGCATGTGGCGGTATGTAGCTAAGGGCGACAATGGGTGCGGCTCCGGTTGGTCTGAGAGATCCATGCTCCCATGGATAGCAAGGACAAAGATGGCAAGAAGATCGCTGTTCGAGAATCCGCGAGGAGAACCGAATTGATGCTGCTCGATGAGAGATCGAACAGCTCTAATAGCCTGGATCTTCCATTTCAGTCCCATTACAAGGATGCGATTTTGTATGCTCGCCGTAGGGCAAGAAATCGTGTAATGTGTAGAAGACCCCATTAATCCGGCATAAAATGCCGCAGGGGACTCCAGAGTACGCCATAACCATGATTGTGCGAATTTACGCCTTCCACTCTCAAATTCTCCAAATTGCGGCCAAGTGTTGGTGAACGCTAGAAGGGTCTCGTTAGGGTGGCTGGTTTCAATGTATGAATGACAGACAGATGGCTATGAACGAGACATGGCTCACCGTAGTAGAGCATCAGATGCTCGTCTCGTCCCATCCCTGACATAACGAAAGAGTCGAATGGGTCCCAACCTGCAGGCCTGAGTGGACAGGACGACATGTGTCGACTCATCGCAGGGTCAGTACCCCCACGATCTGTGTCAGCAATGGCTGGTACTTGGCGCTCTTCGATGTGGGTATCGTCAGGCTTGGTGAAGGGACCAGAGTCAGTGCCATGACGCATTGTCTCCGGAGTGTAAAATATGAACTTGAGGTTCCTTGGCCGCGCGGACATGTACTTCAGACGAGCCTGACGCGATGCATGAGCTCGTGCCGCAGCATTCAGCTGCCCCTCGTCCGGTGGACTTCCAGTGGAGTTATGGTTCAGAAAGAACAATGAAAGGCCCTTGTTTGAAGCCATTGTCACCCGTGAGGTTGGAATAGACATGAAGAAGCAAGGAGGAGATGGACGGGAGAAGGCTTATCGAGGTGCGCCAACCCCAAATTGGAAGGTGGAGGTGTTCCTTACTGAGTAAGATGATCGCAATATTAGGCCGACTGATCCCTGTCATTACACTCGGCACTTTGAGTCATTTCTCAAGTGCTGCCATATCGCGAGTTACTCAGTAATGCACGATGGAAGTGCGCCGCATTTCTGGAAACGAAATGAGGGGTAGAGATCTAAGGGCTGTGATTGGTGCAGAAGTGGAAATGCGGCGCACTTCCTTCGTGCATTACTGGGTAAGACAAAAGGTGGATTGGGATTATTAAGGTCTAAGCGCTTTATGTCTGAGGAACACAGCTCCGCCAAACTACGTAGTATCCACATCCCAGCCACCAGCGTATCGGGCCTTCTTTGTCATACAGTCTCAACATCATGTTCTTGGAGCCGCTGAAGCGTGCGCGACGGGCCAAGCGGCGGAAGGGAAGTTTCGGCGAGGTTGTCGGTCTTAGGGTTTTCTTTGTCCGCGCTCTGCTTGTTCTTTTGATGACGCCCAGGATGTCGTGCAGGTCTTGATCCGTCACTTTGGCTTCCGGAATGTCGCTGAGGAATTGGGATGCTTCTTCGGGGCTGTCATCTCGGGCTCATTTGATTGGCACGGTTGGTAGGCGACTGTGTTCTGCGCGAGGGATGGAAATTTGGAGAAGAGGGAATATAATGAAGAGGAGGGATTGCGTTGCAAAAAACCTTGCACATGGCCTTATTTAACTTTTAATGTTAAATTACTGTTGTCCCGGTCGGGAATGGTCAAGTGTAGTTGCTAGATAGCTTCGCGGCCTAGCTCACCATTACGGGAATGGCCTCCGTTTCGGACCCTGCCTCGCCCAGGAGCCAGGGCTTTCGGTCCGGAACATATTCGTCCTTGGCCTACCTCTGTACTGACATTCTGCGGTGTTAAGAGTTTATCATTCGCCGCTTGGCGTCCAGCGAAAAGGTATAGTATCGATGGGAGACATTAAATGGATTGATCAAGCACTGTTTGCTACCTACCATACGTCCGATGAAAGTCCGACAGGTAACCCGATTATTTATGACGTTGGATATCCCACAAAATTTTCTTCTTCTTTGAAAGGTTGATATATATATACATTCATGAAACTAAACTTGCCTAATGGGAAGAGCCTTGACTAGGTGAGCATAGCCCGACTGCTTGACTGCAGAGCACACTGTTCCCTCAGAGTTACCAACCATAGACCAAGAGCCCTCCCCAACAAACTCAAACCGTACAGCAGATGCCCCAAGGAAGAAACCATCTAGCACTTCACAGGAAGAGCCTTCTCGCTCGTCGCCTTCTTAGCCAAGGCAATCTCAGCGTTACGCCGACGAACAAGGCCCGGGAGCTTCCTCTTGCCCGCGTAAACCCACTTGGGCAGCTCCCCAGAAATCACTGTGTTGGGCTTCTCGCCCTTGTTGAGACGCTTGATGAGCTGCGATCCCTCGGCGGCGCCGCAGCCGACGTTTAAGGACCAGCTGACCAGGGCGCCGAACTGGTTCTTGTTGAGGGTGACTTTGCTGTTAACCATTTTGGGGATGCATTTCTCGAATTTCTGCCATAGTTAGAACTGGTCGTTTGAGATGTTGAAGATGGACTTACTCTCATGTCATCCGCGAGAAGCTTCTTGCCGTTGGCCTTTGACAGGGGGATTGGGTATTTGACATCAGTGCACTTGGAGTTCTTGCAGAGATGACCGTAGCCTACGGTAGGATAGCCAGCAGCGTCCTTGTCTGTCTTGACTCGTTAGTTCTCCTGACACTCCCAAGAGCAAGAGATCACTGACAGATATGAGGAACGAAACCCTCAAACTCGCCAATCAGGTCTACGGTAGCCTGGTTAGAAGACGGCGCAGAGCAACCTCCGCCGCACTTGGGCTTGACGTATCCATTGGAGCCCGTCTTGACGTAGTAGTCCGAGACGTAGCAGCCATCCGAGATCTTATCCCAGATGGTATTCCCGCTGATGTTTGTGCCCTCGGTTTGGCAGGTGATGGTGACGTCGGTGCCCTTCTTCAATACCTTCTTGACCGCGTAGCTGGTGCCTGGGCCGGAGCGGCACTTGACGTCATCGCCGGTGATGGGGTATGCGGTCGCGAGGGAGGCCGCGAGGGTAGAGAGGGCAAAGAGAGTGAACTTCATGGTGGGCGATGTTCTGTAAAGGGGAAGTTGAAAGGAAGTTGATGGGAATCAGTTCAAGCTCAAGAGGCCAAGACGAAACCCTTTATGTACTCAAAACTCAATGTCGTGCAAGATTGAAGGAGTAACTTAAATGAACCTTTGTGCCTCATTTCCATCTGGACCCTTGGAAACCATCTGTCATACCTCCCCAAAACGCCTTGCTCTTTGAGCAGCTGAAGAACACAACTGCCGGCATTCTAGACTCCTTCTTACACAATAAGACGGGGAAACTTTTATGCCGATTAATAAATTAATTCTTGACTTACGGAGGAAATCCCAATCTGCCGGATTTGGACGCTGCTCAATTGCCTGAATGGGATCCCTGCGGATGTGGGGATTGGTGAAACATATCGGAGATTTGCCCCGATTCTGCAAGCTGAAAGAAAGACTGGGGACTTTGTTTCTCTGCGACGGGCCGAATCTGGATGTAGATCCGTTTCGAATGGCGAAACGGCGGGTACATCCGTTGTTTGCGGAAATGTCCGTCTGACATAAGTGGACGGGCCTTGGGCTTAGAGACATGCATTCATTGAGGCGTTGAATGTGCAAGGAATACTCGAGTATGACATGCTGAACGGGCTGATCCTTGAGCTTGACCCTCTTAACGGCTAACTTGCTTGCTGAATGCTACGTCAAACTCCGTGGTTGAATTCCAAAGGCATGATTGGTCAAGCCATGTTGTGGCTAATGTGGTTGTTCAGCGCCGGTGCGAGGGTCAATATGAAGCCTTCAGGCGGAGAGTTGCGCATAAACGAGACGTAGTAATACTATCTTTAAGAAGCTCAGGCTTGGTTCTGAAGAAAATAATTGAAATAAACAGCAGAAGAGATGAACAAGACTCGATGCTGAACCAAGCATCCGCCCAGCGGTTCAACCCACAGAGATCCTTTCTCCATCACAACCACGTCCAACTTATTCTAATTATTTGGACCATTCAAAATCCAACTCAAATTGAATCTCCTCCACACGATCGCCCTATGATCCTTCTCCGATCCGCCAGCCTGGTAAAAGTCCGTCTCAACCAAAGCACCAACCTTACGATCCGCCGTCTTGGTCAAACTCGAGTAGCCGCCCTCAAACCCAACACCAGAGATGGGAGCATCAGAGAGCTTCCTCCCGTAGTTGAACTTTTTCGCATCACCGTCGTAGCTGATCCGTACGCGCATGCGTCTCCGGCTGCTCTTGTGCGCAGAGTTTATGAAGAGCGTGCGCGCTGGGCCGTTAGCGTCCTTTTTGTTGTAGAGGAGGGTGGATGCTTCGCAGGCGGGGTCTGGGAGGCCCTTGTCGAGGACGAAGGGGCCGAATGCAGACAGAGAGCCTCGGGCGACTTTACGGTAGTCGTCTTCGGCAGAGGCACGGTCGTTACGGTAGAGTCTTCCGTCTGGAGTTTGGGCGATTGTGCCTTCGGAGCCGGCGCCTTTGAGGGATTGGTAGGACCATGTGCGCTTACCGGGCTTGCCACGGCCGATGATGTTTCTTCCTTGAGCGGGAACGACGAGCTCACCAGAAGAGAGGGTGATGCCGATTCCAGGGCCAACAGCATCCCATGACCATCCGTCAGGCGTGAGCTGCTTCGTCATGTCCACAGGTTCAGACCAAGTCTTGCCGTCGTCGGTGCTCTGGGTTAGGAAGATATGGCGTCTTCCCTCCCAAGACTTGTTGATCTTGTTTGTCTTCTTTCCACTGGGGAGGGTGTCGCCGCCGTTTTGGCTGTAGTCGCCGTGGTTCCAGCTTAGGAACAAATAAATGGTGTTTCCGTCAACCACAGGCGTGGGGTTTCCCCAAGTGCCATGTCCCTTTCCGACCACCTCTCGGAGGGAATCCCAGTCGCTGGGGCTATCACCGTGGCTCTTGGTGGTCTTAGTGCGCTTGTAGACGAGATTGACGTCCCCGTAGTCTCGATTGTTGTGCCGCCGACCTTCGGCGAATGCGAGGATGCGACCGGTAGTTGTAGTAACTGCAGCGGGGATTCTGAAGGAATGGAAACCAACGCCGTTTGGAAGCTTGTCTGCGTTGCGCATGTTGGAGCTGTGGAATAGGGCGAAGCCTTTGTGGTAGGGTGTTTGACTCTTGGCTGGGTCGTTGACGTTGGCAAAGACGGTGTAAGCCGTGAGCAGCACCAAGAGCAGAGCTTTGATGGAGCTGTTGAAACTGAACATTGTGTTTGCCATGAGGATGTGATTTCAGTTCTCACTTGGCGAAAACCATGGGGAGCAATGTATGTTTTTCGTCATATTTATATATGAAACTATATATGCTTTGAATGGATGACAAAATACTAAGAACCTTGCCTGTCGGAAGATTTGGATGAATGATGACAGCTGATTGACTTCAGCATTAACCACCGACAATATCAACAATTTCGGATAGATAGCCCACGTGCTCGAGGAAATCCCTTGACTGGAAAATACGGTCGTGTCAGTGCTAATTAATCACATGCAGATCAATTAACAGACGTCCTTCCTAATGCGCACAAGGCCATGCAGACTATCACGACCCCTGTCTTTTTTATCGACTATGATCCTCCGCGGTGAAACAACTAAAGAGGAAAGTGGTCCGACACCCTTTTGAGATACCTCCGTGGGAGCTGATTAAAGAGCTAATACAGAGTCAGCAAGGGTCGTTTCTGAGGCCGAGAACACTGTCGATTTGGGGATTATCGGGGGATGCCGTCTCGTTCCGGAACCTTATTGAGAAAGTCCTTCAATCTCAATATGCAGGCTGCCAGAAAAGGTCCGATGACCGTCAATCAAATGGAACAATGAATTCCTCCGTCTTACAGACTGGGGCTTTTCAATCTGTCCGTCTTCATTTTGATTTCGATCGTCCGTCGTTTGTCGTTGTACTCTCCTTCAGCTGAAGGGGTGATTGGTGTTGGTTCCAATTTCTATAAAGTGAAGCAACTATCAAGTTCCCATTCATGTTCAATATCACCAGCAGTCAAGATAATGCCTTGAATACCTCTCAAAATGAAGCTGACAACTTTCTGCGCCTATGCGCTCGCATTCTTTTCCACTGGAGTTCACTCCTATCCCGTGACCAGCGACAACCTCAACTGCCGCTCCGGTCCAGGCACGGCCTTCGCCATCAAGAAATTCTACAAAAAAGGCCACGATGTCACTATCACCTGCCAGACTGAGGGTGATAATATCGAGGGAAATTCCATCTGGGACAAGACATCCGACGGCTGCTACGTTGCCGATAAATACGTCAAGACAGGAAAGGACGGCTACGTAAAAGGCAAATGCACCAACGTCCCCAAACCTCCCAAGAACAACAAAATCCCAGGTCCTAGAGTCAACGACTATCCCTACAAGAACAGCTGCGGCCCAGCGGACAAGTGGCTCTACTTCAAGTGCCAATGCACCAGCTTCGTGGCATGGCGGGTGAATGAGCGACTGGGCATCAAGTTCCACAACAAGTACAAGGGGAAGGCATGGGGACATGGGTATCAGTGGGATGAGGCTGCGAGGGCGAGTGGTGTGAGGGTTGATAATAAGCCTGTGCCAGGGTGTATTGCTCAGACGGATGCTGGGCAGAAGGGACATGTTGCTTGGGTTTCTGCTGTTGATGGGGATATGGTTACTGTTGAGGAGTACAACTGGAACAATTACAGGGCTTATGGGACGCGCAAGGTCCACAAGAGCAAGTTTAGGTACATTCATCTCAAGGTCTAAGGGGCTTGTGGTTGTTGGCTTGAGCAAGGAAGAGGGAATTAGTGGAATCACTGTTGTATTGCTTTAACTAGCTCGACGACAATAAAACACCTTGATACTCAAAGCTCATTACTGTGTTAAGCCGTGCCACATTATCCCTTCATTGAATTCATCGTCGACACCACATCACCGGGAAGCCGTGGTGAAGTTGTCCACAATCCGTTTTCGTTCCGCAAGCCTATGACGAATATCAGCGCGACGATGAAGAAGCGCACCCAGTAGTCAAGAATATCATCGATGAGGTGGGAATATTGTCTCGTGACATTGTGCGTATCTTCATCCAGATCCAAGATGGTCATTACGAGTCGCCTCCCTACTGTACCAAGGGTGCACTGTATTTTGACAAAATACCGTAAAAACTCTGTCAACTCACGCAGCTTAGCGTGCATGAAGAGCCCCACTGGGCTGCGGATCCCGCCCCCCGCGAAAATTAGCCGACGGCCAGTTTCAACTTCCACACATCTTCCTCATGGCAACGCAAAGCCGCTTGCAACGACGAAAATGACTGCCGCCGGCTTCTTGGATATTATATGTGTGTTTTTTGGTGTTGAGAGTCACATCTTAGGACTTTGCACTGACCAATCAGACGTCACAGATGATTTCGAGACCGCAGCCTGCTTCGAGTTTGGACAGACCTACTTCCTTGAGTACCGAAAGCTCTCGACTCCAGGTCTAAATCCCGGTATTTCCCTTACACAAGGGGGCTCTCACTATGCTTGGATCAGAGAGGCTAGTCGGCCTTTAGTTGAGGATGTCTTGCAGGCTGGAAAGCTGGTTTTTTGCCGCCCTGAGTGCTACGGAAAGAGGTGGAAGAAGATGGACTGGCGGTTAGGGATTGAGAGGCAATGGCAAGACGGAATTGTGTTCTTTTGGCAGGATAATGAGGTTATGATATCTTCTGATGTTGATAATCATACTAGTTGCAATAGATAGTGTCCCTGACCTCAGATACTCGAGATTTCTGTGAGTCATCGTCTTGAAGCCGTCTAACTAATTCCGCCTTCCGCCGCCGCGGGGCTCCGAAGCGGCACTCTTCGCCAGGCCCCGAGCAGATAGTCCTCGTTGTCCCTGTTGGGGCCTCGAGTGGGCTGCCTCGCGGAGGCTGTGATGATGTCGAGCGGTCGGTTCCGGAACAGCTCTGGCCACCTCGTATGCTTCAGCCAAGGCGTCGTCTCGTTGTCTTCGGCGCACGAGTACTCTTGGCTCTCCCGCCACATCGGGTCAGCCCTAGCTTGCAAGCGACGGTCCTCGGCCGTCTCCTGCGCGAGCAATGCATCGTTGTATCCTCGTATAGGCGTGGCCGCAGCCGGCCATCCTCCGGGTGGGTCGTCCTTGTGCGGCGCGTAGGCAGGGCTCGTAGGTGGCGGAGTCGATAGATCCGTCAGCGGTGGCTGCTGCACTTGGGCAGGCCGAAGCGTAGGTAGGGACATGGTGTCGGTATATTATAAATAATAATAGATGATGGAATAGAATATATATGCACCTAATAAAGTACTATACTATGTAGGAGTAGTAGTAGTAGTAGTGGTAGTAATAGTAGTAGTAGTAGTAGTGGTGGTGGTGGTAAGTCCAGTCTCCTTGCAATGGCTCTATTCTTTTTCCTCCTATTCTATGTACGATTCTCATTTCCCCCGGCGGCGCGGCGGGCAACCTATGCGCAGTTCATGGTTGCGATGCCGGTGAAGAATAAAATTAAGGGGCTTTTTCGATGAAAAAGGAAGGGGCAAGGCGAATGGCGGTCCTTTGGCGGGACCGGGGTCGGTGCGTTGATGATACGTTCCCTTTTTGGACGAAAGAGGAGGAAAACGGACGTTGATTGGGCGGCGGGGGCTCTTTGGAGGAAAAAGGCAGGCCGACTACAAACAGTAGAAAGCCCCAGGGCTATCTGGATGGACCCGGCCTTTACTTGACTTGGCCTGCAGAGAAAAACAAGTCCTAGCCTTCCTAAGGCTCCTAGCTGATATGATCAGACAAGGAACAGCCCCAGGATCGGACCTGCTTTGTGCTGCTAGGCTGATTGGCCTGGAAAAGCCAGATGGAGGCGTCAGACCTATAGCTATAGGGGATATGATCTACAGACTTGCTATGAAGGCTATTCTTTTAGCTAATTTCAGGAAGTCTATGCTTCTCCCTAACCAGCTAGGAGTCCAGAGCCCTGGAGGGGTTGAGCCTGCCATCTTTATGCTAGAAGAGGCTATATCTGGGGGAAATAAGAGCAGATTTAAAGGTCTATCCACACTAGACCTCACGAATGCTTTTAACAACCTGGATAGGGCTAGTATAGCAGCTGCTACTGCTAGCTACGCCCCAACCTTCTATAGAGCTGCTAGATGGGCCTATAACAGCCCATCTATTCTAGTCACCTCTAAAGGCTACACTCTAGCATCCGCACAAGGGGTCAGACAAGGAGACCCCTTAGGACCCTTCCTCTTTTCCCTAGGGATCCGACCTACCCTAGAAGCTCTCATCCAAAGGCTCCCACACGCAATCATTATAGCCTATCTGGATGATATCTTCATTCTCAGCAAAAAATCCCCTAGCAGGTCCAGCAGCCTAGCAGCAGCTAGAGAGACCTTCCAAGATTCCCCTCTCACTCTAAACGCTAGAAAGAGTAAGGAAGCCAGTCTGGATGACCTCAGACAGTCAGGCCTAGCTACTCTAGGGACCCTAATAGGGCCTAGAGAAGCCAGAAAGGAGTTTCTAGCTAGGAAAATCAACCTGCTGGAGGAAACCCTCAAGGAACTGCAGAAGCTTCCCAAACAACAAGCTCTACTCTTACTAAGAGGCAGCATCCATCTCCTGCTACGACACCTTCTCAGACAGCTAGACCCAGAGGGCTTAGCTGAACTGTGGGGAAGAGCAGATAGAGCTATCCGCCTAGCTCTCCAACACCTAGCTACCAGACGCCAGGGAGACTCTCTTCCTAACCTAGACCCCAATCTTATAGCTATTCCAGCTAGAGAAGGGGAACTAGGAATCCCTATCCATCAGGATACAGCAGAGGAACTCTTCCTGGCAGCTAAAGCAGCTGCTAAGGAACAGATCCAAAAAGTCAACCCTGCTTTTTCCTACAGCCCAGCTGCTGTATCTGCTGCTCTAGCTACCCCTGCTACAGCTCAAGAAGTCCTAGCTAGTAACACAGCGAAAAGACTGAAAGAGCTAAGCAATCTAGCCCCTAGCTTCCAGAGAACCCTCCAGGAAAACAGAAGCTATCTAGGGCGGAAATGGCTACAGATCCTGCCAACTAAGAAACCCCACACCTTGCCGGATCCTATAGCTGTTGAAGCTCTGAGAAACAGACTGCTGCTTCCAACCAGGCCTCCTAGCAGCTCTTGCAATCACTGCGGAAGCCCTACAGATATCAACCACGAAGATACCTGTAAAGGAGCGGCCAGAAGATGGATTCAACGCCATGAACAGATCAAATATGCCTTTAAAAATGCCCTCTCTTGCATTTCTGATCTGGAATTGGAGCTGGAACCAGCTATTGACCCTCTAGCTAGCCTCAGAGCTGATTTTTCTATCCTTCTGGGTGGCTGCCGTACCTACTACGATATCCAAGTAGTAGCTATAAATGCAGAATCAGCCCACCAGGAAGCCTGGGAAACTCTAGCTAAGGCAGCTGTAAAGAAACGGGCGAAATATGCCTCCCTAGGCCCCTATTTCCAACCTCTAATTTTCTCAGCTGGCGGCCTGCTAGAAAAAGACTCTGCTAAAGCTTATAAAGCCCTACAAGGCCTACTAAGCCCTACAGGCTCTGCCCACTTAGACACTACTATAGGTTTAATCCTTAGTAAGACTAGAGCTCAGTCTGCAGCTTCTATTGCAGCTAGACCAGCTAGAAAGCAAGAGACCAGCGGATTTAGACAGAGAACAGCTGCTTTTATTAGTAACCTCTCTCCTATTCCTTCTCAGCCTACTAGCTCTATAGCTACTAACTAAACTTTCTTTCTCTCCTTCTTCTTTCTTCTTTTCTTCCTTTTCCTTCTTTTCTTTTCTTCTCTCTTCTTTTTCCTTTTCTTCTTTATCTTTCTTTTTCTCTTTTTTCTTTCTCTTTATTCTTTTCCTTTATTCCTTTTTATCTTTTCTTTCTTTTCTTTCCTTTTTCTTTTTTTCTCTTTTTCTTTCTCTCTCTCTCTCTTTCTTTAGAAAATAATAGGGCAAATTAGCTAGAAGATAGATAAATAAACCCCAACTCAAACCCTAACTCTACGTTGAGGACGACATCACTCCCGGGGACCTGATTCCGGGTAAGAACGACGGGCCGAACGAAAGGCCGCCCGAGGTAAAAAGTCGTGAATTTGTCAAGATCCACTTCTTTGCTCGAACACGCGGTGCACCATACAAGTTCTACTACCGCACATTCACCAATGAGTCCAAAGCATGGTCACCCTGGCAGGACATGACGGTCGACATTCCTCGCTACGAGATCGAGAAAGAGAAGAAGGCGGTAGGGACCACGGGGCCGGTAGCACCGGAGCCAGCTTTTAGAAGCTCGGGTGGCTGTTATGTTGTGCCTTTTACTTTCAACTCCCGCCTCCTGCTCGCAGTGCCGCAGTTTATCAAGGTGCAGCTCCCGGCGTCAGTCCCTGAGAATATGACGGCGGCCGAGATCGGAAATAACGAGAGCGTCGATGTAGCGGCACCGGAAGAGTATTGGGAGATCAAGATGGGGTTGTCGGAGTTGAGAAACGGCAAGTGGACTGCCAAATTCATTACCAGCGACTCCATCGCCGAGACAACCCACCCAAAGCCACTGCCGCTCTTGGGTCAGTACCAGTTCGTCGTCCGGGACACACATAACCGCAACAGTGACACGCCCTCGGTTGTTATCGACTGCTTCCGCATCTGGCCCGGTGCCGAAGACCCAGTCATGAATCCAGATGCCACCGTTTCTGGCAGTCGGGTTGGCATGTTCAGCTTCACTGGCAGCCACTTTGCCGTTGAAAAGACGCAGTCGCCCACCGCGAGTTTTACCGGATCCTGGTCTGACTTTCATTTCCAGTTCCAGATTATGAAGATAGATGAGAAAGATGAGACAAAGGAGGATCGTTTCCGCATCATGAAACCCATCCAGTCGGGAAGAGAAAAGAATACACTCATTCATGAGGAAGACGTCTTTGTTGCTTATCCGACGAAAGAGACTGACCGTTCGAGTTGGATCTCATATGACAACAGGGAGAAGGAGGAACGCATGTTCCACCCATTCGTGGGCACGATGCTCGAGCGACTGGGCAACACCGACAGCCTGGACTCAGTGTTCCAATATCTCGCTCTGCCTTACCGTGCCAAAGAGGTCAACTGGCAGCAGAAGCAGCACCTTCCCGTCGAGTTCAAGAAGGATGCGTACGGCGCCTCGCAAGTCGAGATGAATATGTATAACGAGCTCACCCGCCCCTACGCCCTTTACAACTGGGAGGTGGGTTTCCATGCGCCCATCGCCATTGTCGACCGTTTGCTGCAAAACCAGCAGTTCGACCTCGCCCTCAAGATGATGCACTACGTGTTCGACCCCCTCTCCGACCAGCCCGGCGTCGTCAAGCAGCGGGTCTGGAAGTGGCTTCCCTTCCGTGAAGCCAATCCGGCCCAAAATATCCGCACAATCCTTGCCGCCCTCCGCCCAAACACGGCCGACTCGACCCGTGGGCAGATCTTCCAGTGGCGCGAGCAGCCGTTTGAGCCTCACGTGGTCGCCCGCCTCAGACCAACCGCATACATGAAGTTTGTGGTGATGAAGTACATCTCTATCCTCATCGCGTACGGCGACTATTACTTCCGCCAAAACACACTCGAGACAATCCCCATGGCCATCCAGCTGTACGTGCTGGCCTCACACATCTATGGTCCGCCAGGCCAAAAGATCCCCAAGCGCGGCAAGAAGCGCGTGCATACGTATCGCAGTCTTCTCGACAAGTGGGATGCCTTCTCCAACGCCATGGTCCAAATGGAGATTCTCTTCCCCTTCAGCATCAACCAGATCCGCACCGAGCTGGGCAAGGCCAACGGCGTGGAAGGCCTCGCCAACATCTTCGGGTTCGCTTCGACGGGGTATTTCTGCATCCCGGACAATCCAGAGCTTCGTTCCCTGAGGACCACAATCGATGACCGTCTCTTCAAGATCCGTCACTGCCAGGACATCAATGGAATCGAGCGCAAGCTGCCCCTCTATGAACCGCCCATTGACCCGGCGTTGCTCGTCGCCGCCACGGCCGCTGGCCTTTCCCTTTCGTCAGTTCTCAACGACCTGAACGCCCCACTCCCCAACTTCCGCTTCAAGTATCTTTTGTCAGTAGCACTTGACATGTGCGAGCACCTCCGCCGCCTCGGCAAAGCCTTTGTCCTTGCAAAGGAGAAACGTGACGCTGAGGCTCTGCTGGAGCTCAAGCAGCGCCACAAAACCATCATCCACCAGAAGGTCATGGAGCAGAAGAAGCTAGCTCGGGATGAAGCGCAGAAGGCTGCAGACAGCTTGGTGCAAGCCCGCAAACAACCAGAGTATCGCATGAAGCATACACTCAAGTTGTTGGGCGAGGATCTGGGATCGATTCCCACTCTTGCGGACATCGAGTCTGAGTTCAAGGAGGTTGTCGACGTCATCGAAGCGCCCGTGGCCGAGTCGGGTCTCAAGCTTGTCGCGGCCGAGAAGGAGGAGTTGGAGAAGCTAGTCAAGTCTCTCGACATAAAGCCCATCATGAACACGCTCGAAACCCTCGCATCGGAACTGCATCTCCTGCCTACTCTCAACTCGCACGCGTCCCCTTTCGGCGTCGGGCTTGCATCCTGCTGGGGGATTCCCAACATTGCGAGAGGAATCCAAGGGGCCGCCAAGGCATACAGCGCCGTGGCTGGCTGGATTGAGCACCAGTCTCAAAATATTTCCAAGGTCCAGTCTCTCGTCAAGCAGAAGCAAGTGCGCACAAAGGAAGCAAACACTGCGGGCCACGAAATTAAGCACATTGACCAGCAGATCGTCACCCAAAAAGTCAGAGTAGCTGCCCATGATGCCGACATCGCTGCGCAGGAGACTACTATTGCGCACGCCCAGGAGACGCACGAGTTCCTCACTGCCAAGTACACCGGTGTGGAGCTGTACTCGTGGACGGAGCAGCAGTTATCGAACCTGTACTATCAGTCCTATACGGCCACGTACGACATGGCGAAAAAGGCCGAGATGGCCTTCCGGTATGAACGTGGCATTCTGGACAGTGGGAACCCCCCGCCCTTTATCCGGTTCGGATACTGGGAGCCCCGCAATGACGGACTGCTCAGCGGTGAGAGGATGTACCTCTCAATCAAAGAGCTGGAAAGCGCTTATCATTCCACCCGCGGACATGATTTTGAGGTTACGAAGCATGTTTCGCTTCAGTCCGTTAACCCCTTTGCGTTGTTTTCTCTCCGCGCCAACGCCACGGCTTCGTTCGCCGTCCCGGAGGTGCTCTTCGATATGGACTTCCCAGGGCACTACTCTCGGCGGATCAAGACTGTGTCCCTCTCCATCCATCTGCGATCCAGTTCCGACTCGGTTCCAGATCCACACGCACAGGCGAACTGCACCCTGCGACTTCTAACCAACAAATTTCGGACCTCGCCGTTTGTGCGGTCAACAGCCGATTACCCCGAGAAGACGGACGCTGACGACGAGCGCTTCACTGCGGTTTCGCACATCCCAATCTCGGTCATAGCGGCCTCGTCAACAATTCAAGATTCCGGTCTATTTGAGGTCAAGTTTGACGGCGAGCGTTTCCTACCATTCGAGGGGGCCGGGGCAATCTCCACATGGCGACTCGAGTTCCATGATGCCTTCCGGTCACTGGATTTGAACGAAGTGGACGACGTGATTCTCCATTTATCCTACACGGCCAAAGACGGGGGCCGAAGCCTTGGTGGTGCAGCGAGCAAGGCTGTGATGGACTATATCAAGGAAGTCAAAGAGACATCGGATCCCCAGTCTGGCGGCGGCCTCTTCGCCGTCTTTGACATCCCGCGGGATTTCCCCGACGAGTTTGCTGCCGCGCGCGATGGCCAACCAGGGCAGAGGACGATGACGCTCCGGAATCTTAACAAGAGGTTGCCTGTTTACACCCGTGGGACGAAGCCGAATCAGTTGAACACCCAGGATGTTTATATTGCGACTGATGTGCGGCTGCCGCCTGGAGACGTTTCTATCCGGGTTGGTGGGACGGCGTTGGGATTCTCCAAGGCTGATGGGGTATTGGGAAGTGGTGGAAAGGAGATGAATGCGGTGCATTCGACCGATGGGCCCGTGGGGCTGGGGGAGTGGGTTGTGAGCGTGGGCGAGGGGGTTGTGCATTTGGAGGAGATGCTCATTTTGGTGCGATATACTATGGAGTAAACAGACTGGTGTTTTGTGAGGAGATCAGAGATCAGAGATATATAGGAGCTGGCCGTCGGGCTTCGGGGTTCGCTTGTGTTTGGCAACAGAATTGAGTACGGAGGTACATGGCTCAATGTACTGTGGGGCAAAAGCCTTGATCATGTGGACCCCATTTTGCGTGTTCAGGCGTGCTTTTGGGGTTTTGCAACAGTGACCTCTATAGGCTGCCATAGGCGACGCTGAAGGGCCATTGCTTCTCAGTCACATCGGTGGTCTTCTTCTGTCCGACCGCTGGGGTAGCAACGAGTTAACTGAGAATCTTTGGCTTGCTTCACCGGTGCTGCACCCTGTCAGTGCAGCTTGGATTTGCCGGTACTCGATCCTATTGGTCGTAGATACGAGGGGCTGCATTGGCTGTTTCCGTTCATGGACACCGCTGGACACCACCTGCTGCAAACCTGGTTTCAACCAACATTACGCCTGCAAGCCCTGTGCCGGTCGGTGCCAACAAATCACGTGCATCGCGGAGATGCGTCCGCCGAAGACCATCAATCAGAGTAGAACTGAGACCACATTTCTCTTCCTCATTCCTTCCCTTTCCATCCCCAGCACTTCGGTTCCAAGCGCAATCCGCGACGAGATGGATGACGACGCACCCCAGGAGCAGGGCTCGAGCCCGCCGGGTCCACCATCACCCTTGCATGACATCCTAGCTGAGAACCCTGTACAGGTGGACGTGAATGTACTCTACACTGTAACCCCCGAGCCAAGCAATGTAGATCACTGTTGACAAGCTCTTTGTTGTTGTAGGAAGGTATACCAGATCACGATTCTGTCTTGGACGCGTCGTAAGATCCCCAAACCTTAATTCTGGCGGTGGACAGAGACTGACAGGCTTGCTCTAGAGAAGCATCCAGCCAGTTAACGTCCCTGAAGTCTAGCATCATAAATTACAAGTATGGTTGCGCTAATTGGCTCTGATATTTGGAAGATATCTAACAAGCTGTGTCCCATGATTGATCAGATACGAGGTCAGTGTCGGAGAGGAATATTGTGCTCCGCGCGGCTTGCTAACAGCGTCGTAGAACGGACGCCGCTATCATGCATTCAGAGAAGGGACATATCCAGTGGTATTTGCCCCAAAAAAAAGTCTGTTTGGTGAGAAAAAGGAAAAAATGCTCACCGGACCATCAATAGCCAAATGACGAACAGGAGCAAGATCGCATGGACATGGTACACCACATATATCGTCTGTTACTGGGAGGCAAATTGTATCTTGCTCCGATTGGTGATAACGTCCAGCGCGTGCTTGACCTAGGCACCGGGACAGGAATCTGGGCAATGGATTTTGCAGAGTGAGTGTCCATCGCTACCACTTCAGCCTCGAAAATAAACAGCTGATCATTGGAATCCAGCGAACATCCAGCCGCAGAGGTTCTTGGGATTGACCTGAGCCCCATCCAACCTTTATGGTACGGAGAGTCCCTCCTCTTCTTGAATGTCAGTAATAATAATGGCATGCAGGACCCCGCCTAATTGTATTTTTGAAGTCGACGATTTTGAGTCCGACTGGCTTTATCACCAGCCGTTCGACTACATACACGCCCGGGAATTAGAAGGATGTATAGCAAACCCGGATCAACTCTTTCGGCAGGCACTCGAGCATTTGACGCCCGGCGGATACCTTGAAATGCAGGCCGTTGATGGTTTTTTTTTGTCCGATGACGGCACTGCTGAACAGGCCGTCCATGCTCAAGCCTGGAGAAAGAGCATGCTTGACGGCTCGAGGAAATTTGGTAAACCTTTGGACACTTGTTCCGAGTGGAAGGAGCAAATGGAGGATGCAGGCTTTGTGGATGTTCGGCAAGAAGTCTTCAAGGTCAGCAGCTATTTTGGGGGACTTTGTGAAGTCTGGGTCTTGCTGGTCTTGTCAATGCTAATGATAAAACGCAGTTCCCGATCGGATCTTGGCCCAAAGACCCAAAACTCAAAGAGATTGGGACTTGGCAGTATTGGCAAGAGCTACAAGTCGTAGAATCCTACACACACGGAATCTATTCTCGCGTACTCGGGTGGGATAATGTAGAGATAGAGGTGTTTAAGGCCAAGGTGAAGAACGACTTCAAGAACCCGGCAATCCACATCTATCAGCCGGTCGTTTTTGTCTGGGGGAGAAAGCCTTGATTAGCCTGAGCCTCGTCGTACGTTCAATACCCCTGGTGCAGTGTGCAGTGGAAGAAAGTCCTCCCATT
Source organism: Ilyonectria destructans (assembly GCA_020740775.1). Classification (NCBI taxonomy): domain Eukaryota; kingdom Fungi; phylum Ascomycota; class Sordariomycetes; order Hypocreales; family Nectriaceae; genus Ilyonectria; species Ilyonectria destructans. Next base: position 18,524 of record JAHEWK010000034.1, read on the forward strand.
GGACTCATTGAGGCCTTGGCTCCATAATGGGTAACGGATGAATAGGTTAAATAATTCAGCTGGGCCATCTCGCGGTGGCTATGCCGCTGTGGTGGTTCTGCGCGTCGGCGGACTCTGAGTGCATGCTCGGCCTGGTCAAGATTTCCAGCACGGTTGCGCCCACAACTCGGGCCTGTAGTCATTTCTCACACTGCTTGCTAAACTGCTGTGGATGGGTCGATAATTTCCACACTTTTTCAAATTGGGACGAATGAGAACTTTCGAGGTGGACTCATCCCGGCAGGGTGTGTGAATGTCCATCCAGACCTTCGCCTGAATCTGGCTGGTCACCTCACTTCCACCGTTTCGCCCAGTGAAATATATTGTTAGTTTGGTAATGTTGAAGATACCAGGTAGTGTGCGTTATGATACCTAGTTGCTTCGCCTCACTACTCTGTAAAAGCACAAGTGTAGCGAGACCCTGGCCCAATAGTCACGATACCCTTGACAAACTAACAATTTGAACTCGGATGAAGGTGGCGGTCGGGAGACAACACCCCTGCTTCGGCAATGTCTGTCCCCGCACGCGGAAGGCTCCGCGTGCCCTCTAGTTTAGAAGAGGGAGGGGGCGGGACTCTAACTGTTGGTCGGAGGGCCTGGGCAGCACGCATAGCAGCAAATAGGGTTGAAGTTGGCATGCGCCTTCAATTGGGTGTGAGGGCGTGCGCGTCATCTGATGGATACGCAAATTCCCCCTTTACCTAAATTGGGTGTGGCTCGAGGAATCCCGGTACTGGCGAGGAGACGCCAATCTCCCGGCGCGGCCGTGCCGTGCCGTGCAACATTAACGTTTTTGGCGGCGGGTCCTTTGCTTCAAATCTCAATCCTGCTCTACAATCCCTCCCTGTTGACCCCTTGCCCTTTCTTTTTTTCTTTTTCATACGGTGGATGAACCCGGCGCATACGGTCGGATCCACACCAACACCTACTGTTGGTAGGGATCCAACCGTAGGACCCGAGTTTACCCGCCGTCTCAGTTTACGCCTAATTTGTAAGGCAACAGCCGACACAGATGCTGCCTAGGAAACTTTGCACTATTGAGGGCGACGGACCGCGTAGCCAGGTTCATGCATGAATCGGTCTTCGATTTCTCTCTGGATCTGGAAAGTAAAGGTCTGTGAGCTACGGAAGCAGGATAGATGACGAACATGTTCCTCATGCAACTCATTCATGATTTTGCTCCGATTCACTGGTCACTTGTCAGCATGCAAAAAGCTGGAAAAGGATGGTCTTTAGGGGGACACACTATATCCTGGCGCTGCTGGTTGCGCCTAGCTACTGGTTGCACCTGCGGTTGCCCGCTGGTCGCCGCTGGTTGCGCCTGCCTGGCTGGCTGATGGTTGCGCCTGGCTCCGCCTGCCTGGCTGGTTGCGCCTGGCTGCTGGTTGCGCCTGGGTGCTGGTTGCGCACCTGCGTTGCGCTGGTTGCGCCTGCCTGCCTGGCTCCTGGTTGCGCCGCGCCTAGCTACTGGTTGCACCTGACTACCTGCGTTGCGACTTTTCTGAGGCTGAGCCTCACCCCAGTGGCTTCGTGATAGCCGAGGAAAACGCACCAGAAAGGAAACATGAGGCTAAACTTGTCCCAAATCGTAATAAGCGGGTTCTAATTGTCGCAGCCACGCACGCTGCATAGGATAGATACATAGCATAGATAGACCCTTAATCTGGCATAACAGACCCCGGTTTGGTGTCTCCTCACGGACCCATTCAGGTTATGGGGCATCCAGGTATCGACCCCTATGCCCCGCTGCGAATGCCTCGCTCTTAAGTTGGTTCGCGATCCGGTTGTCACTCGGCCCAGGTGAAGTCCTCAGTATCTTATCGATAAGTTCACACTATCGATAAGAACGTCGCACAAGGCTCCAGGGACAAACGGGCCTAGAATATAATACAAGGTAAAGACTGAAATCCCTAAATTTCTCTACATGTCTCTACGGCGCCTCGAAGCCTTGGCCAATGGTTTGAAGCATATATGCCTGTGCCATTTCCTCATACTCATCTACGGCAATCGAATTGACCCCTTCCATTGCAGGATTTCCATTCGCTAGGTGCCATCCTCCGTTCTCGCCACACGGACCGTAAGTAGATCTCACCCCACAAAGCGGATATCTTAACAGATAACCTACCCGAGGGCTTCGGAAAATACCCATCCAAGGCGCTCGAGAATGCTAAGGTCACGGACCTTCCCAAGCATATCTCCTCTGCTATTTCAGCGCATGGCACAGGGTACGTCGCGGTTAACAAAGGCGGAACGTCCAAGGACTCATGCTATCACCCTTGCGCGAAAGCGTGTTCTTGGGAAGCTTAATCAAGAGCCCCGCCATGATTCCGGCTTTAGCATGGCGGTTCTTAGGCGGGAAGCCGCGTCATTTACGGAAACATAGTGATGGGAGGGAAGAGGGGTTGACCCCAAATTTTGGTCTCATCACATACCAGCTACGATTGGAGCTCCGAGTAATTAAGAACCCAGATACTTCGGTGCCAGGGGTGTTGGTGCCCGTGCCAAGTGTTGTTGGCGGATTTGAGAGGCTCAGATCATATAGGAGGCCCCCAGCAGTCGCCGCGCCCCGTTTGAACCTTTTGACCTTATCCATATACACCGGGGACGATACGTGGTGGAATGGAACCACGATCTGAAATGAGACGGCGTCCGGCACCGTGATGATAATGGTTTCCATCTCCTGGGGAATGTGATGGCCGCCGACGATCCAACGGAAATTCCTGCGGACGCCCTCGCCCCCACCATCGTAGGTGACTTAGGTTCCCATAGAGGAACGCAGGTCTTTAATGAGCGGACGGTTGAATTCGTCAAAAGTCAAGCTGAAATGAGTATTGGACACACCTTGGGCGCGCAGAACGACGTCACAGTTTGGGTTCGAACCAAAGACCAGACCTTTGTCCGTTCGTGGGACGTCACCGAATCTGACCACGAGGCATGGCAGGTAGTCAAGCGCCGAAGCACCTGGGTTCTCCGGTGGCTCAGTCGACTCTCGCTCGCGACGGTCGCGACGGCCGCGACGGCTGGGTTGAGTGCGGGAAGGCTGCTTAAGAAGTTGGTGCATCGGATTTGAGTAGGTAGCCTTAAGGGCGGTTAAAAACAGCCTCCTGAACACAGCAAAGGTGGCTGAAAATACGGACACTGCTTAAAATAGAAGGTGGTCGAAATTGACGACAGTCAGCTACAGTAACTCCTAATGGCAGGTCAATCTCAGGGCTCTGCCGTGTTGGAAGTGGAAAGTGCAAGGCAAAGCAGGTGAGCAGAGAGGTAATAACAGGCTGGCACGATTTGACTTTGTGTGCACGGCCGGTTGGCAGATCACGCTGGGTGGGTAGTTTACCCTGGCCATCCACAAGACGGGTTCAAGGAGGTTGTGCCAAAGAAGAGCCCTAGTTACTTATCGGCTTCCTCTAATCGGTATTGCCTCCCCAGCTATTCGATAATGAGCATAGCGGGCGCCAGTAGCATGGCAGTTGCCAGTCGCAAACAGCATAACCGGAGTCGTCCGAAGAATCAAGCGTATCGCATCATAAATACGAAACCGGCGGTCCGGAAGCTAAAGAAGGTGTCCCTCAGTTGGAAAGCCAGCCACAAGATCTGGGATGACCGATCCTCACACGTCTCAGCATCCTGGACACTCTCCCGGCGAACCCGTCTCTCCTCGAAGTTGTATTTCGAGTTCCTGAACCAGCCCGCGGAGAAGAGAGGGGAGTCGCGAAGCAGCGCTTCCTGCCTCTGCACTTGGGCCTCTCGTGCCTCCTCGGCTTCCCTGTCCTTCCTCTCGTCTTCCCGTGGCGCATCCTCCGGGAATTTATCCCAGGGTGCGTTAGCCTCTCTAGCAAAGGTATGCCCCCGAAGCAGCCAATGTTCCGGCAGTGGGTTAGTGTACATCCGCTCTGCACCCGATGCCTTGGTGTCCCAGTCCCTCTTGTGTGCAGCGTCACTGGCTGTGGCCTCTTCCGCTGTGGCCGTACTCCCGGCACCCTCTGCCTTTTGATGCTCCTCTCGTGCGTGATCGTTCCTCTTGATGTGGTCACTGGTCCTGATTACGTACTTGCCCGGCTTCTCTTTCCGGTTGCGCGGCGAGCATAATGTAGGGAATTCCAGCTGGAACGCTCTCTCCCAGGCACCGCCGCCTTGAGTCTCGTCTTCGCGCACAAGCATGTTGAGGAAAGGCGCCAGAAGCTCCGCGTGGAATGCCCAACCGAACCATTTGAGCAGGTCGGGCCGAGTCTTCAGGGAGCGCATGAAGACTAAGATCACGTAGATGAATCCCCACACCCTCAAGTCGCGCGTATCTGCTTCCTCCAAGACGTAAGGGACCATGGTGTGGATCATCATGATCGTTGCTTCATGGATGTCCCTCGCGTTAGCTATGCTGGCGGCATAATCGTCGCGGTGCGCGGGCTTTACACGGCCGGGGGCCCACGCCGCTATCATCGGGCTCCATCTTCCATCGGAAGAGGGAATCCCCAGCAGCACCTGGCAGAGCAAGAGGCCGAGCTCGGCGCTGCAACCGGTCAGTCAGAGGCGGGAGTAACCTAACCCACAGGGCTAACACATACCTAGGACGAATTCTGGATGTCTGGGTTAGTTCAGCGGGCCCGGCCATCTTCTCCAGTGCCCCGTAGACGGCCTGAAGATGGTCCTCCTTGCCAGTCTTGTAGCGATGTGGGGGTATCCCTAGGTCTACTCTTCAAAACTACCTTCATGGTACTAAATCATACTAGGAGGGAGCTATACACCTTTAGATAATATACCTACAAGTAGCCAGAGATCAATAACTGTCGGAGCAGCTCAGGGGTTGGGGCAAATACATGGGCGCAAGGCGATCAGAGAGAAAAGGCACTCCCACTCCCCCTCCCACCACCACCATGTCCACCACCAAACCTTCCCATCCCTCCTCCCCCTTTCGAAGAAAGCCTCCCCTCTAACAACCTCACAATATGCAAATGCCCCATCACCTGCGCCAACTGGACAGGAGTCGCCGCAAGAAGATAATTTGTGCCACCAACATCCGCCCCCCTTCCCATCAACAAACCCGCCAGTTCCTCATGTCCAAACAGCGCCGCCATATGCAACGCCGTACACCCCGCCGTGTCTCCCACTTCATCAAACCCATCCACGGGGACGCCCATATCCAACAACCTGGCCACCACCCCCACCAGATTCCCCCTCGCAGCCATGACCAGCCCCCTTTTCTTCTGTCTGTCAGTCATCCTCCCACTCCCCCTCTCAAGCAACACCTCCGCAACTTTCTGATGCCTATTCATAGCTGCCAGAGAGAAAGCCGTGTCCCCCTCTCCAGTCTGCCTCCCAAAATCTGCCCCCCCAGTAGTCACCAACAACCCCACCATATCCACCCCCCCCCTCGCAGCCGCAACATGCAGCGGCGTCTGCCCGTCCCCCTCATACGCAGCATCCACATCGGCCCCCCACCCCAGCAGCGTCCTCGCCGATTCCATCTTGCCATCCAAGGCCGCAATATGCAACGGCGTCTGACCCTTGGGTATCGTCGCCTTCGGGTTCGGGTCCGCCCCCTTCCTGAGGAGCAGTTCCAGCAACGAAAGCTTATCAGACCCAACCGCAATGTGCAGCGCGGTAGCCCCCCCGTTGGGGAAGGCGGAGTTGGGGTTCGCGCCCGAGTTCAAAAGGAGAGCGATAGAAGCCTCGTCGGACTTGAGCGTCGCGACGTGGAGGGGAGTCAATCCCTCCACGGCAGCGTCCACGGCGGCGTGGTGGGACAGTAGGAGGGCCATAGTCGGGGTGTGCCCTCCGTTAGTGGCCTTGTGGAGGGGGGTAAGGAGCTTAGAGTCCTGGGCGTGGACGGAGGCGCCCGAGTCCAAAAGGAGGGATGCCAGGGCGGAGTGGCCCGATTCGGCTGCGAGGTGGAGGGGCGTCGAGCCGGTGGAGTCGCGGGCTTCGAGGGGGGCTCCGGCGCTCAGGAGCACTTTTGCTGTGGCTTGAATCCCCTTTAGTGAAGCGTGATGGAGGAGGGTGGTCTTGTCGGAGTCCAAGGTGAGGGTCAGACCTGCCGGGTAGTGGGAGAGGAGGAGTTCCAAAATGGGGCCGTTATCGGAAGATACTGCTGCTCGGAGGGCGAGAGTGTCCACTTCCGCCCCGTGCTCGAGGAGCAGCTTGACCACGTCCAGGTGCTGCTTGGACACGGCCAGCTGCAGGATTGTGTTGCCCGGTCCTAGGACTCTGGCGGTCATGTCGGCCTTGTGGTCGAGGAGGAGGCGCACGATCGTAGCGCTGCCACGCAAGGCGGCGAGTTGGAGGGGGGTTGAGCCTACGTCGTCGATCACCTCAGTGTCTGCTCCTGACTCCAAGAGGCGGCGGGTCTCCTGCTCGTTGGAGTGGTTGATGGCGCTGATTAGGGCTGGGTCGATTTTGTACCCGCCGGATAGGATATCTAGTCTGACCTTGTCGCGGGGTTCGTCGGGGGAGATGAACATGGCGCGGATGACAGTGCCTGGTGCGTCGAGCTCGTGCTTCATGTCTTCGAATCGAGGTAGCTCGGGATTAGGTTTTTTCCTGTTTCTGATTCTCGAAAACTCCTCGGCTTCTGGATCTGGATCGGAAGAGTCGTGCGTATAACTCAGTCCTTGCTCGGCCAACTGGTCAAATAGCGCTTGGATGCTGGGATTGGGGGCTTCTGACAGTGCCTTCTGCTCCTGTTCAGCCTTCTTCTGATCCGCAGACAGAGCCCCGAGGTCGCGTTCCCAATTACGATTGTTGGTAGCGCGCATGGCTTCCAGAATCGACTTGTACACAGAGAGAAGTGATTGTACCCGCAAGGGTTGTAAAGACCACCCTCTTATTACCGGAACCGTAGACCAATCCCCAGTCTCGAGAACTTTCCGGTAGCGAAACATGGCCGCCTTCAAGGCATCGTGCTCTCCGTGTTGCCCCTGCTCCATCAAGACTGAAGATTGGTCCAGAATTTTCATCCGCTGTCGATCATAGAACTTCTGAAGTATTTTCGCATGTTCGAGGCGGAGAAGGTCGAGCGTCGATATGGAACATGCCTTTCCCGCCAGAATCTGACCAGTCTTGGGGCATAAGAGCTGGACTGACAACCTGTGACCCCCAGCAGATTCCGTCTGTTTGTAGGGTTTACTGAGACGAATGTCGAACCAGGGACAGAGGGAAAGTCGTAGCTTCTGTTCCAGAAGGAACATCCAGACTGCAGCACAGTTGAAGTAGCCTTGCTCGAGCAGTTCAGGTCTCAAGCGACTCAAGTGGTCCTCAATGATGCGGCAGACCTTTTCAGGGGAAGGCGAAGTGCCCGTCATGAAGGCTGCATAATTATCCATGGCACTGTCGATGTCCCTCTTGATCAAGGTGAGCTGGTTTTGCAAAGACACGCCATGCTCACGTAGGACCATCTCGGCGAATGTAGCTGCACACCATTCCTCAAACATCCTATCGGCAATTATCGCCGTATATTCCTCGAGCCTCGTGGACGAGCTTGTAACTCGCCCTGACATGAAGGCTGCAACTGGTGGTTCCAAGAGGTACAAAGCTACTGGTGTTTCGGGAAATGGCCGCGTGGCGAGCTTCTCGTACACTTTTTCCTGGTGAACTGTGTCAGCATTTCTATTCCATAAGCGTATACCTAGCTTACCCAGCCTCGGTGGTGGTTTGCCGGAAAGTACATACCGGCGCGCCTGGTGCACCATAGCCGTTGGATACGTCCCATCGATAGTCGGAATGCTCGAGAAGCGTGCAGACGTACAACTCCATATAATCATCCTCCGGGGCAGTCCAGTAGACAAAAGGATCATTGTCGGGGTTGCAGATGCCCAAGGATGTCGTTATCATACAGTCGTTGACGTAGAGATAAACGCCTGAGGGCGACGCCAGTCTCCACGGTTCTATTCTCGTGCGACCTAATAAACCATCTACTAGTAAAATCCAGTGAGCGGCCAACCCCATCCCAACAACAGCAGAGTAATACTCACCCTTTCCCATTTCGTATAACTCCTGGACGAGCCATTCCGCATGGGCGCGGTGGTGAGCCGCCCTTCGAATCATTTCTCGAAACCGTCTTTCGCGACCGTCCAATTGAGGAACACCCTCTCGTGGTATTCGGACAGACCATTTACAAGCGCATGTCCACAAATTATTCATTTTTTGAAACGCAATGAGAGGCTTGTCTTGATGCCATATGTTCCGGACGTATTGATGCGATGTCATAGATTTTCCGTCTCCTGGAGAGTAAAAAAAAAGATTAGCGAAATTGACTTTTAACCTGTGAGTATCATCATCACCTTGATTGTCTACCAAGCAGTCCACAAAATTGTAGAGAGCTTCACACAGAAAGTCTTTGGCTGCATCCATGTACACTTGAGCCATCTTTGCTCTTTGAACGTCTTCATAAACCCAGAGCTGCTTGTTGTAGAACTCGATGTCATCTGAATAATCAAATAGAAGCATTGCCGTCAGCTTCAATGTAATAGACTCCCGCTCAAGACTCGAGGAGAAGAGGACAAAAGTAAAATACCTTTGGAGAGACCATCCCCCGATAAAGTCCACCGGCGGAAATTATCAGCAGTAGTCTCTGAGATGAGCTTTCCAGCGTGTGACTTTGCGAGACTTGCCCGCTTCCGGAGGGTTTGGACTACTTGTTGAAGAACGCGACGATTATCCGCTGTTGATTTAAGATTCAATGCCTGCGTGTCGGGACCATCGCGCTCCAGGTTCGTTGCGCACTGTTCGTAAAGCTGGGCAGAGCGCGCCCACGCCCACGCAGCACGCTGTTTAATTTCGGGGGCACGTAGAGCCTCTCGTGGCTTAGCTCGGTCTGAATTCGTCTGTCAAATAGAAATCATTTCAGTCAGCGAGGCAGCATTTTCAAAACTAGATTCAGAGTCAGGTATGAGTAGTACTTGACTTGGTTTAGCTTCATCCTCTCCGGAGCCTGGTATTTCCCAAGCGTCAGCTTCGTAAAGGTGAAATCCAACAAGTCACCCATGACCCACCATCTCGGTATCGAGCGACCTGAATAGCTCCAGGAATGTCGGGGAAACCAGGATTTTTGTTGACGAGAGACCTTTCTGGGAGATCAACAATGGTAGAAACTGTCCCAGATGAGCCTGTATTCTCTCATTTGCAATTGACGAGTTATTTCTCACTTTGCTGAAGAGTCTCCAGGTTTATGAGGTCTCCTCTGGACTCGAGGCTCGTATCGCTGTCGCCAGAATGGACAATGGTTTCCTGAAATGGCGGATCCATAATGATAACCTATTTCGCCCTTTGTTCTTGACGCGGCATTTAATTCAAGACCCTTGCCAAGGCTCGATGATGGAGCACAGAAGAAGTGTATGCTAGTGATAAGTGCTAGCGTGCACAGAACGACCCAACAGGAGGGCACTGAACAGAATTGGAAGAGGAGAAGTGTGTATTGTTATTCGCGCAGAAGTTGGGCTAATTATTGGTGTCAGACGGGCTGGGCAGCCAAGGCTAGCCCGATGACTAAGAAAGAGGGGTCAAGCGGTCGGGCCAAAATGGCCTCACACAGACATCAACATCATCAACACAAGCAAGAAGCAATAGATGCGTGGATAGCCGCAATAGAGCTCATTTCATCGTCAAAAGCTATGTTCTATCAATATCGCTATTTTCTACACTTTCTATATCAAATACCAACTCGGACCGACGATTAATCCGTCACCCAAGAGTCCGACAGTCCGAATGACCACGTGACACCCCCGCACTAGGTAGCCGAAATGCGGTATTTTTAGGCAGCCGTTGAAACAAAAGTGCATTTTCAATCCAAGACGCTAACTAAATAGCACACCGAACACATGCATGCTCGCCAAGATCAACCTCCGATAGCTCCCAGCTCCCTTCCGAAATTCATCTACGACTACCTAGCAGCTTAAACGCCGACATCTTCTTGGCCGAGGCTAGCACAGCAATTGTGAGTCAGGTCGTGACGATACGGGTACGGCAATCAGAACATGGAACCAACAAGGCAGAGTAAGTAGCCCAACTGATCGACCCGAGTTGCCATTATATTAGTAATCACCTGATTTCATCCTAGTACACGACATTCTTGGTTTGCGTAGCTCACAGACGACGAGCCCTCTCGACACGAGGCCGTATCCCGGGGCGGTCAAAATAGGGAGATATCGAGGTAATGAATGGCATACTTTTCTCTCTGAGAACTTAAAAAATGAAATTTACATTGCCGTCCAGATCAAGAACGGGGGGGGAACGCCGATGGTTACGAACTGCGCGAAGTCAGAGTAGACGACGACACCAACCCTCCCTGCGGCCATCGGATGGTGGCCGAGTTCATAGCTTCCGATGCATCTCTTCTCGTTTATCGCCGGTTCGGGGTATTAACTGCTCGAAGGCTCGCGATGATGCAACTTGAACTGTCTCGTCTCGAGAGGCAGTGGGAGCTTTTGGAAAAGAACAGCAAATCCAGCCAAGACGGTGATTCTGAGGAAGTGTACGAGCACAAGAGCCAGTTAGAGAGGCTTCTCCCTGAGATTGATGAGAAGTTGGAAAAATACCGTGCGAAGTCTTCGATTGTCTTTACCTATTTGGCAAGACAAGAAATGGGCGAGCTAATCACACAGAACAGAAAAGGCAATGCTGCTCCAGTCGAGATTATGTGCCCTGGAAGACGCCAATCCCGAAGTCGTAACGTCCCTTCGGAACTGGTACCAAGGGGAGCAGCACATCGACCATGAGGAATACGAGTATTTGGAGCACTCGGACGACTTGGCGGCTCTTGCTAGTCGAGAGGGTGGCAAGGACTTTTTGCAGAAGATTCTCGAGAAGAACTTTGCAACGTGGTATCCCATTCGTCTGAAGCCTAAGAAGGTATCTAATCTCCTCCTACGAAGAAAACCGTTGTTTATCGTTCGGCTGATCACCTCTTTTGTATCAGATATACAAATCCGATAAAATCACGGCCTACTCCGAGGACGCAGCCGCCAAGTTATCTCGAGTCATCCTGACCGTCAGCATGTTGTGTCTTATGGTGGCTGCTATTCTGTTGCTGGGCTTCATCAACGACTATTATACAAGACTGGCATTTGCGACGGGAATGCTCATCGTCATTGCAGCCGCCATGTCGCTGACTTCGGCAAAGACTGCAGATATCATCATTGCAACTGCTGGGTATGTGCAGTGCTACTTTCTCTCCTTGGCTCCGCTCTTCTTGCAAAATGCTCATACATTTCATGCCCTAGGTATGCATCCGTCATGGGTGCCTTTCTGCAGAAGAGCTCCTAGAGACACACCGTCAACAGGAGGTAGTCTTTGAATGAGAGGTACATGACTCGGTATGCTGGAAGCGGTTCGCAGATGCTGCTGGGACATGTTGTAAGCCAGGCCTCAGTCCGGGACCCGATGCTAATTTACTTGGCATTTTTTTCTACCTACCTATTTTGTTTTTATAGAAGCCTAAAAATAGAGGTGTCCAGAGTAGAATATGTACCCCAAAAGGATGCACAAATAGGGCGGGTAGTTGTGAATTTGGATCCCAAGGTCACATTTCTTTATCTTTGAGACAAAACGAAGACCTTGTCATGTGAAGAGTGGCACTTCTCGGACCCTGCTGATGGCCGCAGTATTGGCTCCCGATTTCATGTGCACGTCTTTCCAATGTCTATAAATATCTCGCTACCACTCAGTTGAGCTCCAGGGAGATAAAATGAGGGACAACGCCTGTAAATGTCCATGAGTCTAGCCGTCACAAACCGAGGCAAAATGGAATGTAAGCACACTGAGTGGCTTAGTGTTATAAATGAAGACACATCATCATCAATAGTTCGACAGACCGGGCGACTCCGATCCCTAGTCAATTCCTTGTCTTCACCTTATTTCCAGCATCCAACGCTACTTCTTCTCTTTGAATCCCAAAGCAGAAGAATTCTCACTGCCAATGAGCCATGCACCTCAGCTCGTCCGGGCAGTATTCACCTTTCTTTGGACTCGAATACTGTCCCTGGAGACAACCCGGTTCTAGTTGCAAGTGCATTTCCACTGCGTTCAAGACGACGAACAGCGTTACAGCGAAAGAACAAGTGCTGTTCGATTGTCAATCAGCACCTTCTCCCTAAGCCTGCAGCTAGTTCAGAGAGTCTCCTATATGTAGCTTTTCCGCCTTCTTCCATCGCCCCCCTTGCTCGTAGTACGTCAACGCCAGGTTATTCATGCTGGTCAGCGTACTGGGATGCTCCTCTCCCAGCACCATCTTCCTCATCTTTTTTCACCTTCCCCTCAAAAAATTCTTTCTTGGCGCAGACTGTTAGTGTTGTGGTAGACAGGGGGCCCCTGTCGCATACCTAACACCTACAAAACCGGCCAAACGACTACCGAGGCTCTAACAGGCGGTCAGACCGACCTCTAGCCTCACGACCACGACCTCAACCACTTGACAATACCGCAATGCGCACCAACGGGGTCCTCTCTGGAGGGCCTGGGAAGGCGTTGGCAGCCGTACGCGAACCTCGACAAGCCGTACCCGTATCGCTGTAGAGCCTGGCGACCCTACGGGTTCGTACGACGCGCCGACCGCGAACCTACGAACGAACGATCTTTCGAACGAACGATCTTCGACGGCGACCTAGCTCTTGGCCTGCGCCAAGCTAGAACCCCCAATTAAGAGTCTTAAGAGTGCTCCGAAGTCAATGACGGGAAACCTTAAGACGAATTGCAACACCGCGGGACTAGGGACCTGGGATTAAGAAGGGGTATCTGGATGTGAATACAGGCTAGGGAGTATGGATCCCTCGAACGAAGGAGGGTGATGTACAAGACACTTTGCCACTTGTACCTATTGGTTTTTTCTCCCGGCTTGCCGGGTTTTCCAATAGGGAGGCTCGATGTGCAAGATATCTAGTGTTTAAAGGCAATTAGTAGATTGCAGCACAGTTAGGTGGGAGGAATGTAGGCTGCTGCAGAACCAGCCTCTCTGAAAGCACAGCTGCCCTGTACCTACTAATAGTTGGAATAGCTAGATAGTCTCTTGCACGCCACATGCCCCTAGGGAGGCTGGAGCGCCTCGCGCTCCCTTTGGCGTTAATCATAACTCACTCACTCACTCACTCAATCTTCCTCATCTTTCACCTTCCCCTTGATTTATTTTTTCTTAGCACCTAGTATTAGTGCCCACGCGTAATTTACTGCAATTTCCCTAACAGAGGCTTCCGAGAGACCCGGCCGACCTCCTGACAGCCCGGGCCCGCTATGGCCGCCGCGCTGGCCCCTCCGCCAGCCGCTGCGCCGGCCGTCCTGCCGGGCACCTTACATAGGAACAATCTAGCATATCAGATGATACTAGACAGCAGCCCGCAGACCTTTTCTGAAGAACCAACGTTCTCTTTGCCTGTAAAGTGAAAACGTATAGCGCAGCCCGAATACCCCAAGCAGCTGGCTCTAGCTGCCCCGGGTAGGTCCTAGCAGAAGGAAAAGGGGCCCCTAGAACAGGGGCCCCTGGACCTTCTTATCTCTGAACTTGGCATCTTTATTAAAGGATGGATGGATGGATTTTATTTCGCCCGGGGGGACACACCCCAGAGGGCCTTTGCGCTAAGCTATTTTCGTTTCGTACGGTTCTTCCATAATCACCCGAAGCCCCACAATTTCACTTTACTGACTGTTCCAATCTGATGTATATGCAGTGACAGGCCTGCTTGAAGGCCAATTTCTCCAAGTGTTCAGCATCCTATCCTCAGCAGCTGAAGCACGGTCTGCCAAAATGAGACTGTATGATGTTAGTAGGATTCAATCTGAATAGTTAGTGTGCCTGAGGCTTCTGGTCCATGTCAAGCCTCCCCGTTGCAATGGCAAATTTGATCGTCGCCCGTACTGCCCGCATGTCTGGCGCCCATTTGTCACCGTCAGACGCCGCCTTTCCTCCCAGGAAGTATGATAGGTTTCCCATCTTTGTCTGTGAGCATCGCAGCATGCCTTCTCGTTGCGCGGTCCATTTTGTGCAGCGGAATAGGAAGTGTTCCACTGTCTCTGATGCTTGCCCGCATTCGCAAGTGTCCGATTCCATTGCTCCTATCTTGCACAGAAAGCTGTTAAGTCTCGCCATTCCGGTGCGGAGCTGCGACAGTACGTCTGCTTCCTTCCTCTTCAGCGGGTCATATAGAGTACGGGTATGCTTGCTTGGCAGTGCCGTGTCTATCTGCTTCGAGTATTTCCCGACTCTTTCTGGTAGTGTTCTTGTTTGCCGCTGCTTGGTTATCGCTAGTCTTATCCTTGTGGATCTTGCTAGATGTGGTGGCACGTCTGGTCTGCATTCTCCTTCTGTGGCCTTCCGCGCTGCTGCTTTGGCTTTTGTTCCCAGCGCGAAATCCTCTTCTCCTGCTGGAACCCACAACATCCGGAGAGAGTGGCCCTCGTCTTCGAGACGCTTGATATGGTCGTATATTTGCCGTATGATCTGTTGGCCGGATTGTTGTCGTGGCCGCCGTATGACTTCTAGTGCGGAGCGGCTGCTCGTCATGACAGTCATATCCCGCCGGCAGAGTCCAGACGGCATACATCTCAATACCATCTCTATAGCTCCTAGCTCGGCGATGTATAGGTTCAGCTCCTCCGTCAATCCGAGAGTGATGGAGTAGCTGGCCACTACCTCGTCATCGTTATTGATCGCCGTGTCTCGTACGACACCTCCCATGCCTACCATGCCCCTTCTCTGTGAGGAGCAGGTGGCAATGACTATGCCATCCACCCTCTTTGCTTCTTCCGCCGCTCTCTCCCGGTCAGGGTCGCACGACACCGGGATACGGTCTCGCCATGGTGGTAACGCGTACTCCCGAATGATCTCCATTCGTTCAGTGGCTGTTTCCCCTTGTACTTGAGCAATCCTCTGCATCGGCGATACGAATCGGCGACACACTTTCACTTTCAGTGTCGCCAACGGGTGTGTCCTGGGAAGGGTCCGGAGGTTGATCCAAAACCTTGTTGCCGCTTGCGCATGCCGTTCTTGCACCGATTGGATGCTAGCTTCGGCCTCTGCCACCGCCGTTGCGACGGTCCGGAAAGCTCCCGTGATCGCCTGTGCTCCGACCATCTGTGCCTTGTCCAGCCAAGCAGCTTCTCTAATGCCACATGAGTGCGTCCACACGCTGGACGCATAGTCCATGGTGGGAGCTACTGTTGCTACGAACAGTTGTCTCGCCGTCCGCGGTGACAGCATTTTCAGTCTTCTCAAACACATAGCAGCCGAGAGCCCCTTTGCGGCGGCTCTAGCTATGTGTTCCTTGTACCGCAGTTTCGCGTCCATGACCACTCCCAGGATCTTGGCGCTCGCTTTTGGTTTGACTACTTTTCCTTTGATCATGAACGGTTTGTCGCTGGTACGCGCGGCGTTTCGCGTGAAATGCACGATGGCCGTTTTGTCTCCGTTGAACGTCGCACCGCTCCGTCTTTCCCAGCCCAGTGCTTCGTCTATAATTGATTGGATGCCGGCTCGATTCTCCTCCGCTGTTGGTCCCACTACCCAGGCTGAGTAGTCGTCTACGAATGCCATCGAACCACCTTTTGCGTTGATTCTTCTCTGCACTAAATCTGCATTGAAGAACAAGAACAACACCGACGACAGCGGTGATCCTTGCGGGAGACCTGCCTGTGGCAACTCCCGTAGCTGTGACGTGTGCCCATTTACCACCACGGTGGCCATTCGTTCAGAGCAAAAGGCGTCAATCCATCTCACCAGTCCACCAGGTATGCCTCTCGCCTTCAGCCTCTCCAGTAGTCGTTCTTTGAACACTCCATTGTAAGCGCCTTTGACGTCGAAACTGATTAGACTGAACACCCTGCCGGCCCTCCATGCCTTATAGATCTGCTCCTGCAGCAGTATCAGTGCTTGTTCGGCTGACCTTCGCTTCCTTGCCCCGAAGTGGTTTGCGGGCAGCAGTCCATAGCTCTCCACAACATAGGATATCCGCTCTGCAACGACTGCCTCGAGTATCTTGCCCAGTGTTGACAGCAGCGATATCGGTCTCCATGCCTTGGCCACTGTGTAGTCTCCCTTGTCTGCTTTCTTTAGCGGGATGATCTTCGCACTCCTCCATTGGTGGGGTACCACACCATCCCTGAGGGATGAGTCGAAGAGGTGCAAGACGCGGTATCTAACCACTGGCCAAAGCTGTTTCCACACCATTGCTGGCAGACCATCCTCTCCAGGCGCTTTCCAAGGTTTCGCTGCTAGCACTTTTCCTTCAACTTCCTCCATGGTGAGGTCTGGCATGTGCACTTCCCTCCGTTGCGGTCGGTCACCTTCATCTTCAATCCTGGCCGGCAACGGCGGGAAGAACGTGCTAAACAGCTCCTCTGCCTGCTCCACCCTATCTTTCGTGGTGGAACCGTCTTGCCTCTTCAAAGGGGGTACCCTGTTGTTCATGATGTCTTTTCCAGGTTTCAAGTATTTGGCCGCCTTCCATATGTTGACATCTTCTGCCAGGAAATCGTCCCAGTGCAGTTTCTTCTGTTTCCGGATGGCATCATGGTACTCCTTGGATGCTTCCTTGGCCCGTCTTTCCAGGTCGTGCCTCGTCTGACCTGCTCGCCGCTGTACCCTGGCCTGATTCCGCCAGAACGTATACACCTGCCGAAGTCTTGTCAAATCCTTCGTCCACCAGCGCTTCGCGTACGGTACTGGTTGTGCTCGGGGCGTCAGCTCGTGGATCGCCTCGAGGATAACCCTCATTAACTGGTCTGTCTGTTCCTGCACGCCGACAGTCCAGGGAAGCTCTCGGAGATTGTCCTCCACCCTGGTTCTGATTGTTGTCCATGGTGCATTCTTGAACAACAGTCTTTCCGCGGCAATCCGATCAGGCCTCGCGAGATCGAACGTCGTTTGGATCGCCCGGTGGTCCGATCCGTGTTCTGTCGGGTGTATGGAGCACGTCACCATTTCGTCTGCCACTTCCGCCGTCGCCAGCACCAGGTCGATTGTGCTTTCCTTGTCGGGGCCTTGCCATGTCTTTGTGCCTCTCGGGAGAAGGCTGCAAAGACCGTGTTCGTTCATGAGGTCGATGATCGATTCGGCCTCGCTTTGCCTTGCCAATGGCACGTCGTCTCCTCCCCATAGCCGGTCGTGCTGGTTAAAATCTCCTGCCAGTAAGACGTCCACCACCATCCCTGTCCTGCTCCTGAGGTCGAGGATCACCTGGTGCAGGGTATGGCATGTGTGTCGAAGAGTCTGAGGCTTGCCCCCCGGCACGTACACTGACACGACCAACACTATTCGGTCCGGAAGTCGTATGGTTGCTGCTGTCAAGTCCGGGGACTGTATTGGTACTTGCTCGGCCTCCAAATCCCTATTCACCCACAACATGCTCCGGATTGGCCATCTGCCATCTCTCCAAATTGTGGGAACCATTTTGATCCATTTGGGGTGTCCCATGGGGACTGTGAGAAGTTTGCCGTCAATTTTCCGTGCCTGTGGTTCTTGGATCGCTATAACTGCAAAATCTTGGAGTCGCTTATCGTTCATTAGGCTTTCATGTACCATATCCTGTTTTCTCACATTCAGTTGGATTACCTGAAACATCCTACTCATGCCGGGTAGGATAGAGTTTCGGGCAGCTTCTGCTGAACGACTCGTGCGGTCCACCACAGGGCACACACTTGGGTACCTGCGTCTGGCACTCACTATGATGATGGCCTTCGGCGGCGCATCTCGCACATACCCGATTCTTGCTGCACGAGAAGGCCTTATGGCCAAGCTCCTGGCAGTTGTAGCATTGTATCGGTCCGGTTCTCCGCTCGAACGCGTTGGTGTATGCCGATTCACCGGCTGCAAGGAAGTAGCGTTCCTGTAGGAGTCTCCTAGCATCGCTGTTTTTGGTAAGGTATGCCACCATGGATCCATACGCCTTTGCGCTGTCCTTTCGGCTCAACCAGGCGATCTTTGCAATTTGGATTTCGTTCTCTTGGCTCAAGGCTTCCATTGCTCCAGGGAGGACCTTGCCTTCCTGGTCAAGGACGGCGGTACGGTTCACATTGTCAACTTTGACGGGGTACAGTTGGTCTCGGAGCACCCTCGTGCCTGGGGCCTTCTTGGCCTCGATGATCATCTTGATCCTCTTCAATTCTTCCTCATTCCTACCGATGATCCTCAGGCGCTTGGTATTTCGTCCATCTCTGGTTACCGCAACACATCGCCAGCTAGGTTGGTCGCTGGATGCTCGCATTTCCTGTTCAATGGTCCTGCGAATGACTGCTGGTGCAGTATCTCCAATATGATCCTCGGGCACCCTAGATGTGTCTACTGTGCAGAACATCGGTTCCGGGGTTGCTGATCGGACCGTGGATGGGCTTTGAGTGGTGATACTAGCAGGCGTCATTCTAGCAGCATCTGCATATGTCTGACCAGGCGACCTTGCTGCATGAGCATTGTTTAAGGTGTCCAGTTGTAGCCGGGTCTGCTCCAACTCGCTGCAAACCTGGGTAAGCTGCTCTCGGACTTGAGATAATTCTTGTGCCATCTGGGCCGTGGTCCTAGTGACTTCTTCAGCCATGCGGTCGCTAAGTTTTGTAAACTCGAGCTGAAACTCTGCCTTCATCGTTGCCATTCTCTTATTGAAGTCTTGTTCTAGGAGTCGTTCCAGACCCTGGATTGCCTCCGTCATGCTGCCAGCTGCCTTAGGCATGGTCCTTTTCTTAGTTCTGGTGTGACTCAGAGCTTCCTCACTGCTCTCCTCCTCCTGCCATTCCATATCACCATTTTGCTGTTCGGATTCCAATGCCCTCGTCGTTCTGGTCCTTTTACGCAGGGGACGATGATATCCCCCGCCCGGAACATCCGGTTCGCCTTCCATGACGACAATGACGTCTGAAGCGGGGTTCGCAACACCAGACATCCGCCAAAGGCCTGAATCTCCGCCAAGCGGTTACCGGGTATTTCAAAAGTTATAAAGAAGATAAATAATGAGATTTCGAGAAGTGTTGACTCCCAAAGGGCGAAATCCTCCCCTATTTTTCTTTATTAAAGGAATTAAATAGCTAGCGCAGGCTATAGATAATATTATTAATAATGCTAGCTAGCAAGAGAAATGTCACGGCCCATGTTGGGACCAGGCGGTCACAACCGGCAGAACCATGACGTACCCACTTTTTCCGTACCACCATTGGCGCAACCCGCCATGCGGAAAGACCAAGTCTCAGTGACCCACTTATATGGATGGATGGATGGATTTTATTTCGCCCGGAGGGAAGTCCCTATAGGGCCTTGACACAATCTAGTTTACATTTCAGAACATTTGGTACCTGACACCCCAAGCCCCACGGATCGTCGTCGCATCGCTTGCTGCTCAACCTCGTCGCTGCTTGTTCCATGACAGGCCTGCTTGAAGGCCAAATTCTGCAAGTGTTCAGCATCCTATCCTCAGCAGCTGAAGCACGGTCTGCCAAAATCGAGGCTGCTTTTTGTTAGTAGAGTCGCACGCTAGAGGTTAGTTTGCCGATGCCGCTGGTCCGCATCGAGCCTGTTTGTCGCGATAGCAAATTTGATTGCCGCACTCACGGCCTGCATGTTTGGCCTCCATTTTTCGTCATCCGACGCAGCTTTTCCTCCCAAGAAGAATGACAAATTCCCAATCTTTGTTCGTGAGCATTTAAACATGACTTCCCGTTGCATTGTCCACTTTTTGCATCGGAAGAGGAAGTGCTCAATCGTCTCTGCTGCTTGCCCACAATCGCATATGTCCGATTCCGCTGCCCCCAGGCTTTCTATCCATACTCGTATGGAATAAGTGATGGAGTATGGAACATTCCATACTCCATATTCCATATTCCATACGGGCTGTCGTATTCCATACGTATGGAATAATGGATTAGTCCGGGAAAATATTATTCCCGCTATTGTAGTCTATTTCAGAGTGATCCCAAACCTTCGTCTATGCTGGTTCATACTTCAATGTCAGCGCTGTCTGCAGCCGATAGCAGGCAAATCACTGTACAATTACCGGTACTGAATTGCAGAGCTCCCAAACCTAATTCTTTACGATAGTGGTAGTGTGAAATGACGTCATTTTTTGTATTCCATACGTATGGAATAAGCTTCCATACGAGGTGCATTCCATATTCCATATTCCATACGGGTCTGTATGGAGTATGGAGTATGGATAGAAAGCCTGGCTGCCCCTATCCTGTGAAGATAACTGTTCAGTCGCATCATCCCGGTCCGAAGCTGGGCTATCACGTCCGATTCTTTTCTTTTTAGCGAGTCGTATAGTGCACGGGTGTGCTTGCCTGGCAGCGCCTTGTCGATGCGCTTTGAGTACTGCCCAACCCCTTCCGGAAGTCGCCCACACTGCCGTTGTTGGAGGAGTGCCAATCGAAGTGTTGTGGACCTTGCTTGGTACGATGGTGCCTTTACCATGCACTCTGCTTTGGTAGCTCTCTGTGCTGCTGCCTTGGCCATCGGTCCCAATGTAAAACCTTCGGCCTTAGCCGGCACCCACA
Organism: Ilyonectria destructans; assembly: GCA_020740775.1. NCBI lineage: Eukaryota > Fungi > Ascomycota > Sordariomycetes > Hypocreales > Nectriaceae > Ilyonectria > Ilyonectria destructans. Next base: position 39,011 of record JAHEWK010000034.1, read on the forward strand.
TGAGTCTAACATAACAGCCTCTTTTCCGAAGGCACTTGGTGCGGTCGTATATCTGACGGATAGTGCATTGACCGGATTGCTGCCGAGGCCTCCTAATCACTTCCACGGCCGAGCGGTTGCTCGTCATGACCGTTACGTCCTGAAAAGGAAGCCTGGGCGGCATGCACTCCAGCGCCATCGCTATTGCTGCTAGTTCCGCTGTGTACGGATTTTGCTCGTCTCCGGGCCCGAGAGTGACGGAATAGCTGGCAACCACCTCGCCTGCGCTGTTGCGAGTCGCATTGCGCGCGACGCCTCCCATCCCTACTATTCCGCCCTTCTTCGAGCTAGACGTTGCTATGATGATGCCCTTGACGTCGTTTAGCGTCTTGGCCGTCTTCGCTAGGTCGTCCTCGCCCACCACTGGGATGCGGCTGGTCCATGGCGGCAACGCATACTCATGGATAACCTCCATCCGTTCCGTGTGGACCCTTTCCACCGCCGAGACAATCTTCTGCATTGGTGATATAAATCGCTTGCTTGCCTTGTTCTTCAAAGCTGCTAGCGGGTGTATCTTCGGAAGGGTCCGAAGGTTGATGCAGAATCTTGTTGCTGCTTGTCTGTGTCGTTCCTCTACCGTCTGGATACTGGCTTCTTTATGCAGCCAATCATCGTCCTGTTCAAATGTAGGTGTCCCCACACATGCCTTATGCAGATACCTGGGCATAAGTAACTAGACTTGAGTTGCGGACCAGCTGCGGGTCCGCGAGATGCTCCGGCGTCCCCCTAATCAACGCACACGGTCTAGGGTACCCAACTTTTCCAAGAGATCCTAAGTGAACCGATATTAAAATAAATGTGTTTAAAAGCCAAAGATAGCAATAGTGCCTGAGGACATGTACTTGCCCGCAGCGCTCGCAATAGTCCAGTCTGAGGTATTCAGACGGACTGATTAACTGAGTGCTGCTTGCCTATTTCAACCTTCAAGCGAGGCTGGATTTGAGAATGCATATATATAAGTGCACTGAGACTAGAAAACCGCATTCATCTATGAATCAAAGATTAAAGCCCAAACCTGTAGAGCATAGATCTAAAAGATTTATTATAGCATTATCAGTTTCTCATGAGAAAGATTCTCACTGTAGGTGTATATGATCCGCGTCTGAGCAGAATTACGAAGCCCGCAGTAGCTGATTCGCTGCTGATAAGCAGCGGGCTAGCGCGGCAATCCCATACTCAAGCTGGCCTAGTGCTCATCATCCGTCGTAGCAATGGGCAACATTATGATGTTTTGTAAACATTAGAAATCCCTCTCAATTTCAATCCAAATCTTTCCCCTGTTTCATTTCTTCCAGCTTCAGGGTCTCTCTTCCCGCAGTTATTCATGACACCGAGAGATTTGGCCGCCCAGATCTAGTCAAGATGGGTTACAATCTGGTGCAAAGTTTCAAGGCAGAGGCTGTGATTATTATTGCAAACGAGAAGATTACCAAGAAGGTTGTTTATGGTCTTGAGACTCGGGGTGTTCCTGCATATGGAGCGATTTGGGACAGCTGAAGCGGAGATGGTTTAAATGCTTGATTTGTTGTTACAGAGATTATGATCATGCGTGATTAAGAATCACACGCAAACGATGACCGGGATGAATCCACCCCCAACTAATTAACGTACATAATAAGCGAACGGATCACTTTCTTCCGCGACATGCCTCCTCTACTTTCAGGGTTGCAATCCACTCAACTGAATCCATGCGTGGATCCACTGAGTGGATCCACGATCCATTCCACGAGGCTAGTCGGCAGCGACTGATACATGGGCACCTGGGTGCCCAAATTATATCAGCACCCTTCCCATGCTGACCCCGCGTTCTACCTTCAGCGCGTTCGCCTCTGATTTCAGTTCCTAACTTAAATCCTTCAAAGAAAACTTCCAGGCGAATTACCTAGGCCCATTCATTATTAAGCCATTCATTCGGTGCAACGACGTTGAACGATGTGAAATTCCAGTGCCGCTCTACCTTGCAACATGTGATGGATGTGACGTGGATGCGATAATGATGTGGATGTGTAATTGCTAGTTCTAATTTGGGAAGAAACCCCCTCCCTGGTAAACCTCGGACGATAAGAGTGAGAACACAACGAGAATGTCGTACAGTGCACACACCATCTTGAAAGATACACGTCAAGACCCGCAATCCTACCAAGAATTCTCTATCGTATGAACTCAATGATTCCATCTAGGCTAAGACAAGGACTCTAGATGTAAACAATCAAGATTCCACGGGCCAACCCTTGTCCAATAAGAAGGATGACTTTAGCGCTGCCCTTGCCAACATCGCTGGTCCTAATTACATTACACACCCATTCGCAAAGAACCGTTACCAGGATCACGCATGACCCATTCATTTGACATAAAATCGCGCAATCTCGATACCGACAGAGTGGTTACGCTATTTACGGTGGCGAATGGGAGGACACCCCTTGATGACGACGGCGACATAACCAACATCGAAAAAAGTACCTACTAGAGGGATTGGATAGCTGCGCCTCTAAACGCCGGCCACACAGCGTCGCATGGGCCTGAACCAACATGCAAATTTTAGATAAGTTTGATGGCCTGTGTCCACGAAGCCCAATTTAAGCGAAGCTGGTTGCCTCGGTATAAATGCGCGAGAGGGAAGGTCAGTCAGCAAAGACGAGCTTGCTTATGACCAAAAGTTATCCATAATCGTCCGCTCTACAGTATCCTCCAACAATCGCTTTTCAGGTCCGATTCATTCTTCTTTCCGGACCATTGCTTATCATGTGTTTTTTTGACCAAACTCGGTGGGTTTGTGGATATTTCAAATGGGGGAGATTCCGCAAACAGTGCCCCCAAGAATACCGTATGGGCGAAACGTGTGGGTTGAAGCTGGTTTATGAAACCTACTCCAACGCTGTGGTTTGCAAAATATGTCAAGAGATAGGGAGAAAAGCACGGAAGGTTGGCAGGGGCAATGCCAATATCATGAGATGGAAGCAAGAGGGATGTCGTGAGGCAACCATTGAAGCAACAAGAGCAGAGATAGAACATCTTCATGCCAAAATCCAGCGTCTTCAAAGGGAACATATGAACTACTGTTCTAAGCTTGGGGGGAGTCGACAACGAATTATCAGAGAGCCGCGTCGTATTCAGCGTAAGTAAAAGCTATTTTGCGACACCCTCATTTATTTACAAGCTTATAGCAACCTTAGCTGACAAAACGTCGGATCTCTTCACAACTGGTCATATAAAATCGGCTGGTCAGAGCTCTACTGTAAGCCGCCAGCCAGAGAACCGTCTCAGCACCTTTACCAACTCCTCAGCTAAGACATCACTTGATACATATGGTTACGGCCTCAAGCCACTCATTGGATTGAAATAAATGAAGAGCTCCTATGATTTCCGATTTACATCTAAGAGTTAGATATCCGAGTTGCATTTTTGTCTGCAAAGCTTTACGCTACAGTGAGTGTAGTTTGAGATGTCTTTACTGATATTACTATGCAAGAAGTGTGCCATTGTTCTCAATTGAATGGCGAAGAAAGGTGGCTCCCGGTCGGTGGATGTCTGATGATGACTAGTTTGGGCCGCCGTCTCCGAAGAAGCTAAGTGAGGGAGGATGCGTTGGAGGAGCGCCCAAGATATGCGATCCTCGGCTCGAACCCCATAAGTGAACGGGATAGGAATGGCGTCTTCATTACTCGGGACCAGGCCGGCTCTAACGCGTAGCTTACTCAGGCGGTACGCGAGTTTGAGAGAGGCTTGATTGGCGTGATTCCCACGGGTAGAGCCTTCACAATCAGCCAGGTACGAAGGATCTAGGGCCATCTTCTCGAGTTGGGGATTCTGAAACGGATATTGTCTAGCGGCGTCAAATGGAATCTTGATGAGATTGTAGAACTGGCTGTACAGGAGGCCTTCAAGAACCTCACGGCTCTTGTGCATGGGCGTGATGGTCATGTCAACCGCGTCGCGCATCGTGACCCACGGGTACTCGGCTTGGCGGAGGGAGGCGATGCCAGACTTGACTGGCTCGGGCGGATCTTGCTCAACGAAGCTCGTGGCGTTATAACGACGACTCTAAGCCTGTCGCTGCCGCTAGAGACGCTTCAGACAACATCGACGCTAGAGCAGCACATTGGCCTCGGCGACAGACCCAATTCGAGGAGTATATTGACGGCCAATGTCGACATATGTACTACTGGGGTCGAGGAATTTCTCGTCAACGGCGGCGTTCCATTGGTTGCGCCAGCCGCTCAGGGTCTGAGTGATGTCGGGATGCATATAGGCAAGCTTCAAGTTCTTGGCCCCCATGTAGAGTTTTATGCCAGTGAACTGGGGAAACGTCGCTACGCGTGATTGGACCCCTTGCCATATGGCCTCAAGGTGTCTGTGTTGGAGGGCATAGGAGAGCGCGTTGCTCCTGCTGCCTTGCCCCAGTACGTCAGCATTCGCACTCCCCTCGTCGAGGCGCTCAGTTGAGATGCTCTCCTGCCGGGCGCGCGAGGTGGATTGGGCGATTCGGCGGCTTTTTGGTATGTACTGAAGGATGTTCGGGTCCTGAACTGCTGTGGTAATCGCTGGTAGGAGTATCTGGTCATACCAAAGCGCGTACTGTTCCCTGGGTAGGGAGGTCTGCATGTACGGGTTGTCATGTGTATAGTGAGAGCATAAGGCTGGGAAGAATACCCAGATGAATGTATCGACCAAACCTTGAATTCGCCCAAAGCAATAGTTGGGGACATGATGTAGGGGTCGTCGTCGCTGGTGAGTTCCCTGGGAATGAGAGTTGTTTTGGTAAAAAGTGTTGCTCGGAAGGTCGATGCTGAGATGTACATCATCGGTGTGGTTGAAGATGACATACGGTTGCGGGTACCATTGGATACCTAACTTGGCGACAGCTAGGGAAGAGGGAAAACTGCAAATGCTATCGATGTCGTAGGTCTTCCGAATGAAGTCATCTGTAAAGGGCTGGGCAAGGCGATGTCTGGTTGGGAGGCAGAGACTCGGTGGTGCGCCGTCACTTGAAGACCCTTCAAGAGCGATTTGGCAAGCTACTCGGAAATCACGGTAGTGCGGGTGCGTGGGCTGTTCCGTATCGGAAGGAGGGTCGCTGCCGTGGAGATGCTCGGTTTGAGAGGCATGACCGAGAAGATCGGAAGAAGGATCCGTGACATGTGGGAGCGGATGATGATCGTGGTCGTCATTGATCAATCAATCCAGCCGAACGATAACATCTTCCAGAGAGTTACACGAGTGGTGGTGACCGGTGTTGTCCAGGCTATCATGATCTGCTTCATGTTCTTCGCTTGAGCAGCTCGGATGCGTTGTCCATTCTTGGGCAAGATGCTTTTCGAGTGTAGGGATCAAGTTTTCAAGAACTGGCGGATTTTGATGAGGGTGGTTGATAAATCCGCGATCATCGTCGTCGTCGTTGTCGTCGTCGTCGCAATCATCAGCTATAGTTTGGAATCAGCTAAGCAGGCCCAAACTGCGATTCAAGATACCGCTTCGAGGGAATCGGGATAGATACCTTGGACTGATGATACTGAGATGTGAAGGCTTTTCTCAACTGATTGCAGGAGGTCCTGTATCTCCTGGCCACACTGGCTTCGTTCTTCTCCAGCCGGGCAATAATGGGATGGTGTATCATGCAGCTCATTATCTCCCACAGGTTGTGGGTTGCATGGTGCTGCTGCCGGACCCGCTTCGGTCTCATTCGGTTCGTCGTCGTCGGGGTTGTAAGTGGGCTCGGCCGCTGGTGGATCCTCGAACGGGGTGGGGATCTGGAGATGAGGCTCTAGGTGGAGGCCAATGACCGGATCCGTAGTCGACGGTGTAGCGGGCGGATGAGGTTGATAATGGTAATGATGTATAAATTCTGCTTGTTGCGACTCGGTCGGCGCGCGATGGGGTTGGATGGCTTGCTGGTGTTGTCGTTGGTAGTATCGTTGTGATCGTGCACGCTGCAGAGTACGGTCCCGGGCTACTCGCTCGAGTCGCTCCTCTTCAGACGCTGCTTTTCTGGGTCGACCACGACGTCTCGGGACTGATTGAGACATTGTCTCGCTTGATCTCTACCATGATCGCACCAAAAAAGGGGTTCATAATAATAAGAGACGCGGAACGCGTACCCCAGCCAGACTTACAGATTACATAACTGGAGGAAAAAGCAAAAAACCACGGCTTCCTTTCAGGATGCCTGCATTCAATAGCATTCGGCATTGTGTTTTACCTTTGTGCATTCTCGCTCAAAGTCGTTGAGTATAGAGTTTCTTTCCTCTTTCCTTCCAGTTTCCTTTCATAGAAAGGGTAGTCTTGGAAACGTATTGCGCTGACCCTGATGTCCGGATGCTTGTACTCACTGTGGCAAGTGAGCCAAGAAATCAACCATCATCGTTGTGATAACCCCAAGCATCAACCTAGCCGCCCATCAGAAAACACCTTCACCATAGGTTCTACGAAAAATGCTACTCCTAGGGGCTTCACAGCTTAATGGAGACACTCCCCGCGCAAGATAACCCTAGGAGTCTATTCTTCCGTCATTTGACTTGGGACCCGATGGTAAAGCGTCCTCTTTCGGCCAAGACACTCTTTTATTTCTGTGGCGCAGGCTCCGACCCGTCGGAAAAAGCTGCTTAGCTAAGTTGCTCTGTCTCTGCGCTATACCTAATTGAATTAATCGTGAGCCAAGACTTTTAAAGTGGATCCGCACTATACCCAATTGAATTAATCGTGAGCCAAGACTTTTATGTGGGTCTTACGCTATACCCTTTTGAATTAAATGTGAGCCAAGACTTTCTTATGTCAGCGACCAACTTATCAAACTTCAATCCATTAAATATTCCAAACCACTATAACTTATTCCACAGGATAGGGAAAAATATGGGACTAGGTTCATTCGATTGAATTTTTCTTGTTCGATTGTCCATATCATTTTTGCTCTGTTCCGAACAACTTTTGTTTTCGGAACTCACCCGTCATCCCTAACCCCAGGCTTTCTATCCATACTCCATACTCCATACAGACCCGTATGGAATATGTACTCCATACTCCATACAGACCCGTATGGAATATGTACTCCATACTCCATACAGACCCGTATGGAATATGGAATATGGAATGCACCTCGTATGGAAGCTTATTCCATACGTATGGAATACAAAAAATGACGTCATTTCACACTACCACTATCGTAAAGAATTAGGTTTGGGAGCTCTGCAATTCAGTACCGGTAATTGTACAGTGATTTGCCTGCTATCGGCTGCAGACAGCGCTGACATTGAAGTATGAACCAGCATAGACGAAGGTTTGGGATCACTCTGAAATAGACTACAATAGCGGGAATAATATTTTCCCGGACTAATCCATTATTCCATACGTATGGAATACGACAGCCCGTATGGAATATGGAATATGGAGTATGGAATGTTCCATACTCCATCACTTATTCCATACGAGTATGGATAGAAAGCCTGCCTAACCCCCATATCACCATATGACCTTAATATACACTTAACTCCTAACTCTTTAAACTTTTCTTAACCCTAACCCTTAAATATATCCTCCCCCTAATCTTTAAATATATTACCTTTCTAACCTTTAAATACTTCCTCTTTTTAATCTTTTTACTCTTCTGCTCTTTAATCTTTAAATACTTATTCCTCCTCTTAATATTTAATTCTTCTCTCTTCTTAATATTTAAATCTCTTTTCTTTAACTCTTTAATACTCTCTTATTTTAATTCTTTAATATTTATTAACTTTAATTTTTAAATACTTCTCTATTTTAATTCTTCAATATTTATTAACTTTAATTTTTAAATACTTCTCTATTTTAATTATTAAATCTCTTTTCCTCTTAATTTAATACTCTCCTTTTATATTATTTAATTTTTAACTTTAACTCTTTTAATACTCTCTTTTTTTAACCCTAAATACTCTCTTTTACTTTAATTCTTAAATAAGCTATCTTTTTAATTTTTTAATTAATTCTTACTCTATACTCTCTTTATTTATTCTTTTATTAATTCTTTCGGGAGACGCGGGGGCGCGGGGGGCGGGCGCGCGGGCTGGGGAGAGGGCGGCGGGAAGGAGGGGAACGGGACGGGGAAAGACGCGGGCGGGACCGACGCGGCGAGGGGACGGAGAGGGAGAGCCGCGGAGGGAACCGGGGAAGGAACGCGACGGGAGGAGCCGCGGGGGAAGCGGGAAAACGCGGGAAGGGGAGGCGAGAACAGAGGCGCGCGGAGGGGAAGAGGGAAAGCGGCGGCGGGGAACCGGGGAAAGAGGCCCCCCGCGGAACCGGCGGACGCGCGCCGGCGAAGCCGGAAGGCGCGCGACGCCGCCGCGCGAGGAGAAAAACGGGAAGGCGCGCCGAACCCGAACGGGGGAAGCGGCGGGACCGCGAACCCGGGAAGCGGAGGGACCGCGAAGCGGGGAAACCGCGCGCGCGCGCGCGGAGGGGAAGGCGCGCGGGCGGGAACCCGGGGAAGCGCGAAGGCGGGGGGGACGCGGCCGCGAGACGGAAAGGCGAATTCTCGGGCGCGCACCGGCGGCGAGCTCTTAAAATTACGTTAATCTTAATCTTAAATATTCCTCTCCTTCTAACCTCTCTAACCTTCTCTTACTTTAACTTGTAACTACCCTCTCTATTTTAATCTTTTTACTCCTCTGTTCTATTAATCTTTTAATCCTCTTTCTTTCCCTAATCTTAAATATACTCTGCTTATTTACTCTTTATTTTAACTCTTACCCTATACTCTTTTCACTTACTCTTCGATTGTATTATTACTTATACTCTTCTACTTACTTTTTAAATAACTCTTACCCTATACTCTCTTTTTATAACTTTTTTTATTTAACTCTTATTTTATGCTTTTTATCTCTTTTTAAACTTTATAATCTTTTTTAACCCTCTTAAAATCCTACTTCTTTTTAATTATATTTCCTCCCTACTTAGCAGTTAGCAGTTTATCCCTCTTAAACATCAGCAGTTATTTCACTTTCAATGTCAGCAGTTATCTCTATCTTCAATATTAATAATTATTCCCACTTTAATATGAGTGGTTCTTCCCAATATAAATATCAGTGGCACCTACACCATCAATTAGGTGGACCTACCTTTAGCAACGGCAGTTAGTCTTGTTAGTTATTATTTAGGTCTCATCGAAGGTATACCCAGTAGGTATGCCCAGTAGGAAAGCTATCTGTATTATTAAACCACTCTCTTAACAACTACATCTAGCCCCTTTCTGCTAATAATTGGGTTCCCCTATTCAAGCTCAGCCAATAGAAGTGCAGCCACACGGTTCGCCTGCGCACACCTACTGCCGCCCAGCGAGGAGGTCGTACCAAGCCATAACATATACTCATGACATGTCTTAAAGGTCTGGTTGAAATGCTTCAAGAACCACTTCGTCCGGCCGGGACGACTGAAGGCCCCGAAACACAGCGGCATCACCATGTCGGGGAACCGGCAGGAACGATCCCCGTCGTAGTCCGGATCTGCTGCACGGCAAATCTCCTGGGGCTGGTAACAGTTCCAGCAGACAACATATCGCTCCAGCCAGTCCCGGTTCCGGCTCTGACAGTCCCGCAGCGCCTTTTGCTTGGCCTTGATCCAGTGGTGACGCCGGGCACAGGTCGTCACCGCATGCTCGAACGGTTTCCCCTCCACTCGACAATACAGACAGCAGCCCAGCATCGTCTGGAGGTCGCTCTCATACCGACTCAGCTCCTCATCACAGACCCGAGCCTGGCGCAGAACCTCCCTCGGTCCAGTAAAGACTATTTCGCTGGCGCTAGGGCGTGCTTCGGCATCGTCATCCTCTTCTGGCTCTGGGCTCGAGCTACGGATAAGCTTGGGGAGATGGAACTGCAGACTGGGTGGCCGGCGTTTGCGGTGGTGTTCGGGACAGACGGCACAGAGCTCATCGTCTTCCATACACCATCGCCAGTCCGACTCCCCATCAAGGAATTGGCTGAGGATCCCGCGCGAACAGTGCCGCTGCATGAGATACAACTGCATGGCCTCGCTATCGGCGCTGAGGGGCTGATCCAACTGCGGCTGCCAGGCGGCGTTGAGCAGGATAATGGATTCAGCGGGTTTGCCGTCTCGGCCGCCTCGACCGGATTCCTGTGAGAAGTCTGTCATTTGGCTGGGGGCGCCGACGTGGATGACCCATCGCACATGCGCATAGTCGAACCCAGGACCGAGGGCTGCCGTAGCTACAATGGCGGGAGAGTTGCCGGTCTGGAGCCACAGTTTGATAATCGCCCCCTTTTCATCCGCTGTGCCCGAATCGGCCGTGTAGGAAGGGCAACCCAGCATGTCGGCCAGCTCAGCCACCAGCTCCTTGGTCGGGCAATAGAGGATCACCCGGTCTCGCTCGCTCCGGAAGAGGTCCGTCCGTTCCCAGCAGGACTGCACGAGCCGGGTTGCTCTCTCCAGTAGGCTACCCGGGCCTCGCTCTCGCCGGACAATATAGCGGATATTCGGTCGATTGGTCGACTCCCAGATGACGCGTGGCCGCACGAGCTTATTGTGCTCGAGGAAGAGCTCATAGTAAGTCGGGGGAAGTGTCGCCGTCATCCAGACCGTCTGCGTCCGGATACGCCGCACATGCCAGGCAAGCTGTGACATGCTCCGTCGATAGTCACTCGCCGTGATCGTCAGATGGCACTCGTCGACGACAATCCGATCCAACCGCTGCCGGTCTATCAGCCGATTGGCGTACTCCAGGAACCCATTGGTGCATGCAGTCTCGGCCGAGGTGATGACAAGGGGGGCGGACTTGGTCGAGCCGGGAGACCAGATATGATAATTCAACTTGACCCCATTCAAGCGGTCGATCATATTACCGCACAGGGCCACCGTGGGAAGGATCAGGATGGTTGTTGCCGCCCCTTCTAATACAGCTGCGACCATGAAGACCAGCGTCTTGCCGGATCCGGTCGCAAGGACGACAATGACCTGTTCTGCCGGCTTTGGGCCCAGAGTCGCCAGCATGGCATCGCGTTGACCCGGCCGACGCAGCTGCAGCTCGGGATCGTCATAGAGCCCGCGGGCGACCCTGATGAGGTCTGCCTCCTTGGCAACCGGCCTCGTACGAAACCGCACCTTCTTGCAGGCAGCGAGCAGCCCCTGAGCTTGTGTCTCTGAGACGGTCCGGGGCCGCTTACCCTGGAGGAGCTGGTCTATCTGGAAGAGGGTTCGCCAGCTCTGGGAGGCCCGGTAGGCACGGTGAAGCAGGGCGGTCATGGCCAGAGTCGTGCCACCGGCGTAGGCGTGGTTGAAGGTGCGGTAGCTATGGTTGCTCATCCCGGCCAGGTCCGCCAGGTCCGCCTCATCCTCGACCTCCTCGGATGTGTTGAGATCCGTGTTTTAACGGATCAATGGCTATTCCGATCCATTGGTGGATGTCTTCCTATAATAGCTTCCGCTGGTTAGCGCTAGTTTTCTTCTTCTTCAATCAATACAACACGCTCATTTCAACAGGATGCCGCAATCTCCTCCAGATCAAAGTTGGCCTGCTCCTTGGCGCTGAACTTCTCCTTCGTGATCGAGGCCGCAGCCTGGCGCCACCACGCCACCTGGAACTGGGGCACCTCGGCGCGTGCGCATGCCTTGCGGAGACAGGAGGAGACCGTGAGATCCCTCCAGACCTCGCCATCCAGCTTCGACCAGAGGTGTGGTGAGAGTAGGGCGCCCGGCTTGCGCTGGCGGAGGAAGACTTGACGCAAGGGCGGCACCAGAGCCAGATACGTCAGGAGTAGGTCTCCAATCGCTGGAGGCAGGAAGCGGATGTTATCCTTCTCCCTCCCCGTCTGCTCTTGGCTTTTGTGATATTGCACATAGACCATCACCAGCTTCTCCCAGATCAGCAGAGAGCGACGTCGAGCACCAGTGTTGACATAGGTGATCGAGAGCAGCTCGGGCGATCGCAGCGGGGGGCCGGGTGGAACGGCCATCAGCGTCACCATGCGTTTCAAGAACTCCTGGACGTGCGCCTCGTAGAGGGCGATCGCCTTCGAGCAGAGATAGGTCATGCCATCGGGATCGGTCCGCACGAAGACCCATCGTAGATCAGCCCGCCCCTCAATCTGCCGCAGGAGCGCATCCTGGGTTCCCTCTAGGATCTCGGCATTCCTCTCGTCCGTCAACCAGGAGCCGCCGTAGTCGTCTAGATCGAGGTCATCCTGCAGCCTCCAGGCCTCGATCGAAGCAATATCTCGGGCTCCAAACAAGAGCTTGTCGTATAAGAGCGAGTGCGCTTGGCGAAACTCGGATACAGCAAGCTGCGAGACCTGTTCCATATGCAACTCCGTGCCGATATAGGTGACCGTCTGTCCATCGAGAGACCAGCGGGCCTGGTTCTTTGCAACCGCCGTTCTGGCCGCGGCGAAGAGGTAGAGGCGCCACTGGAGGATATGGCCGAAGGGCGTCTCGGCCATCGGGTGCAAATACTTCCGACATAGTGTGCTCAGCAGCTGTGGGATCTCGTCCTCTTCATCCTGCTTCTGGAAGCAGACAAAGTCAAAGAGGATAAGCTGGGCGGTCCACGTGAGGGCGGATAGATTGCTGTTAAAGTTGCCTGGCTCATACCATACACATCGCCTACCCTGCGACTCATCATCGCCCTCCCTATTCCTTGACCCTTGCCGAGTGAATGCCTTCTTCCGGCTTAGCATGGCGCAGAAGCTGAGGATAACCGACCGGAACGGCCGACTCCCGACGGACTGGCAGACCAAGGCTACGTAGAAGTTGCGGATGGCATGCTTCAGCTCGGCATCACGCTCGGCGTCCTCTTCTTGGCCAGGGAGTGGTTGGTCCTCTGCCCGCTTGTCTTGTGCCCGTAGTGCATCAATGATCTGGTCTATGGCCTGCTGCTGCTGAGGGGTTGCCTCGATGACATCCTGCGGTAATATCTGGTCCTTGCTGTCCCTTGTGAAGTGGCCATCCTCGCAGAAGATGACCCGATAGTAATATGCAAGCAGCTGCTTCATCCGGCGGAAGTACGACACCAGGGAGGATTCGTTCTTGAAGCTGCGGAAGCTGTAGGCACCCCCTGACCCTGAGCTGCTGCCGCCATCCCGGAACTCGCTCAACCGCTTCGCCCGCTGCTGCGTCATCTTGCGGTCGAGTGACTTATCGCTGCAGAGCCTGTACGCATCTCGCAGGGTCGCCTCCGCCGCTGAGCTGCTGCCGCCATCCCGGAACTCGCTCAACCGCTTCGCCCGCTGCTGCGTCATCTTGCGGTCGAGTGACTTATCGCTGCAGAGCCTGTACGCATCTCGCAGGGTCGCCTCCGCCGCTGAGATGATACGGGAGAGGTCGGTGACGGCATCCCCTTTACTGCAGCCGTCCCCATTGGAGGTCTTGCTGGATGGGAGTGAGTAGGACGACTGGATCTCGACGTCTCGAAGGCCTTGTAGATGGGTTGGGAAACCGGTGTGAACGAGCCAGGGGACTCGATCTGCCCGGGACTCTTCGATCGCCTGCACGACCTTGGCCTTCTCATCAAGGTCACGGGATGCCTGGCTGATATCAGCCTTGAGCTCACCAAAGAGCTTCCCCTCCTCCTGTGACAACGGCGGCGTGAGGAGACCCAGTGTTGAACCCCCCCGTCTGGAGATGGGCGTTGACGGTGATGGTGATGGACCCTCGATTACAAAGTAATCAATGCGGCCCTTGGCGGTGAAATATGTCTGGAGCCGGCATGCGGTCCAGAGCGGCGTATTGCTGTTGTGCTGTGAGGCCTTCTTCTTATGCGTTGGCATATGGTCATGCATCTTATCTATTCGCTATGAGTTGATCTAAGTAATGGAACTATACACTAAGTATCCATCGGTAATAATTCATGAAATCCTATCTAACTCTTCTATCTAAAGCTAGTTCGATCTCGAAATACTTTATTCTCCCCTTCGCTGATGAGAACGTCTGAAGGTAACAAGGCTGAAACTTCTGCAGGTGTTCTGCTGCTATTGGCGTTGACCTAAAATTATGGACAACCATGTGGTCTCTAATCTTGTCTGCAGATACTGTGAAATGCGATGACTCGAAAACTTCGGGGCAGATGTTACATCGCCAACCCCTATAAACAGTGAGACCTGGGATCTGAAGAATCTTTCCCTTTGGAACGGAAAGCATTCCAAACGGACACAGTTCGTATGTCTGAAACCTTTCTATTAAAGCTTTACAGGCCAGTCCAGTAATGCGATGGATAGAATTAAGGTGACTGTAGAAAGATTTGACTCCTGGCTGGATCATGGACCCACAAGAAACACATATCAGAACCCGGTACTGGGCGTTGTAGATGAATCCGTCGGTCAGATCGTTCATATGGTTGTTGGTGCTGGAGCTGCTACTGCTCGTCTTGACCTTCTTCAAGCGCCGCGTTGGATCGTCAGGGCCGGCAAGTCTTTTGCACCGTTTGGAAGTGCAGGCCTCCGGTTCCATACTCCGACTGCTCTGTTGATGATATTGCTGATTCCAATCTTGCCATATGGTAGATAATCGATAGTACATTTCGAGGAGCTCTGGTTGTAGGCGAGCTGGGAGCGCTTTGTCGATTGCATACGCTGTCAATAGCATTCGAGGGTGGTGGCCGGCTCCAGCCGCAAACATTCGTATCGGGTTGGTAGCTTCAGTCGGGTAGTAGAAGTTGGATCTTTCAACAAGCTTGCTGAGATGTCGTTTGGCAATTGCAAGGGCAGCCTGCCTATATGAAGAGAGTGTCCATGGCGTGATGAGATCTTGAGTTAAGTTTCTGATAATGTTGGAGGCCTGTATGGAGCTAAGATGTCGTTTCTTCCCACGAGGATCTGGGAAGAAGAACTCGCTATCTGACCAATGAGGTAGGCTCAGCTGCTGTGCGATATGTCCCAGCACAGGGCGAATGATGGCGAGGTATTTTAAGAGGCTTTGGCTAAGCTCTTGGGGAAGGTATCGGACGATGTAGAAGGCGTGGTTGTTTGATGCCCTTGCTTTGTTGTAGCTGATGATGATGATCATTTGTCCCCTATGAAAGAAGACGTTTCGTATGGCTAGTGTCGTATTGATATATCGAATGGTGGTTATCTCGGTGCCTCTACCGGGCAACCCACCAGAAAAGTGCGATGCAGCAAATGCCAACTTGCTGAGGTCCATACCAGCATCAAGATATGCTATACAGGTCTCGATTTGCCAGTCTGTGTTCTTGACAAAAGGTTTGCCACGAAAGCTAGATGACTTGAGTCTGTCTGCCAGTACTTCCCATACATCAACTAGCTTATTCTCGGTGTTTTGGATAAAAGACCATCCAGCTTTTCGGCAAGTCAGATCATCTTGAATATCACTCACATCAATATCCACTTCCAGCCCCAACATCATCTCATTTACTCGCTCTTGCACAAGCATGGTGGTGTTGTAATGGGTCTCACAAAACTCAGAGAGCTTGAACTTTCTGTCGTGTCCGATTGTAAATGATCGCCCGTCTGGAGCCCAGGAAAGGTTTCCTGGTATACCTTCCCTTTTAACAATTGACTTGGCAAATGCTTTGAGCTCGATGATTTCCCCGAACGGAGTGTAGCAACCCCGGATGAGGTACTTCTTGCGAATTGAACTGAGACGGTCAGGTTGCGATGGATATTGATCTCGGGATGGCCATTTGTAGACGAGGGTAGCGTAGCTGTAGACCGGCAGAGCATATTCGAGGAATAAGAGCCGGCCAACCCAAATCAACGCTGCTAATCCTGATGTAGAGTTATGCGCCGAATTGTAGGCGAGGGAACGCCGTTGTATCCCCATGACTGCCGTGTAGTAAATGAGGACCGAGGATGACATATTTCCAGCGGGATCTTGATGCGTCCAAAACATCATTGAAAGCTGGAACAAGGCCTCAGATAACCGCAGCCAATAGCCAGACGGAAGACAAAACTCGGGTTCATCGTGTCTTGTTTGATGATTTGTTTCCATTTCCTCGGTCTCTCCGGGATCCATATTTTCATCAGCGTCTTCGTCGGTATCCTCGTCGGTATCCTCGTCGGTATCCTCGTCGGTATCTTCACCAGTCTCAGTATTCTCAGTGTCGGAGTCGGAGTCGTTGCCCCCCTCATGCCATTCCTCGCCCGCATATTCCCGATCTGAAGCATCCGAATCATCGCTAACGTCGTCTCTCGCAAGCTGCAATTGACGTGCTAGGTACAAGACGTACTGCATCATCTTCACCTCGTTTGATCCTAGGCGTAAATTGAAAACCTCCCGGCGTTGTCGCGTCGGGTATTGCAGAACGCGAAAGACGAAGCAGATAAACCTTTTCCAGATAGCTAAGTATCTCTTAAAGCTTGGTATGACCCGAAATCCATACGGCCAGAAAGCGTCTTTTGAGTATGTGTTCAGCCAACAGCGAGACGTATATGGCGTTCGATCGAGTGTAACCCTTGCCCTGTCGAACATAAGGTCAAGGCCGTGAAGGATAATACGCAGCTGGGCTTCGGTATCAGAAGAGCTCCATAAGGGACATCCCTGCCAATGGCCGAGCAAATAGCCTTCACTTTTCACGGGACCTGGTTGCTGTGCCGAGGCGGCAATAACATCGAGTGGCCGATTACGGAACAGCTCGGGCCAACGAGTATGCTGGAGCCATGGAGTCGTCTCGCTCTGTTCAGCGACCCCGATGTGTTCGGTCTGAGTGCTTTCGAAAGATCTTTTCATGGTGATACTGGTCACTATCTTTACGGTTGGATATTTGTGGGTGACAGATGACAATGATGCTGATGAAACTTTTCAAGTCAGCAAAATCCGTACAGTCGCAACCAGTCCATTGACGGGTAGGGGGACACGTCTCACGCGCGTCAACGCGTTAGGCTCGCCCAAACAGTTTAAACTCAAATTCATCCATGGGTAACACCGACTTCAGCTATCATGCCTGAAGATTCGTAAAGACAAGGGGGAAGGGGGTGATGGAAGGGCAGCCAGCCAATGAAATGATTAGAACCCCACTTTGACCTGAAATTTGATCCGTGTACCATGGTATTGCATATAATAGTAGCTCTAGATTGTAGTAGATCTTACTACTATAATAGGCATTTTAGTAAAATAGTAGCTTATAGACTACTTATATTAAATTAAGTAGATATATCTAAAGAGGTAAAAAGAGAGAGCTTAATTAGTAGTTAAAGATATTTGCTGTTAATCTTAATTAATTCATTCTAGTATAAACAGAACTTAATTTCTAATGCTATATATACTATACATTATCTAAGGGGTGGTGCTATATAGCTACTATATATATTCTCCTGCCGTCTAGATATTAGATCTAGAGATACTTCTACTTAAATAGCAGGACATAGGCTGCATGGAAAATTTACTAGGGGTTTTGCAACAGTATCCTATCGGCCTCCCTCTATAGAGCTTGGGGTGCCAGGTACTAAACATTCTGAAATATAAACTAGATTGTATTAAGGCCCTATAGGGACTTCCCTTCAGGCGAATTAAAATTCATCTATCTGTAGCACTCTTCAAGACAACAAGCAATTAGGTTTTAAGTATGGAGTTCTCCCTTTTGGCAAGAGTCGTTAAAAGCCGGAAACTTCACCCAGACGAGTACACTTAATTGGCCCTTACCGTAAAGGGCTCACGCTACATTCTGCAAGAATCATATCATTTTGTAACTATCATATAGAGACCAACTACATAATAATGATATGGAGAGGCCTAGTGATTCAAAGTACTGCCGTATTCCTACTCTTTCGCTCAGGCTTAATGGACCGATACTCCTTCTGATAAGATGACTGTGTATGCTTCTTGTGCCGCGACTTGATCCGATACCATTACCTCTGAACTTTCATCTGTAGCAGACGAACGACGTATCAGTGCTGCGCTTGCCCACCGAGCTTACTAGCTGATGCCATGTGTCTGAATAGCTTGTTCCGGCAACTCGGTTGTGGCTACTTCGGAAGGTCTAGCCCGAGAGATGACATCGCATTATCATAAGGCCACAGACTGAGTCTTGCAGTATTTATATGGAACACGTTCACTGGGAATCAGGCTGGGAGGAACAAGATTCCTCAAGAGCTTCCTATGTGCACGTGATGCTTCCTATGCAGACAATACAATAGACAGGAAGAGCTCGCAAGGCTATGTGATGATGTTGTTTGGAGGACCAATTGCCTGGAAAGCAACGAAACAATCCACTGTCACTACATCGAGCACTGAAGCTGAATTGCTCGCTTTGTCTCAGACAGCCAAGAAAGCTATCTTTGCAAGCAGAATCCTCAAGGAACTTAATGCTAAAATTGATGGGCCATTGCATATTGAATGCAATAATACCCAGACAATCAGGCTCCTGACTGAAGAATCAGCCAAGTTGACTACGAAGCTTCGGCATGTGGACATTCATCGACACTGGTTACGACAGGAATACAGGGAGAAGAGAGTTGAGTTCGGCTGGGTTCCAACATCGAAGATGATTGTAGACGGAATGACAAAGGCCTTACCCAAACAACGGCATGCAACATTCATTAAGATGCTTCAAATGGAGGACATTTCAGACCAGATTGTCCTGGAACAGCGAATGGAAGCAATGAAGGACCAGATTGTGAAAGCACGCAGCCAGAAGGAAGGCAACAGCCCTGACAAGGAGGCAAGACTCGGATATCGAGGAGAGCAGCGCAGAGACCCAAAAGACAAGTTATAGGATAGCCAAGTCCTTGGGAATGGCCTCGGCTAAGGGGGTGTGTCACGATGTGTATTTTGGGTAGCAGGGCATGTATATGGCGTGTGACTGCTATAGCAATATCCTTCTAGCTACTTCAGCATAAAGGATGTACAGGGACTCAGAGCGGGGACTTGACGGAAGCAAGAACATACACACACCCAACCAGATGCCTGACGCAATAAGAGCTCGTGACACTTATGTGACGGGAACGTCTGGAGTGCTGGACCCAGGGTGGGGTGGATACGTAACTAGGGCGCACGGGGCAGGCCACAGGGACTATCATTCAGCCGAAGGCTGACTCTACATTAAGGGTTTGGTGCAGACAGGGGTCAATAAGTTTCTCGGGTTCTGATTGGCCAGCAATTTGTATGGATGGCCGCAAAACGTGCAACAACTGGACAATGGCTGCTAAGAAGTGGGCCTAGCTTTCTGCGGCTCGCAGCACCCCTGGTTTGTTTACTTGTGCTTCGCTTGACATGGAAATTTCATTGAAACAACGCGTCTTGATGCGTGCTTCATTAAGTAATGAGTCCTAAGTCTACTCCTCAAGGGCTTCAAGATGACTTGATTTCCATCGTCTGTGCCCGCTGTGGCGAGGAGAAACCGGCGGGTGACTTCGTCAGCAAACGGAAATCTGCTGGGAAAACCAAAAACTGCCTCGGCTGTCGTAGTCAGTGCAATTCTCATGTCAGCTCTGTCTCCCCACTCACTCCGTAAGACCATAAGAGCATTCAACACTAACTGAATAAAGAATTCCAGATCCAGAAGCGCGATCCAAACATTGAGGAAGCTCGCCGTCCGTTCTTCCTCAGCTGAAAGACCTGCCCGGAAGCGAACTGACGGAGAAGCTGGCTTATCCCCTGCTAAGGACAGGTCTGGAACCCAGCCCACGTCGCCAGAGAAGCTACAACAACTTCATGCAGCTAGGAGGTTATTCAGAGAGTCAATCAGCCAGCCTCACGTAGTGCTAGGGACGCCAATTCCACCAACCCAACAAAGCTCGCGGCTCTTCCGGGAAATGGCTCCCTCACCTCCCGCGCAGCCAACGACCCATCCAACCGCCTCACATTCTGATCCATCTACTGTCCGAAGCAGCACAACTAGTGTAGATTACTCTTACTTGGCTGCTAGGTTCCACAGGGCCGGGAAAGACTCGCAAGATGATCCTTCCAAGGCCGGGGCGAGGGCCAAGCTGGCCGCTGTCCAGCGCGACCATCGTTCACGACGCCGTGCAGGGGAGACTGTGCCACTGACTCCCACAATATCTCAACTCGGCGTCTTTGATGGGTCTGAGGGTCCTGGAGAAGGTATCCTTGTGCTGTCGTCCTGGTAAATTGTTCAGGCTAACCACGGAGCGTAGATGGGAGTCGAGATCGACTACAACCGAGTTGGTTTCAAGACGGGAATGGGATAACCAAGGGAGGCAACGACAGGGGACATTTCTCTGAATCTGATATTGACGCCGAGGACTATTTCAACTTACTCCTTTCGCCTGCTCGACCACAGAGGTACCTCAAACAATTAGGGGTGGAGTGTGATTCCGATCCAGGGGACGAAGACGAGAACGACAATAATAATTCCGTGGATGGAAGCCCTCTTCGCCATCGCTTGCCGCAGCCTTCCGCACAGCCAAGGCGTGGTCGCCGTGGTCCTGCCCCTGGTACAGGAGGGCGGCCGAGACAATCTCGAAGGCAAACTCCATCGTCGAGGCCGCCACGACGGTATCGGAGCCCAGTGATGATTTCACCTGAAGAATCGGCGGTATTTCATGCACAAGACCCGGTGTGGAATGGAGACCTTGAGGCTTGCGCCTTGACTGGTCGCGACAAGGAAATCCTCCGCGAGTTCTGGACAGAGCTGGACAATGACCAAATGCAGTTTTGCAGTCGATGCCAAGAGAGTTGGTTCCAGATGAAGATCGATTGCGATGGCATTTGTGCGCGTTGTTATCGGAGGGATGAGAAGCGCCAGCCCGACGAGCCATATTTCTTCTCTGCGGACAATCAGCTCGACTTTGGCCCTGTGCCGGGCCGGTTGCCCCAGCTCACGCCTACCGAAGAGTCGTTGATTGCTCGTGTTCACGTCCACGTGAACATTATGCTTGTGCGAGGGCAGCAGTACAAGTATCGAGGGCACGTAATTCACTTTCTCCGGGAGGTTGGCTTAGTGTACAACCAGCTCCCGCTTTTGCCGCAAGAGTTGAACACTGTGTTACTACGTCCTGCGAATACGTCGTCCCACGCAAATCTTAGCCGGCAATTCACCCGCCAGTTCCGCGTGCGCCGCCAGCCGGTTGTCATATGGCTCGACTACCTCCGCCGCCATCATCCCGGCTATCGATGCGTCGCCATCGACGAAGAGCGGCTGAATCAATTGCCCCAAGATGGTAATGTCCTGGATGCTATCCCCCAGAGTCAGGTGGAGGCTGCCGATGTTGGACCCGACTCACCCGAGGAAGATCAGGAGGCAGAGCCTGACCTGGAGGACGAGGCTGCGGTGCCGGACCTGTTGGCTAAGGACACGGAGCTCGATGCTCTGCGGTCTATTCTCTCCGGAGAATCAGGCGCTGATTCAGGGCTTTCCACAAGCTTCCAGGCGCAGGCACAACACGAGCTGCAGCTCCCGAATATACAACACACACCCATTAATAAGTTCAATCGCTCTCATGCCCTACTCTCCTTGGCATTTCCCTGCCTCTTTCCTGACGGTAGAGCCGACTTTGTTGAACCCCGATTGCGCTCCATTGATTACAAGGATTACGTCGAGCACGCGATGCGCTGGCACGACGGGCGTTTTGCACGCCACCCGACCTTCCGCTTCGTCGCCTTCAACACGCTAATGCGGTCACAAGCACGTTCGCGGTCCAGATTCTTCGTGAAGCAACATGATGGGAGACAGCAGCCGCTGACGCGAGAGCAACTTATTCAGGCGCTCGAACACAGCGAGGACCCCGAGGCGCAGGCGCTGATCAACTCGATTACAAGGCATGCGGTGTCTATTCGCGGTACGCGTCCATTCTGGAACAAAAAGAGGCAGGACCTCGAGGCCTACGCCTATAACCTTGGTTGTCCTGGTGCATTTATCATGTTTAGCCCGGCAGATTTACACTGGCGGAGTCTCTACCAGCACATGCCCCAGTATGACGACTGGCTAGCCGCCACCGAGCCGGAGAGGATGGCTCTATCGCGCCGCCTATTGCGGCAGAACCCTCATATTGCTGCTTTCTATTTCTACCGCCGATACTGCCTCTTTCGGGATATCGTGCTAAGCAAGAAGTTCAGCATTACGGATTACTGGGATCGTTATGAATGGCAAGGGCGTGGGAGTCCACACAACCACGGCCTGTACTGGATGGAAAATTGCCCCGGAGCCGACATGGAGGACGAAGCCGCTCGTGATGTTTTTGCACGCACGTGGGGATTCCACGTCACTGCCATTAACCCCGAGCCGAGTAGGACTATGCCTCAGGGTGAGGGTAATCCCCTGAGCGTGGATCCCCTGAGCATAGAGATGACATTCCTGCGGCTCTCACAAATCGTCAACCGTTGCCAGCGCCACAAGTGCAACACCACGTACTGCTTGCGTGTGAGGAAAAGAACCGGCGATCTGGCAAGGGATATGGAAGGCGCCGCAGCAGATATCGAGGCGGCCAACGTTGCCAATCCAGAGAGGGAGTGTCGTTTTGACTTCCCTCGTGCCTTGCGGGAGCTGGCCGCAGTGATCAGGAAGGAAGGCCGGTCGTACTACATCTTTGAGGCGGCCCGGAATGACAGCCTCATGAACAACTTCAACCCTGCGATTATCCTAGGCTGGCTAGCCAATATCGACATATCTCCTTGCACCAGCTTACAGGCGGTCATTACCTACGCTGCGAAGTATTGCAGTAAAGCTGAGAAGAAGACCGAGTCTTTCTCCCGGCTTGCAGACCAGGTCTTGCCTCATACATCGCACGTTCAGCCCCTGTTGTCCTTCTCCTCTCGCCTCATGAACAAGCTGATCGCCGAGAGAGATTACTCGGCGCAGGAGATTTCCTATCTGCTGCTTAACATTCCGCTGCAAGAAGGCACCCGTATGGTTGTCACCGTGGACTGCCGTCCGTTGGAGCGACAGGCGCGTTTGTATCGTGTGGATGGAGATGTCAACGAGGCCATCGGCAGCTACAGGAAATATTTAGAGAGAAAGGACCAGCATGAGGATGTAACGTATCTCGAATACCTACAGTCGTACAATCTCAACACGTGGAGGAGACTCGCTGCTCACACGAAAAAGAGGGTCCTGTCTTACTTCCCTCGATACAAATCCATGGAAGCCTCTTCCCAGTTTAACGACTTCTGTCGTGTTAAATTGATGATGGTTCATCCACATCGCTTTCCAGAAGAGTTGCTCGTTGTGGGTGGCCAGCGGTTCGATTCTTTCACAGCCGGGTACATGCGCTGCAGACAGCTCCACGATACCCATACGGACGATCATTATGGAGAGCCGGATACGGATGAATTGACTGCAGAGGACGATGAGTTTGAGCTTGAGGCCCATGAGGAGCCCATCGCGGAGGAGGATTGGCATGAACTCGCCCGCATGCTACCTGACCGCCCGCTGGAGGAAGAGGACATCGACATCCTCGGCCGCCGAGATGTTGACATTAATTACGATTGGACCACTCATGTTGGGCGGTATACCGATGATGGCATTCTCAACGGCGACTACTGGAAGCAACGCAAAGCGGAAAACACCCTTGACCTTGACGTGGATGATCAGCCATTGGAGGCTCGCGATTCCCTAAATCCAGAGCAGCGCCTGGTGTACGGCACGGTGATGGGCCACTTCCTGACCCGGGATCCCTCCCAGTTGTTACTCCATGTGGATGGCGGAGGCGGCACTGGCAAGTCATACCTCATTAACCTGCTCTCCGCGCACCTTCAAGCCGCGACGGGCGGGAGAGGGACACCCGTCTGGCGTGCCGCGCCCACGGGCGTCGCGGGAAATCAGATTTCGGGCACTACCTTGTATTCCCTGTTGCACCTGCCAATTAATAAGGACTTCAAGCCTCTCTCAGCTATTGATAAGGCCCAGCTCCAGAAGAAGCTTAAGGATATCAAGTATCTGATCATTGACGAGAAGAGCATGCTGGGACTGCGTCAGCTATCTTGGATTGATGACCGTCTCCGAGAGGCGTTCCCGAATAAGAACGAAGAGTTCTTTGGTGGCCTGAACATCCTGTTGGTTGGTGACTTCTTTCAGCTTCCCCCTGTGCTGCAGAAGCCGCTTTATTACGATAAAGAGGTCCAGGGAGTAGAGATCAAGGGCAGAAATGCATATAGGCGATTCGATAAATCGGTCTTCTTGAAAGTTGTCTAGCGGCAGCGTGGCGACGATCAGGAGGCATTCCGCCTAGCTCTCGGGGAATTGCGGCTGCTTCAACTATCTGTGGAATCCTGGAAGCTCCTTTCCAGCCGCGTACAGGCAAAACTAGACGATTAAGAGGTCGCAAGGTTTGTCAACGCCTTACGAGTATACGCCACTAAAGATAGGGTGAACGAATATAACCACTATCACCTCGACCGCCTCAGCCGGCCAGTCATCCAGGTCATGGCTAAGAACGTCGGCCCCGGCGCGGCTGCTGCGCCTGATGACAAGGCGGGCAACCTTACGAAGCAGATCCCAATATGCATTGGCTCCCGTCTGATGCTGACGTCCAACCTTTGGCAGCCAGTTGACCTCTGCAACGGCGCTCGCGGCACAGTTTACGATATCGGCTGGGCACCTGGGGCCGACCCCATCCAAGACCCTCCCTATATTATCATAATGGAGTTTGACAAATACAGCGGACCGGTATTCCTAACCACCGCTGATGGCAGGAAGATTGTGCCGATTCTCCCAGTGGAGAGGGACTTCCTCATCGGAGCCACTCTCTGCGCTCGCACCCAGTTTCCCCTGATCGTATGCTACGCAATTACCGTACACAAGTCACAAAGCATCACCGAAGACATGATAGTTACAGATCTGTCCTGCCGGGACTTTCAGACTGGTTTAAGCTACATGGCTGTCTCTCGCGTGAAAACGCTCGAGGGTCTGATGTTGGATGCACCATTTGATCGTAATCACCTGGCCTACGGGTCTCCCCCGGATGGCATGAAGATGAAGATGAGGGATCAGGAGCTTAGGAAACGACAGGTGCTCACACGGAATCCGTACATGTCACATAATACCAAGAATAGCTATGCCAATGGATCAGTATGTAGATAATGCAATAGTAGTAATAGCTTCCCGGCCCACGGACACACAGCCTTCGGCTGAGGCTACCCCATGCACCCCATCGCCGCTCCAATGTGCATGGGGTGACGTAGTATTTTATTATTACTGTAAAGTACTGCACAGTCCCCAGAGACATTTCTGCTCACTGCAGGTTGCATGATGGCGGGTGTAACGGGTCAGGCCCACTTGGCTGGCGGCTCTGCCGCCAAGCCCGAATTCTTCTCCACAGCGCCATCGAGTTGATTCTCGAATCTTCTATATTAAAGAAGATATAACGCGTCTTCACGCACCCAGTTTGTATTTAGATTCTTTCCTTTCTTCATCTTGAAAGTAAACAGCATAGGGACTAGTTAGTTGAATCAACTCACTAGAGGCCTTTCACATACTTTCAAGATCACTTCAGAAATCTGCTGAAGTCCAGAAGTCAACGACTCATCCCGAGTCCAGAAGTCAAAAAGTCAGCCGAAGCACCCGAAGCACCCAAAGCACCCGAAGCACCCGAAGCACCCGGAGTTAAGAAGTTAGAAGCACCAGAAGCCACAAGCGAAGAAGAATAATGGACCACTCAGACGGCATGACTCAGGGGGAAACCACTAGCCAGTCGGCTAGCGTACTCGAGCAACTCTTGAGCGAAGTCAGGCTTATGCGGTCCGAGAATATGGCCCTAAGAGAGGCAAATGAGGAAACGAAATTGAAGCTGTTAGCACTGGAAACGTCCATCCAGTCTATACAGCCCACACCAGCGCCCACGCTGGCGCCAGAAGACAATAAGACAACCGCTGTTCCTGTCACTCCCAACACTACTACCAACCCTTCTATCACCGCCGATCCCGCCAATACGGTTATCACTTACAGTCCTCACCCGACCAAGCGCCCCAAGCTGCGAGATGTCCCGAAGTACAGTGGTGACAAGTCCCAGTGGCGTAGCTGGAAGTTGGAGACCGAAGGGAAGCTACGAGTCGACGGCGAAGCCCTCGGAGACGCAGAGGGCCACTTTATGTATGTCTTTATGAGCCTGGAAGGCAAGGCTAAAGACAATGTGACCACCTTTGTGGAGATGCAAATTGAGAAGAGGACGTTTAATGTGGCTGAACTGCTCAACCGCCTTGAACTGTTGTACGGAGAGAAGGATCGTAAACAGAGAGCTACTCGCAACCTGCACTCGATTAAGCAAGGAGAAAACGAACCCTTTACTTCGTTCTACCCTCGTTTCGAGAAAGAGATCGCCAACGCCAATGCCGAATATTGGCCAGATGACAGCAAGATTTCTTACCTCCAGGAGGCACTAAACGACAGAATGAAGGCCGCTCTTATAGGCTCTGATTCCGTCGCGATTAGCACCTACGTTGGGCTGGCAAAGAGGTGCGACTCGCTTAGCAGCCAGATGGAACTGTTAGGCCAGTGGAAGAAACCTCGCGGCAACACGAGGGGCTTGGACAACCACGGTAGTCAGAGCAGCCAGAGATCTCAGCAACAGCATGTCCAGCAGGCTGAGGTCAGAAGAGAGGACATGATGGAATGGGAGCCAACCCCACAAGCATCCACTCAAGTAAACGCTGGGCGCACCCGCGGCGGCAAGAACACGAATGGCTACCAGTCCAGGCGACCAGAGGATCAGGCTTTGCTCGGTAAGCGTGCCAAGTGGGTCGATCAGGATGAAATGGATGCACGCTACCGCGAAGGACGTTGTCTCCGTTGCGGAAGAGATAACTGCAGAATCGAACGCTGTCCATTAGCCGCACCTATTCGGCCCGGGAGCGTAACCAGACGCACTCAAGTCAACGCCGCAGCCCCCTCGCGCCCCTCGGTTACCAACGCCGCGATCGTTGAAGAAGGCGAAGATGCCACTCTCCAGAGCGACGGAGATTCAGACTAGGAACACGCGGCGGCTGTGAGAGAATGGGAGACAACCGGTAAAAAGAGAATGGATGGAGATCCATTCATAGCAGACGTTAGGGTGAATGGAACGGACTTCGTACCATCCCTCGTCGACTATGGTTGCCTCTGCTACGGCGCGG
Source organism: Ilyonectria destructans (assembly GCA_020740775.1). NCBI lineage: Eukaryota > Fungi > Ascomycota > Sordariomycetes > Hypocreales > Nectriaceae > Ilyonectria > Ilyonectria destructans. The sequence goes on from JAHEWK010000034.1 coordinate 65,981, forward strand.
TTAGCAAACGGACCTTCCAATCTCTTCAGCTGCCACATATACCTGTTCAACCTCGCATCCTCGAGAATGCAGCAGGAGACGGCAAGGAGGTTAAGATCGACAAGATCACTTACTTATCGATCGACCTAGACGGACACCAACAGCGCCGTGTATTTATGTACGTCATTGACGACCTTAACTGGGATATGATTCTAGGCAAACGATGGATGGAAGATCAAGATGTTCACATTCATGCGAAGGAAGGATACTTGGAGATCGGAACCAGTGGAGCTCAAGTACAAGACCGACAACGCTATCGGCCCCCTCGACTAGAGGTCTCGAAGGTGATGGCCGCTGCCTTTCTAGGCGACGTGCGCCGCAACAGACGTACAGGCGGCGTTGGAGTTTATGCCGTCACGATGGCGGACATCGACAAAGCCTTGAGACCGAAACCAAAGATCGACCCAGTGGAGAAGTTGCCACCACACTACCACAAGTGGTTACAAGCCTTCTCTCGACAACTGGCCAACCAGTTACCTCCCCACAGGCCAGGCGTTGACCTGAAGATCGAAGTCCTACGAGACGAACACGGCCGCGAGAAACCCCTACCCTGGGGTCCGCTTTATGGCATGTCTCGCGAAGAGCTATTGGTACTGCGGAAGACACTTACAGAGCTTCTCGACAAGGAGTTTATCAGAGTTAGCAGTTCACCCGCGGCGGCACCGGTTCTCATGGTGAAAAAGCCTGGTGGAGGCGTTCGCTTTTGTGTGGATTACCGAGGACTGAACAACATCACCAAGAAGGACCGCTATCCGCTGCCCTTACTCAACGAAACGCTACGCACTGTGGCAAAGGCAAAGTGGTTCACGAAGCTAGATGTTATAGCAGCATTCCACAAGATCAGGGTCGCCCCCGGAGACGAAGAAAAGACGGCCTTCAGAACACGCTACGGATCTTTTGAATGGCTGGTAGTCCCATTTGGACTGACAGGTGCACCCGCAGCCTTTCAACGGTATATCAACAGCGTGCTCCAAGACTACCTAGACGATTTCGTGTCAGCATACATCGACGACGTGTTGATCTTCTCTTCTGGAAGCATTCAAGACCACCGCGACAAAGTCGGCAGGGTCCTCCAACGCCTAATGGATGCTGGGCTACAGCTAGACATCAGCAAGAGCGAATTCGAAGTCAAGACGGTGAAATATCTCGGGTTCATTATCGAGGCGGAGAACGGGATCCGAGTCGATCCTGAGAAGGTCAAGGCTGTCAAGGAATGGACTACGCCAACGAACGTAAAAGCCGTTAGAGCCTTTATCGGTTTCGCGAACTTCTATAGGATTTTCATGCCTGAGTTCTCAGAGATAGCAGAGCCGCTGATACGGCTAACGAAAAAGGACGTACCCTTCCGTTGGGACGACCTATGCGAAGAAGCCTTTGAGAAGCTTAAGGACCTGTTGATCACGGCCCCTATTCTAGCTCATTTCCACCCGGAGAGAGAGACTATCGTGGAGGCAGATTCTTCAGGATTTGTCACTGGGGGTGTCCTCTCCCAGCGAGACGACGAAGACGGACTATTACGGCCTGTCGCCTATTTCTCGAAGAAACACTCGCCAGCAGAGGTCAACTACGCTATTCACGACAAGGAACTGCTTGCTATTGTAAGGTGTCTGGAGCAATGGGAACCAGAGCTGCGAGCTGTGAAGAATTTCAGGATCCTCACGGACCATCAGAATCTGAAATACTTCTATTCGGAGAGAAGATTAACGGAAAGACAAGTACGATGGTCGGAGTTCTTATCCAGGTTCCATTTCACACTCGAATGGAGACCCGGAAAGAAGGCTGGACTGCCAGACGCGCTCTCTCGACGAGACCAAGATATGCCAGCCGACTACTCGGACGAGCGGCTCAAGCACGCATTATGAGGCTCTTTCAGGACGACCATCTTAGAAGGGTACGCATCTCGACAGTTTCCACCAACACTGAGGGCGCCCTGGAGTTTGATTTCGAAAAGGATATCAGGCTATTCGAGGACCAGGAATTGCAGCAACTTTGGGACGCCGCACGCCGAGAGGACAAGCTCTACCAGGAACTCACGAAGCTAGTAGCGAATGGAGAGAAGAACTTACCGACACAGTTGCAAAAGGAGAAGGTTGTGAGTATCTCAGAATGCTCACTGGATGACAAAGGTCTCCTATGCTTCCGGAATCGTGTCTGGATACCCAACTCTGAGCCGCTGCGCACGAAGATTATTCAAGCAACACACGACTCCCACATTACCGGGCACCCGGGGAGAGACCTTACGTACTCTATTCTGTCGAGACGCTTCTTTTGGCCGGGCGCAGCTAGCGAAGTACGCCAATTCGTGCGTAACTGTGAGGTCTGCGGAAGGAACACCATTTGGAGAGACACGAAGAGAGGGCTCCTGAAGCCATTACCCATTCCGCAACGAATATGGAGCGAGGTCACTATCGACTTCATTACGGACCTCCCACCATCGGGACGGGATGGCGCGACGAACTGCATGGTAGTCACAGACCGGCTTACCAAAGGCGTCGAACTCGAAGGCATGAGCGATATCTCCTCGGAAGCGGTTGCTAAGAGACTCTTCGAACGGCACTACCCGGTCCATGGTATTCCAACAGCCATAACCAGTGACCGTGGGCCCCAGTTTGTCAGCGACATGTGGAAGCACTTCTGCAAACTGCTGCAGATCGAGCAGCGGCTATCGACGGCGTACCACCCACAGACGGATGGAGCGACGGAGCGAATGAACCAAGAGGTTGAGAAGATCCTACGAATATGGACAAACTATCTCCAAGAGAATTGGCTAGACCTGCTACCAATAGCCATGGCAACAATCAACGAGAGGGACGCGGCCTCTACCGGCCTAAGCCCGTTCTTCTTCATGCACGGCTACCACAACGAGCCAATTCAGCTAGTCGAGGATCGAAGAGCAGAAGATGCGAGGGAGGGCGAGGTTATGGCAGAAGACTTCATCCAGAGACTTCAGGACGCCACAGAGTTTGCGCAAGCTGCAATAGCTATGGCCCAAGAGATACAGCAAGCCCAAGCCAACAGGCACAGAACTGCCTCGCCCCGCTACAAGCCTGGAGACTGGGTATACCTTAATCTGAAGAACGTCAAGACGTCACGGCCTTGTAAGAAGCTGGACTGGCTACATGCAAAATACCAAGTGGTCGAGGAGATTAACCCACACGCCTACAAGTTAGACGTGCCCGGACGCATACACCCAGTATTCCATGTGGATTTGCTCCGGCCCGTCCCTGACGACCCGCTACCATCACAGCAGGTCGATCACGAGAGCGCCCCACCAGTGCTGGTGGACGGTCAAGAGATGTACCTCGTTGAACGCATCCTCGATGAAAAGAAGGAAGGCACGCACAAGAAGGTGCTCGTGAAGTGGGTGGACTATTCGAGACCCACGTGGGAGCATCTCAGTGCTGTACGGCATACGGATGCATGGAAACAATGGACAAAGCGGAAGAAGAAGAGAGTCAACTTCGAAAATCATCGTGAGATACACGCCAACTCTGGAGGAGGGGGGTAATGTAACGGGTCAGGCCCACTTGGCTGGCGGCTCTGCCGCCAAGCCCGAATTCTTCTCCACAGCGCCATCGAGTTGATTCTCGAATCTTCTATATTAAAGAAGATATAACGCGTCTTCACGCACCCAGTTTGTATTTAGATTCTTTCCTTTCTTCATCTTGAAAGTAAACAGCATAGGGACTAGTTAGTTGAATCAACTCACTAGAGGCCTTTCACAGCGGGGCTGACAACTTGGTTGCCGAGCCACTCATCATCTAGCAGCAATCCAAGGCTAATCACTAGGCAATTTTTCCGGTTTCTTTATCTTACAGCCCGAACTCCCCCTGCCTATTTTGCGGCACATTTACCTCTCGGTCATGGTAAACGGTTCTGGGTGTATTTGTGAGTTGCCCAAGCATCTCTCCTCCCCTATTTCTAGCAACTAACTGCCTCATTAGTCGGCTGTCGCCTGAAGAAACCACCCTACTCATTAACGTTGCACATTCGGCCATACATCGATTCCAAACTGCATCGCCAGTTCAGTCTACCTTTCATGTCGCCAAGTCGAAGACAGCGGCGTCGTGTCTATGAATACGAACCTCTGCCACTTCGATGCTTTCGACTACTGGAGCTCACTGCTGGGGAAACACTGTACAGCGATGTGACCTGCCGACTCTTGCCTTGCAGTTTTGCTGCCGCTCCTCCGTACGAAGCTCTATCATATACATGGAGGGACGACGAAAGCAAACGTCGAATAACCGTGAATGGCTTGGTGAAGAGAGATTCTACACTGAAACTGCCATCAAGTTCATTCCGGAACTCACCGTGATTGTCAAGGCTGACATCAGAGTTGTCTGGAAATATCTATTGAGCCAAGATACATTCCTTCGCGAGATGTCATCCCTTATCTGGTTTTTTCACCATCCCTGGTGGACAAGAACATGGGTTATCCAAGAAGTCGCATTGGCCAAAAATGTACACATCATGTGTGGCCCACATCAACTTTGCTGGTCCACGATACATTCTCTCATCATTGCTTGGATGGACATAAGAATGTGCCCGATCTGAAAACATGCAATAGTCACCAAGCAGCTGCACTTCAAAGCCTTGGCATGCTAATCGCCAACCACACGGAAACGTTAGCAAGGCTACGAGAAGAGTTCCAATCAAATCCTTCTGCACCGGAGTGCATGGAACTAGCGAATTTGCTTTGGTCATTCAAGTACCACTCTGCGACTGATGCCCGCGATAAGATTTACGGATTTCTGGGCCTCCTTAAGGGTTACGGACTTCGAGTTGACTATAGCAAAGCACCCCAAGATATCTATGTTTCCGTTTTTTCAATCATTCTTAGTGAGAGATAGAGGTCTTGACTGGTTTCGTTGGATGACCGGAGAGCAGATAAGCGGAGACAAGAAAGCATCCGAGATCCTCAATCTTCCTTCTTGGGTTCCAGATTTTGGCTCACGGACTACATACCCAATCTCATCATTCATACCAAATGCGGAAAGAGGGGAACGCCAGCGGATTTCTCAGCTGCTGGATCTGATCGTTCCAGATCGCTGGTTACTCCCCAGTTTGAAGATAATGATCGCACACTGGTAGTCAGGGGCCTGATTTTCGATGTAGTGGACCAACGCGGACACATCTTTCCATTACCGGACCCAATCAGTCTTAGTGGCTGTCCAACAGAACCCATTCTCACCCAATGGAAGAACATGGCATTTGCTACGCCATCCGAGCCATACAATACGCGTTTGGAGAAGGAGGATGCTTTTTGGAGAATGATTCTAACTGACCGGGAGTTAGAGGGGCTTCACTTCAAAGATAACGCTGGATGGGTTCCGGCTAAGCGGCTTTCTTCAACAGCAATATACATCCCCCCCAAAACAGCCGATGAGGAGCAGAAAGTACTCAGAGCTATGAGACGGGTACTCTGCGTATATGGAAGAAGATTCTGTATAAGTGAAAATGGTTACTTCTGCCTCTTACCGGCGACCTCTAGAAAGGGGGACTTGATTAGCGTTTTACTTGGAGGAGAAGTGCCGTATGTCCTCAGAAGGCAGGCCAAGAACATCTTCCGGATGGTTGGCGAATGGTAAGTTCAGTATACTGACGTGACAAAAACATGTGGCTGATAGACTACCAGTTATGTTCATGGGATAATGAACGGTGAATTGGTAACAGGAGATTTTGAAAGCCATCGAATTTTCAAACTGCAATGAGATGATAAGAGACATAGCGCTTATTGAACAGCTGTAACTATAGTACTATCTATATTGAGCGAAATCAAGGGAAATAAAGTAGACAAGATGCAATCGTGAGTTTTACAGATGAAAGTGGCACTTTAAGAAGCATCTAAGTAGGGAGTTACCTAAATTTCCTGATCATGACATGAGTTCATGCAGTAGGAAGATTGACTGCGAAAAGGCGAGACTAGTTCTCTGTTGGTTAGAGAATCTGTACATCCCTTGATCCTCCTACAGCATTTGAGGGTTCTGCGCAAGCGGAACGGGAGCAGCACAAACCCAAAAAGAGGAAACGCGTGGGCGAAGAGGAAGGGGGGATGCAGACCCAAATTTCCCCTTTCTCGCCCACCATCTCATATTGAGATACGGGGATTAGGTAGGAAAGGCGTTGACCCATTAAAAAGTCTTGGCTCAGAAAATATAGAGAGCTTATTGACGGCCTACCTTGTAGTATCTCGTTCTGTTAGATTAGATGATTGATAGACAGTCAAATTGCCTAGCTATTAGTTTGGGATGATGACTGCTATTTAATGTGCACACAACCAGACTAGGCAGCAATAGACACCGCTGAACCACGTGCGCATGTAACAAGGCACCAGCAGACAGGAAAGCCACATGGAACATCTAGGTCTGGGTTCTGTCCCCACTTTAATTAATCATTGAAACTTACAGTTTCCTGGAACCCGCTTTCTGTCTCCAGGCCGACCTTGATTCAGATAATTAATCCTAGCCTAGGACTCAGATTCATTGAATCGGTAATTAATCGCCCCGGTTAATTACATCACTGCCTTGGAGACAGAAAGCGGGTTCCAGGAAACTGTGTTCATATCTGGCACCTCTCTGCTGTAATATGTAATACTGGAATGGTATTTATCAGACCACAGGAAACATCATTTCCCCCAGTCACTCCCAGTTCAGCATGCCGTAGCATGCCCAAATACCCATCCCCCGAATGCCATCCCCTAAATGACCATCCCATAGATGCCCATCCTCCAAATACCCATCCTCAAATTTGCACATCCGCGAAATGACTGAGACGCCAAGATGGGACTATCTAGGTATCTCGACCGTTGGTACCACGACTCTCGACCACCAGGGGCGGACGATCAACAAGGAGCAATCGCCAAGGCTACAACAGCGTCACTAACAACACCAAAGGCCCACGAAGATAGCGAGTTCAAGCAGTGGGTGAAGAGTATGACGGCCAGAGCGACGGTTACAGGCAGCGAGCTCGAGCGTTATTTGCGGTTGAGCCACCGGAGACTGATGATCCTGTCGACTGGTGGATAGCTCACCAGGGCTCTTTCCCCGTGCTCAGCTGGCTAGTTCTTGATATTTTTGCTATACCAGCGATGGCAACTGGCTGTGAGAGGTGTTTCAGCCTTGCAAGGTTGTCTTTAACATCGCAGAGGCTATCAATGAGCGCGGCGGAGGTAGCTCGTAGGACTAGACAAGTGCTAGCCCGTCAATCTTCAGATGAGTGAGAATCAGTCATATTTTTGTTCTCTCCCGTGCTATAATAGAGAAGAAAAATACTCAACAAAATGCACCATTACCTAAGGCTTTCGCTACTCAACATCGTTGCCCATGCCGCGTATACAGCCCCTGGTGTACCAGGAGCTGCACCCATGTCTTCACTACCACACCATCAATCTGATGTTGGAAAAGTCATCTCATGGGGCCGCCGCAACCTGAGCAGTGAACCTCAGCCAAGAATGTAGACCAAGCTCCTTCCTTCCCGGAGTTTTTAATCTCTACCACGACCGGTCCCTTATCTAACTTCAGCGTCGCCTCGAACGGACTCGGGAGCGTCCTGTAAGGATTAGGTTCCCGCGTTACAGTTTCGGTCTGCTTGTCCTCACGCCCGGGCTCTAGTAACTGTGCCAATGATCGGGATACGATAGATTCTAAGATATCCATGCCCTTTGACATCATGGCAAGTGCCTCCTGGCCATCCGTCTCCGCATCGGAGCAAGTGAGATCGCCCTGGCAATTACTTCCGTCGACTCGCGTCCATTTCCCAGGGAGGGTGCCCTCACTGTCCTGTAGTGTATTTTGAAGCCGTTCAAGAGTGTCCCGTATGAGGCACCATTCATGAAACCACATGCCGCATATTGAGCAGCCGATTGTGCGTCGATGTGGGTTAGCAGGGAGCTCGCATCTACAAATTGGCTGGGCAGACTATGTGGATTAGTGGTGAGCTGATATAGTTTGCTTAGAGAGACACACCGTGAGTCGTTTCTGATGACAGTCAAATCTCTGTCGCCAAAAGAAATCAGAATTGAACTCGTCATCTGAGGATTCCATCCATTGCTTCACGGATGCAGGCCCCTCGACGCACAGTACGTCGATGACATCCACTAGATTGTGTTACTAACTCATGTTGGAGCATTTATTTTGCATCACTCACTGTGGTTGGATGCTATAAGCTCATTGCGACCGTGGTATAGCTGGCGTCCTCGGATGGATTTCTTGCCGTTGAACGTACCTGGCGGCAGTTCATCTGGCCAGTACATCCAGTAAACCCGAGCAAACACCCTATTCTCATCAGCTGCTCTAATTTCTAGGATGTAGGCGATCCAGAAGTGACTCGATTCGCCGGTCGTCTGTTCCGAGTCTCGTGCATTATTCGCTTTCTTGAGAGTTGTTTCGTTGGCCACCAGAACGAAGTCTCCGCGCTCGAATTTCCTGTCCTTAACTACAACAAATTGTTAGTGCCTTGATAAAGGGAGTGGTCTGCGTGGTCGTACGGATAAAGCTATTGTATCGGCTCATTTTGTCCCATTGTTGGCGGGGTTCAACCGTGTAGTAGTCGATCAACTCGTCTTGCGCTAGAGTTCCCGAAAGTGAAAAAGGGCTTTGCTGAGCCTTCGCCTTCAGTGTCCCAGCAGGAGAGCGCTTGCGCTTGCGCTGGCGGTGACCATTTTTCTCTTGGGATGGCGATCCCACCAAGCCATTGGCGACGTGCCACTTTCCCTGGATACTGGCCGCCATGACGCCAGCTGGAGTTGGACAATGATCCAAACACGCAAGAAAAGTTGGGGACAAAGTCTGCATGAGAAGGTGGTCCGTGCCCCATATGACGTCCAATCAGCAGAAAGGACCCCTCAGGCAAGCTGAACTCCAGTGCCAGTATTGAAAGGACCCAGGGACGTTCTGGAATTGTGAAGCACGGCTTGGAATTTTGTAATGGCGAGAATGGCATGAATTCCACGTCGCGACTCGCCACGCGACACACGGGCGCGCAATAGTCTGGCCCCACCTTATCACAGCACAGACCACCACAATCCAGGGACTTAGACGAGTGAGTGTGTCGCACTGAGCGTGCTAAAAGAATTAAAGGTCGGGTAAACGACATTGAGCAGTAGCGGTGTGTGGATTGATGGTTGTTGTCAGATTCAACCATTACGCCATTTTGCAAAAGTTTAGGCCTTATTGCATATTGGCTTGATTGTCTGAGTTATATTTCCTGTTGGATTGTGACCCTGTATTACGAAACCTCTGATAGATTGATATCCTGACCTTAGTCAGAAGGGGGGGGTGAGATGACATAAAACCCCTCTCGAGAAAAGAGGGGGCCGGAGGATCCTAGATGAAGACAATCAACAGATTCAGGATCCACACCCTATTGAGCATTAATCCCTGGATCGAATGTGCCGTACGCTATCCAACATTTCCAACAGTTGTCTAAAGTGAGGGGTACTCTAGCTCACAGATTTCACTTGAAGCACGCAGCTGGATTACTAAGTACAGTTGTTTCCTAAGGCTCGTTGAGATCATGCGGGGCCTGTGACAGATGCTGAACACTTGGAGAAATCGGCCACCAAAGCCGGCCGGCCTGTTACAAAGTCAGCCAGGCGGGAGCGCGCCGTTCCTCCAAGGGTACCCTAAATTACTGCCAAAAACCCCCTTTAGGTATTTGACCGTCAAATACCGTTTTTGACGGTCAAAAACGGAACCCTACTAGCGATGGCGGTCCGTATTATCGAGTTTGACACACAACTACAACAGCAATATAGATCTAATCATTTAAAAATTGCATTTTCATGTGCTTTAGGCATTAAACTTCCCAGAATGACTAAATCAAAAAAGAACCTTGGTTGTGGCTCTGAAGATCTACTACCAAATTGGCCCCTAGAGAGCGACGATGTCGATGCCACTTGGTCGAGCCACAAGAGGATTTGATCAAATCGGGATCAAGCCGCTTGAGGGTTGAACTCTGATATGCATATCCTGAAATTGTTAGTTTACACCCTGAGGTAGTATAACAACGCCATTTTTCAAATGGAAGGACGGCTTGCAGGGATTAGCAGCGAATGAGAGCATTTAGATGACTCTTTTTGACTGAAAGAAGAAGTAATGGGGATGTGGACACAATCGTATTTGAGCTATTCCTTATCTTGCATTGTTATTACCAACCTCCTTTGTAGTCCCCGTCTATTAGTCTATCGGCAGTATCCCAAAAAATAACCATCAACGCCGCATCCTATGGTATCTCCTGTCGTCAATCATTGCATCATCCTAACTTGGCCAGCTCCCAGTTCACATCGCCCAAAAACGCCCGGCTATTCCATAGCGTTATGCAGCCATCCCAATATGGATTGCGGTACTTATCCATCGTCTCGCCATCCTCGTCCTGGACCCAGACGGCTTCCTCGCTCCCAGAGATTCGTCGCCGCTTCTTGCGACCAAGGTCGTCCACGTCCATCAAGGTGTGCTCCTCGCCTTCTCTCAGCGTCACCTGGTCGGATGGACTAGACCCGCGCCAAGGCAGACTTGATGCCGACGAGCCGTCTGTTGATAATAGTGCGGCGTCGTGGGCGAGCTGGTCTGGGCTAGCAGAGTCGTTTTGCTCCGGCCGTGCCCGTTTCGACGGATCTCCAGGAGGCCTCTGTAACGAATGGGAATTATCAGCGTCGCCCCTGGCGTTCACACTCGAGATGATAGGTATATTGGACCCCGGGTCAAAGGGCGAAACAGTTCCTGAGACGACCGATCTCGTCCCCACCTCAGTGGCAGGTTGCTGCTCTGCCAAAGGCATCTCAGCGGCCATGTTCTCGATGCAGCACATCTCGTAATGGTGACGTAGGGCTCTGCGATCTACGCTCGACGGCAGCCTGGCAATCGAGCCGTGATAGTCGGAGATGACATCGTATGGCACAAAGACACGGATCCGCAATGTGTCGGGATGGATAGAGAAGAGGCGAGCGTCGAAGAGCTCATGGAGATGGCTCAGCAGCAGGATGCCGTTCTTGGCTGACCAGGTGCGGTCCCAGGCCTCGCGGAGGCGGCGCGCACTGTACCTGCTGTCGTTGGTGAAAGCCATAGGGACTGGGTAGACATGGTAGTGCTGTTGGGGCACGATGTGGCATGCTTGCAGGGCTGGGCCGATGGCCGGAGTCACACACCATGATCGGCCTTTACCTGTCACGGCGCACTTGCCACTAGCAACAAGACAAGATGTGCGGAACGCTGTCATGGTCTGGCGAGCAGTCTCGATCGGAATGTCCATAGTAGGCGGAGCAACCAGGCTCGCAACGTCATCATCGCCGCCTGCGTCTTGGGGGTTGGAGCGGACATCTTTAGTCGGAGACACAGAGCCGGAGACGGAGCGTTTCGGGGGCGACTGCGAGCCTCGAGTGGGACGCACAGTTTTGCGGTATGGTAGTCGAGAGAAGCCCGGGTCCTTGGATCCTTTGTTGGGGGGGAGATATCGATCGTCTCGGCGGAGGGATGGGTAGGGAATATCCTTCGCACAGCCGGCTGGGAAGAGTGATTGTTAGCCAAGTTGACGCCCAAAGGTATATACAGGGTCAAACCAACCTCGTAGATGGGCCGCCAGCGGTTCCGTCAGAGCAAGGCCGCAGTCCGTGTGTCGGACGACATGGAAGCGGGATATAGGCGGCTGTGCCAGGTCCGCAGATGGCTCACACGGCGGGGCAAACACAGGTTGGTCAAGATATTGGCCCCAGATCAACGCCGGAGTGGAAGCATCAGTTTCGGGCGGCGGCAGGTTGACATTGACAAAGCCTGCGTGTCCAAATGCAACATCGCTCCAAGGGTCGCTCGGTTCGTTGTCGGTGGCTCCAGCGTTTGGTGGAATCTCGAAGCAGAGGCGCAGCTCGTCGACCACATCGCGATAGCTCAAGGTGTCGCTGTCGGGAGGGTGGAACAGACCGGCAAAGTGGTCCTTGTTGGGGCCAACCAGAAAATGGATGTTCCATCCATGGGCGCGCATCTGCGGCGTGACCGCTGCGCTGGACATGGTTCTCAAGTCGAGCGGGCGGCACGCGCTGTTCAGACCACTTCTCGTGGGTGCTCGTTGAGTCGGGAATTGGATGTTGATGAATGGACAATTTAGGAATTGTTGGAGAGTAAGCGTTGGGTGGGTGCCTCGGGCAGTAACTGTGTGAGATGAATTGTTGGCGGGGCAACAATCCACTCTTGCCCCGCAACGTGACTCGGGGTCTTCATCCACGCCTCAAGCGAATGTTTGCCCGTCCAGTTTTGTGGAGTGAGCCTCCATTTCGTCCTTCCATGCCCAGGACACAGCCCCCATCAAGTCTCACTTAATTTGGCCTGACGGAGATGCCCCCGCGAAATGGCTATAGCAGCATGATGCCATATCGGAATGGTCATCATAGTTAGGACTAGCCGCAGGAACACCCGGCTAAGCAGCTTGAGAGGCGATTTGAGGGCTAGGATTGGTCGCTCTCTGCTCCCTGAGCTGGCTTACTCCTCCCGCCTATAGTCGATCATTTGGAATCTGCAGTTCCCAGAGCTACTTGCCCTTGGGATTAGGGCGTGGATTGAGGGCAAGGAGTTGCCAATCGGGTTCGAAGAGCTACATAGCGAATAGCCATCACCTGAGGGTCCCTTTCATTCCTGGCCAAGCCCAAGTCGGAACACGACGGCGATCATCCACAAGATCTCTGAGGGTCCAGTTGAAGCGAGGTGTACTCGACTATTTGCCGAGAACTGCTAACAATTCCTCAAACATCATCTGACCGCTCTGGTGGTCAGCCCGGAACAGCGTTTTCACTACGCCGGCTGCCGGGGGTGAGGCCCGCCTCATCACAGTTACACCTGGGTCCTGATTGGTCGCCTCACTGCTGCAAGGCAGACTGAGTTGCCTCGAAAAGGACTCCTCACTGACTGCCTCGTCTTCATTTACCATAACTGGCATCTTGTCCACAGTGAGGAATCTCGGTTCCTCTCGGCATGGACAACCGGTCACGGCCAGAACCGGATGGAACCATCAATCCAGAGAGGCTCGTCGGAGGTGCATCAGCAGAGCCCGATTCATTTGGACCCGTCGGCATACCATGTCCGCATAACAAGGCTGACTCCCAGACTGATCCTGATGTTGCTCACAAAGGCGCCTGGACAGCACTAGGACGGATAGCACGAACTTCAAACGCTCCGCCCCTTCGTCGGATATCTTCTGACTGGGAGCCAGAGCGCGACATCCTGTTGTGTGGGCGCTTGCACCCTCAGGATATTCGAAAGGAGTTTGAGCATCTTGATGTCGTGAAGCGGCGCTTATTACCTGCTGCGAGACCCGGCAAGTCGTTGCACCTTCGCTACTTCCGGAGCCAAACCGAGGATTGCCTAGACTTATGCGTTCCAATTGATCCAAGAGCAGACCCCTGGACCACAGTTGTGGTAGATCAGACTACACAGTCCATATTTGACGCCTATCTCCTTCGGGCTGACATTGCGAAGAACACGAATGACTTTCGGAGGCACCAGGTACGTCAATACACGTATTCACATTCGTAAGCGGAGCCGAACCGCTAAGGAGGGAGCTGTTGACCAGATTGTGTTCAACTCGAAATCCAAAGAATACACACTTCTAACCCGACAAGGTCGCATTGGGTTCCTAGGACACAGCAGGCGAGAAATAAAGTCAACCGACCTAAAGCGGGTTATTGCCAAGTTCTTCCGGCTATTCCGCGAGATGACGGGCCAGGCGTGGTATCAAAGGCACGGTTTCGCCAGCCCCGAAGGGCGCTTCGTTTTCGTAGAGCTCGACTACCGGCAGACCGTCTCACCTCCGGAGGAGCTGCCCAACTACGCAACCGTGGACGCCGATGTCAACGACGAGGTGAGGGATCTGATGGAGGTTGTGCTTCAAGGTGGTCCCGTGCGCAAGTGCAAAGGCAACGAGAAACCCCGTGCAAGAACATCTTGGTCTGCGTTCAGCGCCCCATACGAGCTGCTCAGCCCCTGGGCCATCTTCTTGGCGTTTAAGACTCTTGAGGCTATTTGGAAACACCTCGAGTCGGGTACGCCATTAACTGGAAGGCTGTCCTGCGAGCGTCGTCCCGGTACCGCAGCCAGATGCCCTTTTGCGCACAACACAACCGGCCTCCGGTTATATCAAGCTATCATGCCATCTTCCTCGAACTCAAGTTCCTCCACTCACTCTGGCCACGGCCGGAAACAGCCAGCATGCTTACCGAGATACACCGTCGAGGAACCCTCCAATTAAACGCGTGGAAGGCCTTCACCCAGCCATTATACCAAGCCTACAGCTCCATGAGGCACGGTTTCCGCCGCCTGACAGACAGCTCGACGCTCGAGTTCCGGGAACTCAAGAGTTACCTGGAAAAATCTTGCCACGACATGCATTACCTGACTCTGGAGCTGCAGGATATTTATCGCGTTTTTGTGGAAGCTAACCTGCCTAACCCGTACCGCGACTGGATCGAGGGCAAGAAGCATTGTCCGGACGTGTGTGGTGAAGAGAGGCTCCTCCTTTGGCACGGCACGCCGCTCGACTCGCTGTTCGGCGTTCTCGACGTTGGACTTCAGATCCGCAAGCGAGGGGCTAATTTTACGGGAGCTATGTTCGGTGAAGGCATTTACCTCGCCGACGCATCGAGCAAATCGGCAAACTTCTGCAAGCATGGTGAAGGGGATGGGGAGGCAGTACTACTCCTGTGCGAAGCTGATGTTGGGGCGCAGAGGATCCGGAGCCAGAGGAGCATTTGGAACGGACACACCGTTATCGCCGAGTCGGGTGGCCAGCACAGGTGTATTGAAGGGCTTGGGCGGGTTGGGCCCGTGAAGTGGAGGCAGGTTGGATGGGAAATGGGCGGACTGCCCTGCAACTGCGGTGGTGTGAGCTTGATAGTAAGTATATTCAAGCCTTTTCTCTTCCTTGGTCTGTCGTTTGTCTCTTCGGACTGGCTCTGAGACGAACTGGTGCTGATACGTGTGTGATCACCAGCCTGACGTAACGATACCATATGGATATACTAACTCCGGAGGCTGTTTGGGGTTCAATGAATATGTTATCTATAATACTTCGCATGTACTCTTACGATACTTATTTCGGGTGAAGGTTAAGAAGAAATAAAATGAAAGACCTTGAATTATCTACGAAACGACGTTGTCACCGCTCTCGCTATCCGATGGAGAACTTGAGCATGTTCAGCCCTGCTAGTGCCGACGACATGGGGCGATGAAAGAAGGAGAATTAAAAGATGCGTCGGATGCAGGATGATATTGATAAAAGGCTTCGCTGTATTTGCAAGGGATATAGTGAGGTTGATATGTGGTGGCACGCCACTCTCAAATCGTCTTCTGGCTGTGCATGGAGATCGTGAGCATCGTCCACAAGTTACCCGGGGCCTTCTAGCTACATTCTGCTTTGTTTCACTCGTCAATAGTATCAATAGTATCGGCATTATATGCAGCTGTAGCCGCTCAGCAATTGGAGTGTGTTGGGCTCTGTGCCGTCGCTAGGCGTTGGTATCGCAGGCCAAAACGGGGCATGACTGTCATCTGCAGGGGGTCTGTCATCCGGCCCCACACGGCTGCACCAAAAAACCTGAGCAAACAGAAGGTCTGGACCTTCGTTTCCGGCTTTGGATGACAGGGATGACCACAGTGAATCGACTTTTCGACGCGTTTTTAAAGGTCCGACCCCGGTGGTGCCCTTCAGGTCGCGATTTTTTTCGAGTGTTCTGCGTGCAACCAACACCAACACCAACGCCAACCCACGTCATACAACACTGAGCAAAAATATCACCATTTTCGTTGACTAACCCATTTAAAATGGCCCAACGCGAAGATTTTGAGCTTCTTAAGGCAGTTGAGAACGCGACCAACTATTATTTAATTGATGAAGATAGGACGCAGCCACAGAATACGCGTCGCACGTATACGCGTCCCCAGAAGGAGTGGAAGGTATGGAGGCAACTTACATACACCACCACATATGCAGCTGCTTATTTATTATAATTTAGCTGCAAGACGAATCATATTGCTAACTTATATCCAGGAATGGTGTGCAGAGAAAGCATTCCCGTCTATCCCTCCAGACTGGCCTAAGCCGTACAACCAGGGTGGCGTTCTGCCAGCTGACCTGGTGGATGAGGGCAAATTGGTATGGTTTCTCGACGAGAAAGTCGTCAGCAGGGCACCTAAGACTGGATCTCGAGCGAAAAATGAGAGAAAACGCTGGGCCGAAGGCGTGGCTGAACGCAAGGCCAAGAAGGCCAAGACGACCTCTGTTGACGACCCTGCTGGCCCTTCAGCTCCAGATGACAGCTGTATCACCGTTGCCGTCAAAACGGCCGTGGATAAGATCGATCTGACATCAGAAGATGAAGAGGAGCCATTCAAATCCGCACTCACGCTCAAATTCAACACTGTGAGGACCTACGGCAACGCCATTACGAGACTCTGGGCAGAGCAACGAACGAGGAGAATAAATGGCCAGATGTTAAATCCATCGCCACATCCACGTGGCTTTGCAAACAAGGCTATTTATCGCTATCTTCTGCGACAGACTCACGAGAAAGGACGCGAAGAGTGGGCAGACCGTATGGTAGGCACCATTAAAGATGCCTACTCGCCTGCCAAAATACCAGAGCATACTCGTTGTGCCTGGGGATTGAAAGAGAAGGCGTGTGGACTGCGTACTTCCGTGGATTTTCTCTTCGGCAACACATGTTGTTACGATCAAGCAACCGGAGGCCTATTGAGTTGGCCGACTGCTTCTGTCTTGAGTGTCCTAACGAGGGCGTCCAGGTTCACAACAACCCAACCTACGCCTTTGTTGTGGTTATGAATCAAGGCAAAACTAACCAGAACGGCCGAATCGAGTATGGGGCTTGCTTGAGACATCGTGACCCTTATGCTTGTTTGGTTGGCCAACTCGCTTTCTGGCTGTTTTTTCGTTGGCAGGTTGAAAGAGAGCCATTTCCAGACTTCTCGCGTCCCGAGAAATGGTATAATATTAAGATATTACGACAACAGAAAGACAGACCAACAGGTAAATTAGATTGTCTTCTTATTTGCGAGTCTTTGTAGCTTAAAATACTACGTCACCCCATGCACATTGGAGCGGCGATGGGGTGCATGGGGTAGCCTCAGCCGAAGGCTGTGTGTCCGTGGGCCGGGAAGCTATTACTACTATTGCATTATCTACGTACTGATCCAGTGCCATGGCCATTCTTGGTATTATATATCATGTAAGGACTCCGTGTAAGAACCTGTCGTTTCCTAAGCTCCTGATCCCTTATCTTCATCTTCATGCCACCCGGGGGAGACCGGTAGACCAGGTGATTACGATCAAATGGCGCATCCAACATCAAAACCCTCAAGCGTTTTCACACGAGAGACAGCCACGTAGCTTAAACCGGTCTAAAAGTCCCGGCAGGAGAGATCCGTAACGATCATATCTTCTGTGATGCTTTGTGACTTGTGCAAGGTAATAGCGTAGCATACGATCAGGGGAAACTGCGTCCGAGCGCAGAGAGTGGCTCCGATGAGAAAGTCCCTCTCAACTGGGAGAATCGGGACAATCTTTTTGCCACCGGGGGTGGTCAGGAACACCAGTCCGTTATACTTATCAAACTCCATCATGATAACACAAGGAGGATCTTAGATGGGGTCAGCCCCGGGTGCCCAACCGATGTCGTAAACCGTACCGCGAGCGCCGTTGCAGAGGCCAACTGGCTGCCAAAGGTTGGACGTCAGCATTAGACGGGCGCCAATGCATATGGGAATCTGCTTTGCAAGGTTGCCCGCCTTGTCATCGGGGGCAGCAGCCGCACCAGGGCCGACGTTCTGAGTTTGACCTGGACGACTGGCCGGCCGAGGCGGTCTAATCGCGCCTCTGGATCTGGAATTCTTCATTTAGTTAGCATTGAATGCCCTACGGAGTGGAGAGACAGCTGACATGAGAATTGCACTGATTACGGCACTCCAGGCAATTCTTAGTGTTACCCGCAGATTTCCTTTTGCTAACGAAGTCACCCGCCGGTTTCTCCTCACCACAGCGGGCACAGACGATGGGAATTATGTCATCTTGTAGCCGTTGAGGAGTAGACTTAGGACTCATTGCGCAATGAAGCAAAACATCAAGCAGCATTGTGTACGAAATCCAAAGTAAACAAACCGGGGGTGTGCAAAATCCAACGTAAACAAACCGGGGGTAATGCCAGCTGCCAAAGTATGGTCCCACTTTTTTGAGGCCGTCATCCAATTGTGCCACGTTTTGCGGCCGTCCATACAAATTTTGGACCAATCAGAAACTTTTGCCAATCTTGCACCAAACCCTCATTATTTGGAAACTTAAGAACTGATGTAGAGTCAGCCTTCGGCTGAATAATTATATAGAAGAACTCTCATATCAAACAAGCCACGCGTGGACTCGTCGTCTATATAGCCATGTCGGCATTAAGACCTCTAAGGCTAGTCATGCACCTCGTGTTGCTGCTACGCAAAATGCCGATATGGCTGGCGTTCCTGAGGCACAAGTAGGTAACCTCCCTCTGACTCTGGTAACACTATTAACTTATTATTAGATTAGACGTGCTGGCAGATGGAATATGGGAGACTCAATGATAGGCTGTTATCTCACATCGCTGCCCTACGCGTTCATGAGAGCCTCTGCCGACTTCTCGCCAGAATGGGCTGGCAGCTACTTCATTCCACGTTCCACGGTCTTGCCCTCGGCTTGGCTACGTTCTCAAATTTGGCCTCAGGCTGACTTTTGGTTCCAAGCCTTCAAAGACTCTAGTCACGAGATGGCTGAAATCTTTGAGAATAAAGCTGCAGGTGCTTTTATTGAGCTATTAGGATGGTTACGAGTAGTCTTGTTGCAAGATGCTCCTTTTCTCGCACGCGATTTCCCTAACCATCCTATATTCAAAGATCCCATCTTCAAGACTGATGAGTACAAAGACTTTGCTGCAAGCGTCTTACGTGCCTCTGAGGAGTCTCGTGAGGATAGCCAGGCCGAGTTAATCCAGAAGGCAATACCTGCAATTGCAGAGAAAGTCCGTGGAGTTGAGGCTGGAATCTATAGTCTAAAGAAGACTGTAGAGACGCAGGTTTTATCTCTTAAAGCAGAAGTCACGAGGCTGAAAGATGAGATCCAAGAACGCAACAAGGCTGAGATCACTATAGTCACAACTATCAGCCCTTTCGGCAGAACACATCCTCAGTCTGTTCGATACGAACAACAAGAAGGTATTCCAACGTCCTCACAACGAAGGGAGTCTTCATCCCCAGAGACCAGAGCCCCGGCAACTACCAGAGCCCCAACGGCCATCACGACAACAACAGAGTTACCTCCACAGATCGGATTCCCACGTACTATTCGTACAGTCAGAGATCTCGTGAGGCTCTGGAGACATGGTCTGGCAGGCTATATGGACTCGGTTGACGCGTTAGAGAAGCGATGGGGCTCACAGTGGCGGCTACGTAGTGAGAGGCAACTCTTTTCTACTCGCAAACGGATCGTCGATGAGGTGGTCTCTCGGTCACAGGCAAACGGCTGGTCAGAAGATGAGTCGGCGAGACAGCTGGACGAGGAGAGAGGGCAACGCTCATTAGATTGGCTTTTTAAGCAACTTAAAGAGCGTACAGGCCAAAATAAATACCATCCAGGACCACCTAATGCATAGCCCCACCTAATGCATCACCAAAATTTCGATCCTCCCATACAAAATCTAAATTTTCAACAACATCGCATTCGCTCTGGAATGAAGTTACTCACAAACTAAGACATGTACTATATTGCTTTTTCCATGAAAATTTGATATCGGGTTGTTTTTTTCCCGTTCCGCGGCGTGGCTTAGTTCTCTAGCCCTTGAAAGTTTTTCATTTTCACCTCATCTCCCCTATGCGACTACATCCACTCAAGTAGGCATATCACCGAATTTACGCGGCTGAACTCCTGCCACAATGGTTCGGCATGTTTATACCGAAGACGACGTAGCTGAGGCCATATTCGATATTACTGATAGAGGCCTATCGCAGACTGAGGCGGCCCAGAAACGTGGAGTACCTCAGTGGACCATTTCGAGACGACTTTCCGGTCAAGCAAGCAGGAATGAACGTATCCAGGCCCACCAGCGTATTTCCAAGAGCCAAGAGGAGACTCTCGTTCGTTGGGTGCTGCGACAAGAGTCTCTGGGCTATGCTCCCTCGCACAGCCAGCTCCGCGCCTGTGCCGAGGCCATCCTTCAACAACAAGGCGATAACAAACCTTTAGGCAAGCACTGGACCACCAGGTTTGTCAAACGTCACCCACAACTATCTACCAAGCTTGGAAAACGTCAGGAAGCCGCCAGATTTGACGGGTTTACTCCGAAGGCGGTCAATTGGTACTTCGATATCCGGGAGAACGAGTACGGCTGGATCAAGCCTGAGAACACGGTTAACGTGGACGAGGGCGGTATAATGGCGGGTTTCGGTAAGTCTTCTACAAGTACTCTATTGGGTTTTATAGAGCATAGCTAATTGGTTGTCCATGAGGCCTGGACAGCCTCGTAATCGGGAGCTCCGACCCGAAGAAGAAGGCGATGTTGAAAGGCGTTCAGTCGCGCACGTGGACATCGTTTATTGAGGCTGTCACCGCAACTGGTCGCGCTTTAAAACCGGGAATTATCTTTAAAGGAAAAGAGCTACAGAAGCAGTGGTTTATTAACGAATTCGAATTGATAGCAGACTGGCACTACATCACATCACCGAACGGCTGGACCGACAACCGTATAGCTCTCGAGTGGTTGAAAGACGTCTATCTACCTCAAACGGAGCCTCGTGATGCATCGGATGCGAGACTTATTATCCTTGACGGTCACGGAAGCCATGCACAGGTGAGTCTTTTGGGGTTTTCACCGCAGAGTCTCCCGCTATAAGATCGCTGACGAGCATCCAGGATGAGTGGATGGCTACGTGTTTTCTGAACAACGTCTACTGCTGTTACCTACCAGCACATTGTTCTCATGGTCTGCAACCGTTAGATAATGGGATTTTTAATGTCATCAAAAGTGCGTATCGGAAAGAACTCCAAAAGCTTGCTAGTTTGACCGATTCTGCGCCGGTTGACAAAGTCAACTTTATTCGGGCATACGCGAAAGCCAGAGAGGCGGGCATGAGGAGGGAGATTATCTTATCCGGCTGGAGATTTACCGGAAATTGGCCAATAAATCGTCGCAAAGCTCTAACACATCCGGAAATTCAACCGGATAAAGAAAAAGTGCCGGAACGGTTCAAGACGCCCAGCCCTCCTCAACTGCACTCAGATGATACGCCGAAAACGAGCCGCCAGGTGAGAGATTTGGCCAAACACCGAAGTCGTCCGACCAGGCGGAAGTACAGTAAGATCGCAAAGGGGCTAGAAGCTTTAGAGATAAAGGTGGCCGTTCAGAATTCGCGGATTACTGGCCTGGAGGAGCAAATGGACCGGCTGCGGCGAGGGAAGAAAAGAAAGGCGGTACCGAACCCGAACCGACGATTCATGGCTCTAGCGGAGGCTCTAGCAGCTGGAGAAGCTCTTCCTGACTCAAAGGAGGCAGAAATAGAGGTGGTTGTGGATGAGGAGGTCGAGTCGGTGATTGAGGTGGGTGTCAGGTCAGAGGACGAAAGTGAGGACTTCATGGTTGTAACAAAGCACTGCCAGCGGACACGCAGCGGTCGGGAGGTCAAAAAACCACGCAGAGAGTAAAATTTGATCAATTTTATGGAGAGTCTCTTTACTAGCTTCGATTTTTATTGACACGGTGGTCTATTGTTGTGTGCACCAAAATTTAGATTTTGTATGGAGGGATCGAAATTTTGGTGATGCATTAGGTGGGGCTATGCATTAGGTGGTCCTGGATGGTAGCTCCTGGATCAGATCACCCGAGCCTCTATGGCCTAGGTTACCCCTGAGCAATCTAAGTCAGATTTAGCCATCTAATCGTGACCAAACTAATGCCATCTTGTTCGCCTCGTTCTGACGAGTAAAATGATGGTATCGTTGTGTTCGTAATGTTAAACAATTAAGCCCACGATGAGTCTGTATTGATAGCGTTCCCAGAGGCTGTTACAGTAACGAGAAGAATTGGAAATAGTCGACTGTTTTAGTGGAGGTTTAGTGGAGATGTGGCGGCAGTGCGCTGAACGACACGCTGAAGACCGCCCAAAAATCCGACCCAATTCACGTTTCCAGACACAACTTCACAGCCACGTAGGCTACCGATACGCAAGATAGATCAAATTAATCGCCAGAAGCAGGGCTTCACGTAGGTACAAGTTTTATCGCGCCGCAACGCGCAGCCGTCGGGCGCCGGCGTCGCGTTGCTGATATCACCAGGAAATCCGGGATATTACGGGCTGGGCTGTCATCTGCGGGGTCATCCGCCGATCACGCACCCAAAAGCCCCTGCGATATCCGCCTGATATCACTCGTTGATGGATTTACATCTGATAGCCATGACTCTACACGTGACGAAAGCTCGGGCGAGCCGTCAGAAGTCGTTTCATCCCCGCTCATATCATCTTCGTCCGAATCAGACATATCAAACCATGCGTGTTTCCATATTTCCTCTTCGTGCCGCGCGTAACCATCGAAGCGCAACCAACCAAAGATATTGCGCGTTGCATTTTCCGATATGGCCTCTCTGTCTCGATCTAGCGCTTCGTAGAAGACCGGCACAGGACCTGCATTGGCAGGAGCCTTTGCCAGTAAGCGATCTGGGAGATCCTGACCGTCTGCCTCTTCTGACGACTGAAATACAAAATTGTCGTTCTTGCATCCCCAGAAGATTCCTTCATATTGAAGCTGGTGGCCCTCACACCCTTCATGGGCTCGAACTTCGATATCGACATCTTCAACAGGGGTTGCACCGAACGGTTTCCATTGACACACAGGAATCCGAGCATGATGGCCTGATTGAGAGAGGAAGAGAAGTCGACACTCGTCCGCACGCGACACGTATCCATTTGTCACGAGAGGTTTGGATACTCGCTGCTGGAGAAATGACTGAACCGTTCCCGACCACACAGCGGAGTTTAGGTCAATCGGTATTTGCCCAAAACGAATATCCTGTAGGACTTTCTCCTGTAGACCTAGAATAAGGCTACCAAGCCACAGAAATGCCACTTTAGGTGCCCGCTCCATACACATGCGCCCAACGATGTATGGGTTGGTGCCAGCCAGATGCCCGATCGCGGCCAAAGCTCCCTGAAGCCATGGAGTGATGGCGTTGCATTCAATGCTAGGCTCATAGAAGGCGCTGAGTAACATAGGACGTATACCCCTAGTATTGCAACTTAGGGTGAGAAGCTTGTCTATGTGGTCCTTGTGCATCCAGTCTTGTTGCAGTTCACCATCTGGACAGTCGAGTGTAGGATCCGGCGCAATCATCCAGTGGCTAACTTTAGGAGTTGGAAGTCTTAGAGTTTTGAGGCTGCTCATAGATGGTAGTAAAAGGACAGACGCTAACGCAGCGTGGCTCTGGTCGATAGTGTTATGTCGCATACAGAAATCGTTAAGATAGCCACTAGCATCTGAGAATGATGCAGCCGCATGCGATGAAGGCAAACTATTCGTCGTGTGTAGCAAAACAAAAGGCGGGCTTGGCTGGAGGTGGATTGACCAAGGTGATAAGGACGTATGTTGCTCAAGTGTCATATTGGCTTGCCAACCCTGGCCTGGCGCAAGAATGGCCGCCCACCATCGAGCCTCTTCTGGACTCACATTGCCAATGTGAATGCTGATAAAGCTCTGTTCGTCCTGGCCTTTCGTCAAATCGTTGTGGGGTATTGCCCGGCTCTCGGTGTACGCAAGGGAACAGGTCCCGGGCATAATTTCTGTCCAGCGAGCTGACAGAATATATGTCCAAGCCAATATCAGTGGGGCAAGATAATCATCATCTCGCGCAAAACATGATGTGTAGGGAGATTGGCCCTCGGTCGTCTCAGAGATCGATAGCGAAATCGGATCCCTTGCAGCAACCCTGATATGCACCGGCTGTCGAAATGAGGGCAATCTGTGACCACAAGCTGTTCCTGTGGAGCCCCAAATAGAGACACCGGTGGCTAGCGCTCCTCGCCTGTCATGCTTTAGGCTCAGGTTGCGTGGCAAGAACGGCTGTCGTTGGAAAACGTCTCGGCCAAAGAGTACATGGGCTGGAAGCTTGGGGTTCTCGACGACGTGAAGGTAAAGTCGCGCCCAAGTCCTAAAACTCTCTTCATAGATTAAACGGAACTGTTCGGCGTTTAGTCGAACTGCATCGTTCATAGTGAACAGAAAGTGATGGAGTAGAAGGCCGGTAGCTTGGGAATCCTGGAAAGTGCCAGCAGTTGGGACAGAAGGACGAATGGCCAATGTTGCTGGTTGGGCACATTGAAGTGGGTGGGAACACCTGGCTTTTGTTGCTCCAGAGTGGGGCATTTGACAGGCAGACGTCAGTGTTCGATTTGTGGAGACAAGCGAGTTGCGGGACAGGCTAGATCGGGGACAGCCGCGCGCCTAAATATTGGAGCCGGACCCAGGGCTAACGCTCATCAGGCAAAACTTCCATTTAATATCACAAGGTTGACAGTGCGCAACCTATACCAGTCTCTGGCTTGCCGCGCGCTTGGAGAAGATTATATTTAGACCTTACTGGGCGATGGACACATTTGGTTAAGACAGATATTGATCATGGGCTATATAATGGCTTGGTTCTTGAGGAAAATTGGCTGCGGGATGTCTCAACCAGACCTTATAATAACTGTCAAGCTATACAGGTTTCATTTTCTAGTTTCTTATCCCCAGCTTCTATACTGTAGGTTTGAGCTGCCTTCAAGCCAAGCTTCTGACTGACAAATATAGATACGAGAAGATGTCAGCCAGCTCCGGAGCCAAGGGATGGTGCGACATATGCAGCCACGCCAATAATGAGCACAATTCATACACCTGTGAAGCAAGGGGCTGCAGAAAGAAGTTCAAAGTCTGCCAGACAGGAAGCCACGGCGAATGGGGAGTGGAAGAAGGTTCTTACGTTCTTTGTAAAGGATGCCCCGATCACCCATATTCCTGCAGCTATGTCGACATCATAAATATTGTGCGATTATCCTGAGAATTCCGCTCGGGAGGACTAACCTCATAGGGCCAAGTACACTAGGCTATTTACAGTTCTAAGCTTTTCTGCTCGCGTCTCCCAGAAGCCCCACATTCTTCCTCTTCCGCTGATCGGTCTCGCCTCGCTTGACTCTTAGGTATGTGACAGGCCTGCTTGAAGAAACATCTTGACGATTCCTCCATGTCCTCTCTCCCTCGCTATCGTGATCGCGGTGCCCCCATCCTCATTGACTAAATCCGGGCGTGCGCCAGCTGCTATCAAAGCAGCTACGATCCGCTCATATCCATTTGCAGACGGCTTGAATATTGGCGTTTCTCCCGTTCTTGATCTTGAATTTACGTCGACGTCTGTGCTCTGCGCCTCCGCGGCAGCAACCCACAAAGGTGTGACGGTACAAGAGCACGAACAAGGTCGAGTGCTGTTAGATTGGACCATGCACCCGGCATCAGACCGGGTGGGTCATGTGATCAGTTGCCTAGCACTTTGCCACAAGGCTTAGGAAGCAGCTTCTAGCTGATTCTACACAGCACAGAACAGGTATATAAAGCTTGCTCTGATACCTCAGAATAAGAAGAGAGGAGGAGAATACAGATATACAATATAATATACACGATTAATATCAGAGTGCTACGCTAGCTTTCCGACAAGTGCGACTTGGGCAAAATGATTGTTTACAAGGAGAGAAAGAGATTCCTAAGGAAAGCTCTAACTTAAGCTATTTACACAATATTCATAAAGTGGGACTATTCATAAAGTATGAAAGTCACATGATCGTTCCCTCACAAAAGGCGTCTCACCCCAATTATTCTTGGTGTCTGGCTGAACTCCCTCTTGTAGAAGTTCCTTGACACATAGGCTGTCTCCAACTTTTGCAGCATTGTAGAAATTGGCTATAGCAACCCACTCATCCTTCATAGTCATAACGTCATCTCGCCGGGTTAAGAGTTTCAGAACATCCAGTTGCCCACAAGCAGCAGCAGCAAGAAAAACATGTTCGGTAACGCTTATTATATGATGCCATACCGGTCGAGGAGCAGTGTCATCACTTTGCTGCCGCTACGCTCGTTCCCCGCTGCTGCTTTCACCACGTCCTCCGTGATCATGATTTTGTCTCCTCGTCGGTCGAGAAGCAGTGCCATCACTTCCTTGGCATTCCCATAATTTCCTGCTGCAGCCGTCACCACGTCCTCCGTAATGGTGATCTGGTCTCCTCGGCGGTCGAGAAGCAGTGCCATCAATTCCTTGTCAAACCTTTCCGCAATAATAGACACCACCTCCTCCGTGATAGTGATCTTGTCTCCTCGGCAGTCGAGAAGCAGTGCCATCACTTCGTCGCCATTTTCATAATTTCCTGCTGCAGCCTTCACCACCTCCTCCGTAATGGTGATCTCGTCTCCTCCCCGGTCGAGAAGCAGTGCCATCACTTTGCTGCCACTACCCTCGTTCCCCGCTGCAGCCTTCACAACCTCCTCCGTGATGGTGATCTCGTCTCCTCGGCGGTCAAGAAGCAGTGCCATTACCTCCTTGCCATCATATTCGTTTTCTGCTGCAGCCGTCACCACCTCCTCCGTGATGGTGATCTCGTCTCCTTGATGGTCAAGAAGCTGTGCCATCACCTCCTTGCCATTATTCCAATTTCCCGCCGCAGCCTGCGTCACTAGTGTGGTTACCGTCCCTCCCAGGTCCAACAGGACAGAAACAACCCTTGCATATCCCAACCTAGCGGCGCACTCGAGTGGCGTTACGTTGGAAGCATCGACGCAGTCAACAAAACGGATTAACTCACCTGCCTCATGATGTTGATCATCTGAGTGAGAGCCGTAATCCGCTAGAGCTGGGACCCCCCACTGTGCAGCTATATGCAAAATGGAGAATTGCTGTGGAATCCTATCAAAGAACACGTCGAGACGACGATATGATCCCAGCCAGTACTCCCGACACGGTGAATTAATTTTGAAAAACTCCACTTGCGAAGTCTTGACCTCGAATCTCGACTGCGCCATGCGCGCATGATTGGCCCAATCTCGAGTTGCATACTCTGAGAAGTGGGTATGTGATTCCTTTCTTTCACGGAACTGCTCGATGAGGAGATCAACACAGCGATAAGCAAGGTGAGCATGTGCTTCGAGCTCGTTGATGAAATGGCCCGCCCCAGCCCCAGCTAAAAAGTCCTTCACAGACTGATGCAGTAAGAGCACCTTTTCGTCCTGAATGATGATCATTAGGCGGCAGGACGCGATTTGCTCGCGTGTAAACTGAATCCGGGTCTCAACATCTTCTTCATCCTGGTGCAGTTGGCAGGCCTCAGAGACTTCTAACACGCTCAGTGGCCGCAGACACACAGCAACGAAGCTCAGAATGCGTTGGACTTGGACGTCATGGTCTGGGCCCCTCTGTTCAAGAGCTGTGTCGAGAAGCCTCTTGTAGAGTGAATGAAGTCCTTTAGGCATGTCCTGTAACACTCTCACAGCGTCCTTGGAAGGGATATCCTCGAGCTCGTTGCAGGCTAAGCCAACCCAGAGAAAAGTAGCCTCAGCTTTGCCTCTGAGGATGTCGGCGACTTGTCCTTTAACCTTGTCCGTGTAGTGTTTTCTTTTGGCTAGGTGTGCCGTTCTTTCCTCGATGCATCGATCAAGGTCTTGCTTGGCCTCGGGGAAGGAAGCCAGGTCCCTATTCGCAAATTCTTCTGTGTATTCGCGGATCTCGGGATATGGCCGACTGGTGATCAATATCCGGATGTTTTGCGGGGCATTCCGGCTCCGAAAGGTTTCTTGCAACTGTCGCAACAAGATTCCTTGCGATTCTCGATCGCATTCGTCCAGCGCATCAATGATGCAGTATTTTCGGCCGGTGTTCTGGTCCGCCGCCGCATCCATGAATATTGTCCAGAGAGCGTCGAACGATTTGAACAGCTCCGCCTCGCGCTCGTTGTACTTTGGCAAGAGGTAGTCAAGGAGCTGCGGGTGCTGCTGGATCAGTTGGAGGAGAAGCCCCCTGACGATCGATATGGCCGTCTTCCGCTGATCAAAACCAGAATCGCAGAAAAAGTATGCCAGCGTTTTCGCGTCCGTCGTAGAGAAAGCTGTCGCCAGCTCCTCCGTCAGGAATATAGCCATGGTGGACTTTCCTGTCCCCGGATTCCCGTGGACAGGCTTTCTATCCATACTCCATACTCCATACAGACCCGTATGGAATATGGAATATGGAATGCACCTCGTATGGAAGCTTATTCCATACGTATGGAATACAAAAAATGACGTCATCTCACACTACCACTATCGTAAAGAATTAGGTTTGGGAGCTCTGCAATTCAGTACCGGTAATTGTACAGTGATTTGCCTGCTATCGGCTGCAGACAGCGCTGATATTGAAGTATGAACCAGTATAGATGAAGGTTTGGGATCACTCTGAAACAGACTACAATAGCGGGAATAATATTTTCCCGGACTAATCCATTATTCCATACGTATGGAATACGACAGCCTGTATGGAATATGGAATATGGAGTATGGAATGTTCCATACTCCATCACTTATTCCATACGAGTATGGATAGAAAGCCTGCCCGTGGAGCCATAGAACTAGGGTTGCCTGGCTCTCCGTGCGCTCTGTCTGACTGGAACCAAGCCAGGTAGTGAGCTCCTCCGTGCCGAGGATCCACTCACAGGTGCCGCGAGCACGGTCTCCTTTCTTGCGTTTCAGGGCCTTCTTGTCCTCGAGCGGGTCGGTCAGGAAGAGGTCTCGTAGACATCTCTCAGCATTAGGGTTGTGCTTCAATACGTCTTGGTCTATCAGTAGGGTTCAACACATACGGCCAATAACGAAACTCACGGTCCCTGTTGGTAATGATGTCCCTTGCTGTCAGCAAGGTTAGCAGAAAGCGAAAACTAGGGAACGAGGATACACACGATGTTGCCGACGCCTGACGACGTCCTTCGCATTGGCACACATCTCGGAGATGACCGCTGAGACGCTCAAGAATCCGCGGTCGGTCGGGCCATGGTATTTGTTGATCTTTAGGTGATCCGCCTGGAGGGCATATCTGTCGAGACCTGGGAGGCAGGCAGATGCCTCCTCCACGACCTATGGACGTTAGCACTGAGCTCCAGGCGTCGGTATCTCTTACGTACCATTCCTTTTACCACTCCGCCAATTCCAACCCGCCGCCCATAGTCCGTTTTGTAGAGTTCGCTGAATCAGGAGACGGGCATCGACAGCTGATTACGCAGCCGGCAGAACCTATGCAATTTGTCCAATAGCCCAGGCTCGTTGAAACCGAGCTCCTTGGTGATTCCGCGGTGCGAGCCTGCTGATCCCATAAGCTGCGCAAGGGAATCGACGAAGGGCTGCCATTTCGTGCCCCGAAAAGGGGTGCCCAGAAACACCATGCCGACAGTCGCCTCCAGCAAGTACTTGTATTTATCCTCATCGTTGGCGTGCAAGAGGGCCTCGATATCGAAGATTAGACAAACACGCAGCTCGGGTAAGCAAACGAGCTCACATGTACGAGGACATTTCCACCGAGGCTATGACCGATGAAGACAATCGGGCGGCGAGAGGCGTCGCCACGGAACGAGTGTATGCTGTGTACGAGCTCCTCTCCACAAAGTTGGAGGCGCGTCTTCGGGGCGTCCGCGTGCTATCTCGACTCGTAATTGTACACGATAATTCTCGACTTGGGTACCTTCGCAGGCAGCATGTCGGGGTCTCGAAGCCAGTTGATACATTTTTCGCCGTCCTTCCATGTCCAGGACCAGTCAACGTTCGAACCGAGGCCATGTACGGCAATGATGCTGCCTTGGTTAGATCAACATTCCCTTAGAACGATTCGAACACCTACTCAACCTCAACATCGTCGTTGGCGTAGTCGGTCGGCCCAGGGTATAACATCTCAAGGGGCTGTCGGGCACGATTCTATGCGGTATTAATATGCTACTTTAGTCAAGCGTCGAGTCAACAAACCTGTTTCCTCTCTGGCGGCGACTTATCAGCGGAACGCTCTTGCGAGGCTGTGGGCCGTGGTCGCGAGGTTAACGATTGCTTATTTTTCGTCGACAACCACAGGTATATGGCGCCAGCAACGCCAGCTAGAAGCAAGATTAGCCCGGATCGCACTAAATCCATTCCTACTACACTGCGAAGTTTGGCTGTAATTAGAGGCTGTAGAGGCTTGCGATTATCGCTAGCTATCACGTTAAGCGGGGCAGTGGGGATACTAGATTCTGCTGGATATTTGCTCGGCAATAAATTCGGTGACGAGGAGAAAGAAGTCAAAGGATAGTGAATAGAAATGAGATGAAAAATGCGCACTGGAACGTGGAGGCTGCTGTGCAGGTTGGCCTGAACAGATCAGCTGAAGCAGTACACGCTTTCTTTTCAGGCGCGGGGCAGTGCTGGGTTGCCTCATCAATCTTGGCCAATAGCTCTTGTCGTAATGCGCCACAGCCCTTCAATCACAGGCTCTCACAACCAATCATCCCTCCTCCTTGTTCTTATGACAAAGGAGTACGCGCGCCGCCTATCCTCCTGCCAAAAGTCAAACTTTGGTGGAATAAAATCCCGCACAGCCCACGCAGTGGGTGCCACTAATTTTGAGCTGGTACACTGTTGCACGCCATCCGCGGACTCGACTATGAGAGGACAGCTACAGTTTGGCATGGTACATTGAGGACAGCCCTCTATCGTGCCGTTAGTCATTCCCTAAGCGCGCTAAAA
Source organism: Ilyonectria destructans (assembly GCA_020740775.1). Taxonomy (NCBI): domain Eukaryota; kingdom Fungi; phylum Ascomycota; class Sordariomycetes; order Hypocreales; family Nectriaceae; genus Ilyonectria; species Ilyonectria destructans. Next base: position 96,827 of record JAHEWK010000034.1, read on the forward strand.
AAGGGGTCAAGTAGCGCTTGTCCTCTGATGACAATTTGGGCTTACTCACGTCTGCGCAGACGGGGACGCTCCGAGCAAGATGTGGACTCGCGGCAAGAACGTGGGTTAGGGCTGGTGGGGCAAGAAATGGCCCAAGGCAAATCCTAGACAGGTGGTCTAGAGTCAGTCCGCTGCTTTTGCGCTCGGTTCGCCAGTGGTCTTTCAGTCCAACACCCACCAGTCCGACCCCGCCCTCACTGAGCATCAGCCTATGAATAACCAGGTGGTCTGGCGAGCGATCATCGGAAATCTGATGTTGCATCCACCTGCGCCAGCAAGGGTGGAGAGGATGGTTGCTGCTTCTACGTGCTTAATCGAACTCATTGCCGCATTGCCGCGACGCACTGCGTATCCTGTATGTCCCTCTGGGCTACCCTCTCCGTGCCAAGCCGTGCATAAACTGCATGTAAATTAGGTCATTCCCGCCAGAGTCAGGTCCGGGGCAAAGAAGTGCGACTAGAACCATGCAAATGTCCACCCGGTGTCGCCCTGAATGGCCGTCTCCACTGCCGTTAGCGGACCACTTCTAGGATATCGTTGACGTGATGCCCAACGGGGTGGAGTGTTTGGCGTCGCAAACACGGCCCGCCCTGCTCGCGTTCGCGTCTGACCCTCCATGACATCACATCCTTGACTGGAAGTGGATCAAGGACCTGCGACGAGCAGTGCCTATTGCGGCTCCTTGAGGGTCCAATTTTGGGTCCCGTTTCACGTAGGGATTGGTAATGAATAGTGCTGGGTTTGAGGAGTACCACTTCTCGGTCACTAGGTGCTTGGTGCAGCCGAACCAAAGTAGGTACATACCAAACAATCAACACGCTCTTTCCGCCACACGAAGCTCATATTCTAATCACCCCGTATGCGTCACCATCGAATGCACGTTCTCCTCCATCGCCGTTGAAGCGCAACGGATCATTAGGCTCAGCACGACGCCAAGGGATTGATCGGTTACGTAATTAGGTAGTTTCGCATTACTGTCGTTCCAGGTCATTGACAATCCACCTTGCTAACTTAAACACCAGAGCCACCCGCCCATGCTGACCTGGATGCCAGAGCCTTCAGTAGCTTCTTGCTACGAGTAGCCGCCATGCTACGAGCGACCAGTAGCTGCTACTAAGAATAACATCAGCAAACGCCGGAGGGCCAAAAAGACACGTGTACGTCTTGGAGGAGCACTTGCTGTGGGGTATGTACAGGACGCGATGGCCCAAAGGGAAGTCAATGAGCAGTTAGAGCGGGAAAGGCGTGAGAACAGTGGTCGCAGAAGGAGAGCCGCACCGGCTCAACAGCGCTGTGGCATCTGCGGCAAGCCTGGGCACAATGCGAGAACTTGCCAGAAAGATGAGGAAATGGCTGATTTATATAGTTCTGAGTAGTTTTAATTGATTGTAATTATTATAGTTTTGTAATTGAAGTTTCTTATCATTTGGTGGTGGAAAGTGCGTCGCATGCTTGTGTGCGTCGCATGCTTGTGTGCGTCGCATGCTTGTGTGCGTCGCATGCTTGTGTGCGTCGCATGCTTGTGTGCGTCGCATGCTTGTGTGCGTCGCATGCTTGTGGACCGCGTTAATGCAAGCCACATAATGGGTATGACGGTCTACCGGCCTTCGCATTGTCGGCCTCGTATATCCTTTCTTTTGCAGAGCCACCTTCACACAAGCTGCGTAAAATAATCTTGCGCAGGTTGAAGTGTCGGCGGATGGTCAGTCCCAAGGATGTCACTGGTGTGGATGTGGGTACCCACGGCACGGCTCATGTCGAGATACTTGCACGAGCTGGAAGGAAAACTGGATGCTAGGAAGAAGCAAAGCCATGGACGTCGATCATGCCCGAGCTTGTCTGATGGAGCTCAGCTCTGCTGATCGTTTCCTGAGGTTTGGTGATCGGCAGTGATGAGGCTGAGGGAACTATTGATTGTCGACAGCCAAAGCAGCCCTTTTTGACAAGGCCTGCATCGGCACTTACCCCCATTCGAGGGACGGGTAATGCGCTGCAGAGATCCGCCGAAATCAGGCAGTCGCACCCCCACACAACCTGACAAGCTACAGACGCGGTTACCTATGCGAGCGTTTGTACACACTGGTGCGCGAGCGTAGGACGCTAGCATTTCGCCATCCCTCCTCCTTTTCTTCTTCCGGAACCGTCGTGGGGCGACAGGCAGGACAGCGGGCCACGAATTCACGGCGCCATTTCTTGGGCAGCTGAGAGTACATGCGACAACTTCGCACAAGCAAAGGAAACAGCACATAGAAATGCCTCTGGGGTCTCCGTGGTACGGGTGCAAAGACACACGCCACGCCCTGAAGTTGCGTTCTGTCTAAGAGGACGTCACCCCGCTCGTGCCGGGATTGCTCTATCTCACGAAGGGTTACGAGCCGACCCGCACCCAACACGCACCGGCACGTCCCCTCCCCAAGCGCCATCGTCTCTGCGGGCGAGAGCCACCCGTCAACGCAACTTCACGCCTTGATGTTCGCCACAATCGCGGGCTCCTACAAGTTCACAAACATACACAGGTGGATTGTACCTGTGAAGTCCCTTCCGAAAGCATAAAAGTCTTCCTCTGTGACTCCAGCCCCCATTCCATAGCGCCTATACGCGTCCGGGTGGATTTGCATTGGCGACCGGCGGGCCAGCCGGCGGGGTCGTGCTGTAACAGTCCCCGACGATGGACTCCCTGCCGCGCCGATGGATCGCCTGTGCCCGCAGCCACATGAATTGGGTCTGCCTCCCAGCTGCACCACCCGCCTTTCTCCCCGTATTTCCTGTCCCTTTTGGGCTCCTTGAGAATGCCTCAAGTCTTCACCATTCCTTGGAGCAGTGCAGTTTGCACCCTCAGGCCTCTACCCACCGTTGCGTACTGCGTCGTTGAAGAAGGGCAGACCGTGCAGCGCGCACGAACACTTCATCGACCGAGCCAAGCCGACGTGCAGCTACCAGCGATCCTCCAGCCAAAAGCCCTCTGCACATCGCTACGAGGACCATCTTCGTTAAGACAGAGAGGGAGTGGCCAAGACGGTGTTTTGTCTGTGTCGGAAAGGTTCTCTCCTTGGCGCCAGATGATGCGGCCGTAAAGGACCCCATCCGCGAGTTTTACACGGCTGGCGATTTATCTAAGCACTTCCGGCGCGGGCACCTATCCAATCTACGGGACGGCAGTGAGATCCACTGCCAGGTTTGTGAGCTATCGCTAGACCACAAGATGCACTTTCAGAATCATGCCATGAGTGTCCATGGACGCATCTTCGAGTGGCACTTTTTAGATATTAGCATAGAATGCAGGATAGAATGAATTTAAAGCGTATTAAGCAATCAATTTGTATTTCTTTCCATCATGATCCTATTTTCCGTCCTATCTTACAGTATGTGGGTGCTTAGAGAGATGTATGTTTGAATCTGGGCATATAGACGGGGTCGGACACCCACCCACTCAAATAGTTAATGGGATTTATTGCTGATAATCTGCGTTGCTACGGGCCCGTTAGGATCGAGAGTGCCTGGTGCCTCAGGCCGGTCCATCAGGAAATGTCTCGCTGTTTGCGCCGAAATTTGCCGGCAACGTCCTGGCCTCTGCTAAGTATTGGCATCTTGAACTTCCTGATTGATCAAGAATGGCTGCGTCTTCTTGAAATGGTCTGATATGGCTTCGGTGCTTCCAAACGCGCTCAGCTTTGAATTGCGAAGTAGCCTCCACGTGTTTTTAGTTTCCTCTTCGTCCCTTGACACCTCAATAACAGCGCTTGCCTTTCCCCCGATCCCGCAGGCGAGCCCGATGCCCTCCCATCCCGTCCACACCGTAATCCGGCGTAGGTGCAATATTGTGGCAGAATGGTTTACACTAACCTTGAACCAGGCTCAGTCACTTGGATTCTTCCAGTGGGCCATATAGCCACACAGAAATGGGGGCTGCCAGAGACGGTATATCGTGCTCAGGCGGCTCAGACGAAGCCCTCCGTAGATGAATCGTGTCTGGTCTTGGGTAGATGTGCTCCTTGTCGAGCTACATGACGAAGGTTCTCCAGGCGGGCCACGCTACTTCGGCCGGAAGCAGGTGCTTTCCTTGGCCATCGGAAGTGATCGCGTTGGAAAGGCGGCTCTAGTAGGAAGCGCGGGATCGGCTTAAGCAAGGTTCAACCGGCCGTCCGACGAGATCCACATCTACCTACTCCGTGGACGATGTCACGACCAAGCAGTAGTTGGTGAGGAAGCGGCATGGACCGGCCCGAGACTCAATGCTAAGCCAGAGGCTTGTACCTTGACGATTAAGTCCTGAACTGTCGGCTCACAAGTCGGCCCAGCCAGCTCGAATCAGATTGGAGCATATTTGGTCACATCGTGTACCCTAAGCTAATATCAATATCAGCTAAGGCGTCCGGCGCAGCGGCGCCCGAGATGAATTGACACGAAATAGTCGACTCCGTAGCCGAGGTGCATCCAGCGCAAGAATGCAACGTTTCCTGATCGCACTCGGGTTCATGAATTACAGAGGGGGCGGAACAATGCCATACACCGTGTGCTGGCTATCAGGGTTGGTCCTGTCTAGAGGCTGTGGCAGGGTATCGTGTGCAAGACTGTCTAGTGTTATGTCCTCAGCTTCCTGGGAAGTCGTTCCGATGCAGAGGGCCGCCGTTCACGCTACCGTTACGATGATTCCCAATTCGTTCGTTACGATACACCGTAGCTTTTACGGTGTAAATTGTAAAGGAGTGGTTAAGTTTTGCGACCGAGCTAAATTGGGGCCAGCTCAGTCAGGGCCCATGTGCTCGACATGGCTTGACATGGTCTTCAGTTGAGGCTGTGGATACCTTGAACCTGCTGACAGTATTCGTCAGCCACCGAGTGCCACCAGCACCGGGGATCAAGCCGATTGTGACCTCCAGCAATCCGAAGTGCTGCTGGAAGAAGCAAATATTCGGTCACACTATTTTGTGATTCGACGGTCAGCCCAACATTTTCCATCGTATGCCCACGCTGGGCGACCAATCTAAAGTGTTTGTTGGTCGTACCATGAGGGCGACTTCAAAGCCACCGCCGAGCTGAACCCGTTGATTGGAAACTAGTTTAGAAATCGAGAACTCAACAAAAGGTGGCGTCAACAATACCACTCACCACCATTCCCTCGATAGCCGCAATTAAAGACTTGCGCACGGCACTCATCCCCGCGCGGCCTCAGCGTCTAGCGCTGCGATCTCTTTGATATCCGGTGATCATAAGGGCCTGTCAGCTCAATTGCCGGGGTCGCAAAGCTTCCGTGGGGCATTTACCGAAAACAAACATGTTGCTTCCGGTGACAATGATGGCCCGCACAGCCTTGTCCGCTGCAGCGAGCGATAGCCTGTCCAGAAAGACTGAGAACAGCTCGCCAGAGAGTGCATTTCGCTTCGTGGGTCGGTTGAAGGCGAGGACTCGTACTCCTTCGGCGGGAGTGAAGTCACGTATCAATTCTTGACTCATAGTGAAGTCCCGGAAGAAGCAATGAAGAAAGATAGTGTGTAGAATGCTGAGGGGGCGACCGGAGTCAGCTGAGTTGTGGAGGTTGGAATGGCTAAATTGCCAATTGGAGATAATATTTGGGGGTACACCAAGGACCAACTCTTGTCTGCCAGTGTCTGTTGGCTCAAATACTTGTGCGACCCCAAAAATTCGGGCTCAGAATATCGACCAATTGACACACGTAGCAAGGCCAGACATGTCTTTGACCGACTCGGCATACGACATGTACACGTTTAAGCGCATACAGCCGGCGGCACGCCACGACGCTACGCCACGACGCTGTGTGCTCTACTTGCCGTCTATTGATTACTAGAGTAGGAAATGCCTATTGGCGATCTGTCTCTGTTGGGTTGAAGCAGATTGCTATTATGGTTAGTGAAGTCCTGTCTCGGCGGTGACGGGCGGGGCCGAAAACCACGCCGTCGTACTCCCTCGAACGATTTTGTTTACCCTAGTGTGACCTGTCACAAATGGGCCACAGCGAGCAATCTCAACCCCTTATTGTCCAACCAAAAACGTCACCAACCCCTCCTTATTCCAGCCATCTCGCTTCATCCGGTTCGTGGCTGAACAGGGCTGCAGGAACTGACGTTGACAGGCTAGTGAGCCGTGTTGTTCATGGGCACGCCAGCTATCGTCAAGATTACGCTAATTCTAGATGCTGCGCGTCGTCCGAGCGCATCCATGCACGATGCTGCAGTTCCCGGCGCTGAAGATGTCTATCAAGTCTTCTTGATTCTGGACTCGTGGGGTTACTGTCACATTCAGTATAAACCAAGATATCACTACGCATTAGCGGAGTGATCATTCCCTTTTGCCGCTGGACTCATTCCCCATGACTGTCAATGGAAAAATCGACAAGAAAGCCCTCAGAGCTGGGGATTCCTTGGCTGAGAAGAGCTCCTCCACCGAGAAGACCTCCACAGAAGTCATTGCTCCTCCTAAGCCTGCGGTCATCAGCCACTCGCAATCCGACTCGGAAGCCACTGTTGTTGAAGAGAGCATGGACCTTGAAGCGGCGGTTCCTGAAAAGAGGCAAAGTAAACGTATGCGGGGTCTCCGACACCGCATCCTCATTGTGTATCGCCGCTTGTTCACTCTGGTTGGCATCTTCAATATCGCTGCTGCTCTCGCAATCATTCTCTCTGGTATCCAAAGAGAATGGCTAGGTACAGTTACAGCGATCAACCTCGCTCTTGCTGTTCTTATTCGACAGGACTTCGTCATCAATGCCCTATACATGATAACGTGCAGTGTACCCAAGTCCTGGCCACTCGCCATCAGATCTCGGTGCGCCAAGATTTATCACCTTGGTGGCGTTCACTCTGGCACCGCAATCAGCGCCGGCGTCTGGCTCCTCGCTTCCAACGTTGGCGATGTTGTGTGCATTACTTCAAAATGCTCCAACTGGGGCCATCAGTCGCTGGCCGCAAATATCACCTCTTGGATGCTTTCGGCTCTCTTCTTCGTCATGTTCCTGATGTCGTATCCATTAGTCCGAAAAGCACACCATAATTTGTTCGAGAAAACACATCGCTTTGTTGGATGGGCCATGCTTGGTCTCTTTTGGGCCCAAGTGGTTCTCACCTGCAACGACAGCAAGGACTCAAGCACATTTTTGGGCGGCGCCTGTGTGCGGTCGGCCTCATTCTGGCTCCTCACTGTTGCCACTGCCAGCATCGCTTTGTCTTGGGTGTTTCTGCAAAAGGTGCTTATTCAAGCAGAAGTCCTCTCTGACCACGCCGTTAGACTTCATTTTGATTACGCGGTTCCAGTCAATGGGTCGTTTACTCGCTTGTCTAAGCGTCCTCTGCTCGAGTGGCATTCCTTTGCCATCATCCCAGCTCCAGAGCCAGCAAATGGTCGCCCCAAAGGCTATTCCCTCGTTGTCTCGAACGTAGGCGACTGGACCAAGGCAACGATAAAAGAGGAACCGACTCATATTTGGACCCGTGGAGTTCCTACTTGCGGCGTTATGCGTATCACTACTCTCTTCAACCGTATTGTCCTGATCGCAACTGGATCTGGCATCGGACCCGTATTGGGCCACATTCAAAGTCCTTCTTGCCCGACACAGCTGATTTGGTCAACATCTCGACCAGAACAAATGTTTGGAGAGGATCTGTGCAATGTTATCAAGGCCCAGATACCTGACGCAGTTATCCATGACACCGAGAGATCTGGCCGCCCAGATCTAGTCAAGATGGGTTACAACCTGGTGCAAAGTTTCAAGGCAGAGGCTGTGATTATTATTGCAAATGAGAAGATTACCAAGAAGGTTGTTTATGGTCTTGAGACTCGGGGTGTTCCTGCATATGGAGCGATTTGGGACAGCTGAGGCGGATTATTGGATAGTTTAGATATTTAAATATTTGATTTGTTGTTACAGAGATCATGATCATGCGTGATTAAGAATCACACGCAAATGATGACCGGGATGAATCCACCCCCAACTAATTAACGTACATAATAAGCGAACGGATCACTTTCTTCCGCGACATGCCTCCTCTACTTTCAGGGTTGCAATCCACCCCACTGAATCCACGCGTGGATCCACTCAGTGGATCCACGATCCATTCCACGAGGCTGGTCGGCGGCGACGATACATGGGCACCCAGGTGCCCAAATTATATCAGCACCCTTCCCATGCTGACCCCGCGTTCTACCTTCAGCGCGTTCGCCTCTGATTTCAGTCCCTAACTTGAATCCTTCAAAGAAAACTTCCAGGCGAATTACCTAGGCCAATTCATTATTAAGCCATTCATTCGGTGCAACGGCGTTGAACGATGTGAAATTCCAGTGCCGCTCTACCTTGCAACATGTGACGGATGTGACGTAGATGCGATAATGATGTGGATGTATAATTGCTAGTTCTAATTTGGGAAGAAACCCCCTCCCTGGTAAACCTCGGACGATAAGAGTGAGAACACAACGAGAATGTCGTACAGTGCACACACCATCTTGAAAGATACACATCAGCGCTCCTAATAGTCCAGACCAAAAACTGGACTATTAGTCCAAACTGCAGTCCAGACCAATAGTCCGTGGACTATTGGTCCAGTCTGCGTCTCTCGGATTGGACTGACGGTCCAGTCCGCGTCTCTTGGACTAGACTGACGGTCCAGTCTACGTCTCTCGAACTGGACTGATGGTTCAGTCTGACTTCTACCAGACCGACCAGTAGTCCAGTCCGAGGATCGCAGACTAACAGTCTGACTAATAGTCTGTCCAAGATTCGGGGTGACTCAGGTAGCGTCTTTCCAAATCTGTGGCCTGCTGCAGAGTGCCAATTCAACAACTACGCGATCCAACGCGTCCAACGCGTGACACGCGTTTGGTAAAAATTTCGATGCACTGCTAAGATATGTTAGCCGGTACAGCCCAGCACTGCGTTAATCTATGGCAAACCAAGTATCATGCAACTGAAACCATCGGCCTAACAAGATCCCAGAATTACATATTTCGACCTGTTCAACAGCAACCTACTTTATGGCTTTGAATGGGCTACCTGGCCGATTTCCACGAAGAATATCTGCAACGTGAGAGATGATGAAGTGCATGTTATCTGAGCGGCGAAAACCCGCCCGGTGGCGTTAAGAGATACCAGCCCCGCCATTATAGGTAGGTGGCATGCACAGTATCCCCTATCCAGCGCGTGTAGGGTAGGTTCGCTCGCAGTAACACGTACCTCAGCAAGCCCATTGAGATGCTAGTAAACACGCTGGTCTCTGCGTAAAAATCATATTTCATACTAGTTACGATATAGTCACCTAATCTACCGTGCTGAGAGCTTCCGTCTGGTATCAATTCCATCATGATCAGAGATATATTCCCGAATCGTCGAAAGACCGTCGAAAGACCGATATCAGTGACGTCGCGCAGTGAGCCTACGGTTACCGTCAATGCGAGAGAACGACCCAAAGCCCGGATTAAGCCAAGTCCAGCGTGATGCCTTCAACATTGGAGGCAGGCAGGGAGAAGGGCCACAAGTCACGTGTCTGGACTATTAGTCTAGACCGCAGTTTGCACTGCAGTCTGGTCTGACGGTGACGGACGGACCGATAGTTCAGTCTGCACATCTCGGTTAGACTGCCAGTCCAGTCTGCACATCTCAGTCAGACTGCTAGTCCAGTCCGACCAAAGTCAGAGGGACTGCTAGTTTAGTCTAGCCTAGTCAAACGGACTAAATGGCCAGTCTGAGGCGTCCAGACGGACTGATTGCACTATTAGGAGCGCTGATACACATCAAGACCCGCAATCCTACCAAGAATTCTCTATCGTATGAACCCAATGATTTCATCTGGGCTAAGACAAGGACTCTAGATGTAAACAATCAAGATTCCACGGGCCAACCCTTGTCCAATAAGAAGGATGACTTTAGCGCTGGCCTTGCCAACATCGCTGGTCCTAATTACATTACACACCCATTCGCAAAGAACCGTTGCCAGGATCACGCATGACCCATTCATTTGATATAAAATCGCGCAATCTCGATACCGACAGAGTGGTTACGCTATTTACGGTGGCGAATGGGAGGACACCCCTTGATGACGACGGCGACATAACCAACATCGAAAAAAGTACCTACTAGAGGGATTGCATAGCTGCGCCTCTAAACGCCGGCCACACAGCGTCGCATGGGCCTGAATCAACATGCAAATTTTAGATAAGTTTGATGGCCTGTGTCCACGAAGCCCAATTTAAGCGAAGCTGGTTGCCTCGGTATAAATGCGCGAGAGGGAAGGTCAGTCAGCAAAGACGAGCTTGCTTATGACCAAAAGTTATCCATAATCGTCCGCTCTACAGTATCCTCCAACAATCGCTTTTCAGGTCCGATTCATTCTTCTTTCCGGACCATTGCTTATCATGTGTTTTTTTGACCAAACTCGGTGGGTTTGTGGATATTTCAAATGGGGAAGATTCCGCAAACAGTGCCCCCAAGAATACCGTATGGGCGAAACGTGTGGGTTGAAGCTGGTTTATGAAACCTACTCCAACGCTGTGGTTTGCAAAATATGTCAAGAGATAGGGAGAAAAGCACGGAAGGTTGACAGGGGCAATGCCAATATCATGAGATGGAAGCAAGAGGGGTGTCGTGAGGCAACCATTGAAGCAACAAGAGCAGAGATAGAAGATCTTCATGCCAAAATCCGGCGTCTTCAAAGGGAACATATGAACTACTGTTCTAAGCTTGGGGGGAGTCGACAACGAATTATCAGAGAGCCGCGTCGTATTCAGCGTAAGTAAAAGCTATTTTGCGACACCCTCATTTATTTACAAGCTTATAGCAACCTTAGCTGACAAAATGTCGGATCTCTTCACAACTGGTCATATAAAATCGGCTGGTCAGAGCTCTACTGTAAGCCGCCAGCCAGAGAACCGTCTCTGCACCTTTACCAACCCCTCAGCTAAGGCATCACTTGATACATAGGGTTACGGCCTCAAGCCACTCATTGGATTGAAATAAATGAAGAGCTCCTATGATTTCCGATTTCCATCTAAGAGTTAGATATCCGAGTTGCATTTTTGTCTGCAAAGCTTTACGCTACAGTGAGTATAGTTTGAAATGTCTTTACTGATATTACTATGCAAAAAGTGTGCCATTGTTCTCAATTTAATGGCGAAGAAAGGTGGCTCCCGGTCGGTGGATGCCTGATGATGACCAGCTTGGGTCGCCGTGTGGGAAGAAGCTAAGTGAGGGGGATGCGTTGGAGGAGCGCCCAAGATATGCGATCTTCGGCTCGAACCCTATAAGTGAACGGGATAGGAATGACGTCTTCACTACTCGGGACCAGGCCGGCTCTAACGCGAAGCTTACTCAGGCGGTATGCGAGTTTGAGAGAGGCTTGATTGGCGTGACTCCCACGGGTAGACTTTTCGCAATCAGCCAGGTATGAAGGATCTATGGCCATCTTCTCGAGTTTGGGATTCTAAAACGGATATTGTTTAGCGGCGTCAAATGGAATTTTGATGAGATTGTAGAACTGGCTGTACAGGAGGCCTTCCAGAACCTCTCGGCTCTGGTGCGTGGGCGTGATGGACATGTCAACCGCGTCGCGCATCGTGACCCATGGGTACTCGGCTTGGCGGAGGGGGGCGATGTCAGACTTGACTGGCTCGGGCCGGTTTTGCTCAACAAAGCTCGTGGCGTTATAATGACGACTCCACGCCTGTCGCTGCCGCCAGAGACGCTTCAGGCAACATCGACGCCAAAGGAGCACATTGGCCTCGGCGACAGACCCAATTCGAGGAGTATATTGACGGCCAATGTCGACGTATGTACTACTGGGTTCGAGGAATCTCTCGTCAACGGCGGCGTTCCATTGGTTTCGCCAGTCGCTAATAGTCTGAGTGATGTCGGGATGCATGTAGGCAAGCTTCAAGTTCTTGGCCCCCATATAGAGTCTTATGCCAGCGAACTGGGGAAACGGCGCTACGCGTGATTGGACCCCTTGCCATATGGCCTTAAGGTGTCTGTGTTGGAGGACATAGGAGAGCGCGTTGCTCCTGCTGCCTTGCCCAAGTACGTCAGCATTCGCATTCCCCTCGTCGAGGTGCTCAGTCGAGATGCTCTCCTGCTGGGCGCGCGAGGTGGATTGGGCGATTTGGCGGCGTTTTGGTATGTATTGAAGGATGTTCGGGTCTTGGACTGCTGCGGTGATTGCTGGGAGGAGGATCCGGTCATACCAAAGTGCGTACTGTTCCTTGGGGAGTGAGGTCTGGATGTACGGGTCGTCATGTGTATAGTGAGAGCATAAGGCTGGGAAGAATACCCAGATGAATGTATCGACCAAACCTAGAATTCGCCCAAAGCAATAGTTGGGGACATGATGTAGGGGTCGTAGTTGCTGCTGAGTTCTCTGGGAATGAGAGTTGTTTTGGTAAAAAGTGTTGCTCGGAATGTCGATGCTGAGATGTACATCATCGGTGTGGTTGAAGATGACATACGGTTGCGGGTACCATTGGATACCTAACTTGGCGACAGCTAGGGAAGAGGGAAAACTACAAATGCCATCGATGTCGTAGGTCTTCTGAATGAAGTCATCTGTAAAGGGCTGGGCTAGGCGATGTCTGGTTGGGAGGCAGAGACTAGGTGGTGCGCCGTCACTTGAAGATCCTTCAAGAGCGATTTGGCAAGCTACTCGGAAATCACGGTAGTGCGGGTGCGTGGGCTGTTCCGTATCGGAAGGAGGGTCGCGGCCGTGGAGATTCTCGGTTTGAGAGGCATAACCGAGAAGATCGGAAGAAGGATCAGTAACATATGGGAGCGGATGATGATCGTGGTCGTCATTGATCAATCCATTCAGCCGAACGATAACATCTTCCAGAGAGTTGCAGGAATGGTGGCGACCGGTGTTGACCAAGTTATCATGATCTGCTTCATGTTCTTCGCTTGAGCAGCTCGGATGCGTTGTCCATTCCTGGGCAAGATACTTTTCGATCGTCGTCGTCGTTGTCGTCGTCGTCGCAATCATCAGCTATAGTTTGGAATCAGCTAAGCAAGCCCAAACTGCGATTCAGGATACCGCTTCGAGGGAATCGGGATAGATACCTTGGACTGATGATACTGAGATGTGAAGGCTTTTCTCAACTGATTGCAGGAGGTCCTGTATCTCCTGGCCATACTGGCTTCGTTCTTCTCCAGCCGGGCAATAATGGGATGGTGTATCATGTAGCTCATTATCCCCCACAGGTGGTGGGCTGCACGGTGCTCCGGCCGGGCCCGCTTTGGCCTCGTTCGGTTCGTCGTCGTCGTAGTTGCGGTTGTAGGTGGGCTCGGCCGCTGGTGGATCCTCGAACGGCGTGGGGATCTGGAGATGAGGCTCTAGGTGGAGGCCAATGACCGGATCCGTAGTCGACGGTATAGCGGGCGGATGAGGTGGATAATGGTAATGATGTATAAATTCTGCTTGTTGCGACTCGGTCGGCGCGCCATGGGGGTGGATGGCTTGCTGGTGTTGTCGTTGGTAGTATCGTTGTGATCGTGCACGCTGTAGAGCACGTTCCCGGGCTACTCGCTCCTCTTCAGACGCTGCTTTTCTGGGTCGACCACGACGTCTCGGGACTGATTGAGACATTGTCTCGCTTGATCTCTACCATGATCGCACCAAAAAAGGGGTTCATAATAATAAGAGACGCGGAATGCGTACCCCAGCCAGACTTACAGATTACATAACAGAAGGAAAAAGCAAAAAACCACGGCTTCCTTTCAGGATGCCTGCATTCAATAGCATTCTCGTTCAAAGTCGTTGAGTATAGACTTTCTTTCCTCTTTCCTTCGAGTTTCCTTTCATGGAAAGGGTAGTCTTGGAAACGTATTGCGCTGACCCGATCATGATGTCCGGAAGCTTGTACTCACTGTGGCAGCGAATGTGAGCCGAGCAATCAACCATCGTCGTATTGTGATAAGTTCTAACCCCAAGCATCAACCTAGCCGCCCATCAGAAAACACCTTCACCATAGGTTCTACGAAAAATGCTACTCCTAGGAGCTTCACAGCTTAACGGAGACACTCCCCGCGCAAGATAACCCTAGGAGTCTATTCTTCCGTCATTTGACTTCGGACCCGATGGTAATGTTTTGACCAGCTGTAGGGTAGTAGCGACGTCGTCCTCTTTCGGCCAAGACACTCTTTTATTTCTGTGGCGCAGGCTTCGACCCGTCGGAAAAAGCTGCTTAGCTAAATTGCTCTGTCTCTGCGCTATACCTAATTGAATTAATCGTGAGCCAAAACTTTTAAAGTGGAACCGCGCTATACCCAATTGAATTAATCGTGAGCCAAGACTTTTCTGTGGGTCTTACGCTATACCCTTTTGAATTAAATGTGAGCCAAGACTTTTCTTATGTCAGCGACCAACTTATCAAGGGAAGCCATACCTGCACCGCCCCGTACATACACCGCCCCGTACATGAGTCAGCAACAGCCCCTATAAATCCCTCCCCTAAGTGCCCTAAGAGCCCTATAACAGCTGCACCTACAATGGACCTCCCACCTCAACAGCTTTACGATTCACTTGAAGATCTTAAGTTAGATCTTGCAATTTACGCAGCAATTGGTGGCTATACCTTTATTATTCGACGCTCACGTTTATTTTCGCAAGGCTCTGAGCGGCCTTCTGTTACATTCGCTTGCAATCGCTGGCGTCAAGGCTGTCAATTTTCAATCCTAGCCAAAGAAGACTCTTACGAGCTGTGGCATCTTAAACATCGCACTGAAGCCCGATTTTCTCGCCACAACCACGGGCCTCGAGAGTCCCAGCAGCCCCAGCAGCCCCGAGAGCCCCAGCAGCTACAAGAGCCCGAGCCGCAGGAGCCCGAGCTGTCAATTGAGCCGCTAGAGAAGAAATTGCCTACCTGTAGCAAATGTCATAAGGAAGGCCACAGAAGGGGTGCAAACTGCTGTATTTTACGTGGTCAAGATAGCCCGTAAAAATTACTGTTATAGGGCTCTTAGGGCACTTAGGGTACGGGGCGGTGCAGGTATGGCTTCCCACTTATCAAACTTCAATCCATTAAATATTCCAAACCACGACAACTTATTCCACAGGGCCAGGCCGTGATAGATTCTGATCACAACGGTTCACTAAAAGATACTGCAAAAATGGGCTGAAAATACTGTAAATTGAGCTGAAGACCGATCATGACTGAGGATATTGCTCGACAATGGTCCTCTGTGATGATGTTGTTGATGCTTCCTTGATGCTTGTGTTTTTCTTTTTTTTCTCTGGCTACTAACTCCAAAACCTTCCTCTTTTTTATGATCCCAATGGGTCAGGCCACTGGTCCCAATGCGGCACGGCCTTTCCTGTTGAAGGAAGCCGCAGCAGTCTTGGCCCTAGTCGCGGCAAGGATCTGATCAAATGACCAATATCCCCAAAGACAGCAAACCCCCGACTCAGCAGTATAAGGTAGAGAATCCTCTGCCCCGTCAAATTGACTGCCCAGCCCCTTTTCTTCGAGTCATATCCTGCCGTTCCACACGTTCCGTTATGGCTGCTTGGTGGCTTACAAGGGTGTTCTTGCAGACGCGTCCAGCGATAAAACCGTCGTGTATGAACTGCCCTACGCAACCTACCCGGGACACCTTCAATGTATGTGGCGATCGACGATCAAATCGATCGAGCGGTGGCGATCGATTTCTAACCCTGCTCTATAATCTCGAAGAGTGCTAGTAGTAGTAAAGTCGGGTCTTGACACTCAGTAGGGTATCCGAGTTATTCCTAAGAGTCGTGCTATTCACACAGCCCGTTTTTGCTACTCACACAGCCCGTCACGTGAAACTCGGTAATTTCCACCTTCTTTCCTCATCTTCCCTTTACATAACCCAAAATTCTATGATAGCTAGAGGTGACCAAGAATTACACAAAACGTCCCTCAGCCTAGGTTCCAGGACCTGACCACGATCTCATCTCGCAGGGACGATTGAGTGACCGGGATGAGGTTATCGTCACACGGCGTTGGTGTTGCTGAGAGCCTCGAGCTAGCCCGGGCTCCCCTTCCGCGTCTGCCTCGTGTTCCCCTTCCCCTTGTATTTGTAGCTGTTCGTGATCGACTTGATGACGGCGTTGAAGCCTGTGATGTGAGTAAATCCTCCTCGATCTCGGCTTGAGTCTGGTCTCGACGGATACTCGGATTCAGCTGCTGTGTGTTGCGATGACTTTGGCTCTGCCTCACAGCGGTTGAAGCTATTGATGAACGCGTTGACGATGATAATCTCGTGGTTTCCCTCATTTCCTTAGTCATCGCAGCCGGGCCGACTCCTCCATCTGATAAATTTTAAGGACATGTGACCTTTCACGTAACGAGCTGTGTGAGTAGGAGAAATGGGCTGTGTGAATAGCACGACTCATTCCTAAATTCTTTACAGCTGATGAGGAGCGCAGCTAATCTGCCAGCCCCAGTGCTACCAGAAGAGCATGAAGGAAAACTAAGAGATAAACGCCTAAGGAACCCTTGTGCAAGCTTGTGCCTCATACTTCGTTAGGCTTTGGCTTCCTTCCCCAGACGACGAAAACAGGCATGTACGCATGAATACGCGGGTTGATGAGATCTCGTCGAACATCAATCAGAGATACCTGTGCATAAACTCGTAAGCAGACTGCTTCACAGTTTAAGATAACAGCATGGCGAATCTAGCGATGCCACAAGCTATACTTACCTCAATTTGAGCGCTCGTTCGCTCAAAAGCCTTATTCAAGAGCTGATAAGAGAAGCCAGACAAACCGTCCAGCATATTTCTCACCCACATCCACCCCACCTCCTTAAGTCGGGGGTCCTTGGCCCACCCATTGATGGGCATTTTGAGGATGCGCTGGTGTACATCGACGAAGCCGACCCGCTCGTAAATCTCCTTTAGGTTCGCTCCCAAAATGGCTGGACGCTGCAGCTTATCTGATGCCATGATCAAATCATTGGACCATGCCACAACCGGGCCTTCAGGGTCGAGGGTCTTGTCGTCGCAGAGAGGAGTACAATCCATCTCTTGCGACTCGAACCAGCCGCCAAACTCAAGCGCGGCGAAGGCTTGCTCGGCGATCTGCGTTTCAAACGCGGACCAGCAGCCGGCAGTAGCGCGCGTATGAATATAGTCGAATTTTTGCGAGAATGTCCAGTCATCGGTCCTGAATGCGATAAGGCAAGGAACTTCTCTCAAATATGCCAAAGGATACTTGGAAAGACACTTACGAATCCTCGACATAAAATTGAACGTTAGGAGGAACCTCTGCCGGTTGGATCGGGGATAGGTCTGTGCCAATAACCGTGGACTCGGGGAACAGATCACCCATTTGGATGGCCCAGTCACCCACACCTGTGGCAATGTCGAGAATGTTGCGTGGAGGGTTCTTAGCAGAGAGCGAAGCCATATAAAGCCTGTCATTCATGAGTCTTTTGTAGCACTCCCCCATAAACTCTAGGCGCTCCTGCTCCGGGATGTCGTTGGGAAATGCGTATGCTGCATGTCGGCGGTCAGTTGAAGCTCGGTGAGGCAGCCATAGATTTTGAATTTCTTACAGCCCGCACGATAGGCGTGATAGGTGCGGCCAAACTCTTCAGGGAAAGTCTGCACACTGTCTGATAGGGAGGCTGAATCGTTCCTGTCGCCGCACCAGTTAACACTCGACGCCGCTGATGATGCCTCTCCCACGGAAGACGCTGACATGGTCGCAGGCTGAATCAAAAGGCGCCAAGCCGTCAAGTCAGCACGCTGCTCGTTATCAAATTCCAACACGGATAGGGTCCGCCTACATCCGGTTCCAAGAGGAAGCTGCCTGTTCCTCCCGACTTGGTCGTCGAGGAGCAGTCGAAAGTAAATTCGAAAATTCGGCCATTCTGCCCATTCTCGCCGTTGGCATCGCGGCTCTGCTCGTCGTGCTGTTGCTGGCTATCCATGTCCGCCACCGACTACAAGTCTCGGCACGATGTTGGTCGTGTGCGCGTTGTTGTCTTGGTAGATGCAAAAAGAAATCGTGATGCGGCTCAGGCCCCTTGAATGTGCGGTGGTGGTAGTTAGCGCTGGAATAAGCGGCTGAAAGGAAATTAATTCATCCTGCTCCGATATTAGCGTCAATGTCCGAATACAGCCATGTCGATGTAATGAATCCGCGGAGAAGAACGGATTAACCCTTGTTCGGGTCGGCTTTTGCGGAAAAGGCGTCAGCGTTATAGAGACTAAAGCGGAGGGTCGGTGAAGGGCAGAGAATTGACGGCAAAGCCCTAATATGGGTGGCAACAATGGGTACTTCAAACCCGGCAAATAGGTACAGTAATGGTACAGTCCTCGTCGTGCACATGCCTGTAACATCATTTTTCCCAGACAGTCAGGAATCCCCGGGTCCCGCGGGTTTGGTAAGGTCCTGTCGTACTCAATCCGCGTCCCCGGCACTTCGACGAACACGTCACGCAAAGGTGAGAGCGGGGAACCACTAGCCTTCGATTGGCAGAGACTCGGCGGGGCCTGGACCATCTTTAGACCATTCGAGAGGCATGGGAGGGAGGGTCCGTGTGTCATCAAGCCCATGTCCGCTGGCATTGGTGATGACTGCACGGAGGAAGACCCCAAAAGTTTTGTCCTAGGGCTATGAGCGCCACCTCCCTTATCCTCGTCGATACCTCGTATACATCGCCGTTTAGTCTCTTAGTTGGCTGCCTTTTGAAGCTATAGGGGATTATGATAGCTATAAGGAATCTCTAGGAGATTGAGGCGTGCTATATCGTAGCTATTGTGGAAGGGAAATAGGTGCTTCAAAAGTAATGAAAGCGGCTGGTAAGTACCGATGTATCGTAGCTGAAAATAGCCTCTCTTATTGGCTAGTAATTTTATGTGGCTGATCTGCCTGGGCAACACTTTTGAGGCCTTCCTCCGTACTCCGCAGTGGGTGTGATCGTTGGTGGGTGCGGGCACCGCACCCAATCAACGGGCCTTGAAGAACAGCCGGAACCAGTATGCCGGGATCGAGAAAACAATCCCGTGGAATCGGTCATCATCTTTACTGTTTATACAGTATTTGCTCCGTACCTCGGGAGCTAAATTAGCATCGACCTTTACAAGTGCGGGAGAAGAGCAGACTATATGAGCGATATCGACTACCCCGCTTAGGGGTTATCTGATATGACTTGTTACAATTCTTGTTCTCATATCCTTGTTGTCTTCAAGATCATCATTCCTTAGCGAGTCACATTTACCCGTCATCAGCGGACCGGTCCTATCGCGCATATTCTGAATGACCCTAATACACAATCTAGACATGCAAGACAGCGTGGCCTGCCACACCTCTTGCGGCGCACTTCCACATTCGGTTCAACACGCGTGGGATCGCGGTTTTGCCTGCTTTTAGGTTTCACGAGACAGGTTTAGGGTCGTTATCAGGATATCAACAGACAAATCAATGGCAGTATTTATCGCATGCGAGGTCAGCGATACTATCTCAAGAGAGGGGGGCCATACGAGGAACAGGAAGAGGGTCCCGCTGGTCAACCTGTTCAAGTCAGATAAAGGAACTCTTGTGAGTGCCCACCCTCCAAAATGCTTTCTTGGAGTTAATTCTTCATTCTTCATCTTGAGAACTATTCCAAACCGTTTTGTCAACCGCCATGTCATCCGCCGATGCCTTGCCCCAAGTGCCTGAATTGGTCACCCGCTTCCGTAGCTGGAAGCATCCTCAAACGGCCCACATATTCCAGCATTCCAAGCTGAGTTGTGTCCGTTCGCTCAGGGAAGTGTCCGAGCACGAGGTCGTCTCGCGGAATGGCGAGTTCGCCGCGTGCGGAGGCCTCTATGCAAGCTGGGTCTATCCTGGTGGGGACGTTGAGAGGCTCAAGCTCATCGCCGACTTCTATTCCGCCTGGGTCTTTCTCGACGACCTCATCGACAACACCACTGATATGAAATACACGCACGATCTGCTTGACGACATCCGAGCCAGAGTGGCAGGCTCTCGCCAGGGAGACCGTGGCCTTGACTTCATGTTCAGACTCTTCACACATCAGGGCTGGCACCCCGAGTCACTTGGCCTTACCAAGGCCGAGATGAATCTCTGGCTCGATTGCACTCGCGCCCTTCGAGCGATGGAAGCAGAGCAGCGAATAGTGTCAGTGGAAGAATACTTGTCCTACAGACAGACCAACACCGCTATGGGCATGATGTACCTCGTCATGCTTTTCGCAATGCCTGGGCTTAACGAGGACTTTCTTCAGTTGGGCCGGTCCTCGCCTGACACCTTGCGACGCATCTTCAGCCACTGTGGCCGTAGCATGGGCGTTATCCTCGACCTGTACAAGCTCAACGCGCCCCATGCTCAAATAACCGAGTACAGCCACATCGTCAAAATGATCCAGCACAATTCGAACCCCCCGTTGAACCTGCAGCAGGCCGTGGACCGATCGGCCGAGGTCTTCTACGAGTACGAGGGCAAGCTCGCCATCGAGTTCGATAAGGTGGCCGCCTTCAGCCCTGGGCTCGCTACGGCGATGGAGAATGTTCATGCTGGCAGCATAACTTGGCTTAATATGATGCGGGGCCGCAGGTATGTTAAGAAGGCGGATTCTTCGCGTCAACCTGCCGGCTGGATTATCTTCACTACCATCTTCGGCGGTCTTCTCCTGATTACTTTCGTCATCTTGAGACTATGGCCGTCCATGCAATATCATCGTTTTTTGACGAGGTGGAGCGGGCACCTCCAATCGGACAGGTGACACTTCAGATTGGCCGGCAGAGCATGGTGGTAAAGGAGGTTTTATTGGTTTTGACCTTGAATATTTACGACATTGAACAGGCAGCGCAAAGTGGAGTTCCTTATCATAGATTGCACTGAATATTGACCTTGATGAATTTATCCCTCGTATTTCGCATATTTGGTACGGTCAGGCGTGGTGGGGTTAACTGCCCGACAGCATGTCAATTTGATGATTTGAAAGGGACATGGGAATCAGACAAAAGATGGAGCTTATTCTGGTTTATAAATTCATGCTCTAGGAATCGTCATGTAGTATAATCCAATCACCCCTTTGCTAGTCTTGCAAGCAATGTCCTCTAGTACATTTGTCTTGTAACCTTATCAATATGTTTCCTTAGACCTGCATATCCATCATTCCGGCTGCGCCTCAAGCGAGTGCAAAAGCTTAATCCCTAGACCACAACTAGCCGAGGACCAAGTCTAGGGAGGATGCCAGTGAGTTGTCAGCTACCGCACAGGCTTGAGAAGAGCCCAAAAAGGCTTCTTGTCCCATAGCATGTACGCCTTTTGCTGGCCGGTCCAGTTTCCGTTCCCTGGCACCACCTCGATATCAAAATTGTAAATGAGCTTCGCCATCGCCAGGCGCGTCTCAGCAAAGGCAAAGCTAGAATAGTCTCAGTAACGACCAGAAGAGTCCACATGATGGGAACACCTACTTGCGGCCAGGACAACTTCCATGGCCTAAACCGAAAGGCTGGAATGCATCGAAGCGATCTTCAGCGAATCTAGCGTCCTTCAAGAACCGCTCGGGATGAAATTCAAAGGGCTTGACAAAGTGCTGCTCGCTGTGGTATGAAGCCCATGAGGCGACGTAAACAACCGTCTGGCTCTGTTAGTGTTTGGTAAAAACGATGGAGACTTCTTAACTGGTTACATTTTCCGGCACCGTGTGACCAGCGATGACCGCTCCTCCCGGAGGAGTGACTCTCGGCAAGGCAGGCGGTACCGCGGGAAAACATCGCAGAGTCTCGTTCAAACAGGCAGAGAGGTAGGTTAAACCGTTGATAGATATCAAGTTGATTTCGTCCTCATCCTGAAAGGAGGAGCGAATCTCTTCCGTCAGTTTCTGTATCGCAGTAGGGTTGTCGGTCAGCAGAGAGACTGTGGCGACCAACAGAGTGGAAGAGCTTTCTGAGCCTGCCGTGATCAGCTGTGATGCATTTTCCAAGATCTGGGCTTTGCTCTAAGCGATATCTTGTTAGAATAACTCGGTGGAAAAATCACGGATCAATGGTCATACCAGAGGCTCCTTTCGGTCAAGTAGTGGTTGAATTAGGTCCGGTCTTGGTTGTTCTTGGCGCAAACGAGCCTCAACCTTCTCTCTCGTTAGGTGTTCGTGTAGTACTTTGCCTTTCAGAACGGAACTGTTTGCCAACGCGTGGACAAGCCGTGTAAATCCCAAGTACATCAACACCTGCATGAAAGAAAACTCTACCACATTCTGGCTCACTGCTTTGACCCATGGATGATACTTTTCGGTAGTAAGCCCAGCGAAGTCAGATCCGAATCCAAGATTGCCGATCATATCAAACGTGTAGTAGTTAAACCACTCACGCAAATTGACAGGGTGTTGTCCATTCTGCGAGTCTTCATGCAATTTTCGTATAAGCAGATCCACGTACTGATGCATAATGGGCTCTTGGAAGCGCAAGGCTCGTTCAGAGAAAGCAGGAGCCAGCTGCCGCTTCATAGAATCATGATACGGCCGATTCAATGAAATAAGAGTCTCTGGAGAGCTCTCACCTGCCCACTGATAGAATCTAGGGTATCTCGCCATATCTCCAAGTCGCGCGGAGCCGCCGTGAGGCACGTAAATATCTTTCCATGCTTCTGGGCTGATGAACGACAGCTCGTTGGGCGTAACTCGTACCACAGGGCCATACGTGTCGTGCAAGGCTTTGGTTATATACAAAAGGTTTCCAGTCAGGAATTTGTAGTGGCGATAGAATGGAGAAGCCCGACAGACGAGGGGGCCAGGGAAATTGCGCAATGGATGGAGGAAGATGTTGTAAAGCACATTGCCAACACAGAAAAGTGCCGTCTGGGAGATAATCAGCGCATAGAATGATAGATTGCGTTTTATACGTACCGCAGCGACGACTACAACCAAGGCTAAGACACTGATTGGAACGTCCATTGTCGTCGAACGAAATTTTGCTTTGGTAACTTTGCGATAACGTGAGAAAGGAAAAATTCGGTTCTTAAACTGACAGATCATGAGAGAGGTTTTGTTTTCCTGCGTAAGCAGGGAACTACCGTGTTCTCCGCTCCCCCTTCTGCACGTTGAATGGGGTACGACATTGTACCCTCTCGACGCCCGAGACTAAACAAAGGGCACCTCGCAGCCACGGAGGTAGGATTGGACACGGTTCTTGCCCATTTGACAGAATCGGACAGATGCATAAGCTGAGTGCTTTCGCGGACACGTGGCCCACCATTGGAGGTCGAGATAAGTTTGGTGGGAGTGGGGACATATCCAAGGCAGAACCAACATGCAGAACCAATAATACGGAACAGCCTGTGCCCCCGAATTGCGGATTCTCCCTACGAACTGCGGATTCTTCCCATGAACGGCGGGTACTGCGGATTTTCCCCACATTGTCAAGATCAAATGACGCTCAAGATTCACGCCTTAGGATGAGCAAGGCAGAGAGGGTCCGGGAAGGGGGTGAGACTGCAAAACAAATCCCCTCTGGAGGTGGGATCGTAACCGGAGCCGTGATGGGATGGGCACCTGACGTGGCGCCATACCAATGGGCACAACCCAGCTATTGTTGTTGTAGTAAGACATGCATGTGGACCTTGGAAATCATCGTGCAGTGGGTGGGACTCGCGATGCCTCGCAAAGAGGGGTGTTGCCGCTGGTAGTCGTCGCGCAGCCGTAACCGTCCCGGACTGACAATAATAATAAGACAATTTATTACGCCCGGGGCTAAGCCTAAAAGGGTACTCTTGCTAAATTACATAATCTCTTCATATCAATTTGCCATTGGTCTCCTATAGCCCGTATCAAAGGCACCTGCTGAGGATAGGATGCTGAACACTTGGAGAAATTGGCCTTCAAGTAGGCCTGTCACGGTATATACATCAGATTGGACCAGTCATTAAAGTGAAATTGTGGGGCTTTCGGGTGATTATGGAAGTACTGTACGAAACGAAAACAGCTTAGCGCAAAGGCCCTATGGGGTGTGTCCCCCCGGGCGAAATAAAATACTATACACGCTATAGCCTTTGGGTATCACAGCCAGCCTTCTTTGGGACAACGCCCAGAGCCACACGCGTCTGATCAATGATCGCCTGTACTGTCGGTGGCTCCAGAGCTACCCAATAGGTTCCCTCCCAGGAGCTGCAATATTTCTCCAATGAGGGGGTTGCTTAGGAGTGGCGGTTCGACATACGGACGCCAGTGTACTCCCTCGGATCCAAAATTCGGCTCGAAGGATGGAACTCCTTCGATGGTTTTGGGATGCGGTAGGTGGACATCTGTCTCTAACTCGCCAATCTCGTGGGCGATATCGGACGTGACCTTGGCCAGCTGGTCATCGCTATCAGGCTTGATTGAAGTATTCGCGTCTATCTTGAAGCCCGAGAATACCTAGTAAATAGCAGATCAGGATACTGCACGAACAGGTTGACCAGATAAAGAGGATATGACTTACGAAATGGCCAAGTACAGTGTTTGGAGGAGCCTCCGAACGCATGTTAATGAGTAGTGTGCACTTGTGCTTTATGCGGAACACGCCCAGCATGGCGATGTATGCTTGACCTGTTTTTGGAAAGATGCTGTTCATCTTGAATCTTCGTGACCAAAGAAGTCGAGTTGTTGTTTTAGCCTCCTGGCACTCGTTAGGCCTACTTGATTGTCCTCGACAAATGTTATCAGGTCAAATGAACATTACTTACGTTTGGTGGATGCATCCATACCTCCAGCTTCACATCATAATCGGCAATTGGGACAGCCTCGGGATCAGGAGGTATTTTTGCGCCGAGACATGTGAACAGCACTCCTTTCGGACATGGCAGAACTGCCGGGAGCCAACCCCAGATGGAAAAGTTGCCCTTGAAAGCCCGAATATGGAGAGAAGACATGTCCAGTACTTGCCCATTGAAGTCCTTATATCGGCTGGTAACTCAGTTAGCCCGTATCATTCATACTGGTCAGTGAATCCCTACGCAGGGGCCTTCGTGCATGCAATATGCGGTTCGAATTCCGGCAGTGTGTTTTGGTTCAAGACTCTTGACCACAGCAAATCGCTTGGTCGGTAGGCATAACACTCCGGCGTGTAACAAATCCCCACTGCTTCAGCTTCAGGGTTTGCACCGTGATCGAGGAGGTAGTTGACAACATGTCGGCCCTCTTGATTAGACAAATGGGTAACTTCACTTTGCCCTAGCCGTTGTGACCCAGGTGAAGGCCCGAGCGCCTGCGACAGAGCACCTGCCATCAGCTCGAGACTCGTTTGTAACTCCCGCAAGGATGTATCGAAATCCGGCTGCGCTTCGCTACGAGCCGCCCCTGAAGTCAACTCCTGATGTCCCTGGAAGTCGTTCCCAGCCGCATAGGCTTTGTGAAGAGGCGTGATGAGGGAAACATCCGTCGCGTTGACATCAGCTCCATGCTTAAGTAGTAGCTTCACGCTGGCCAGGTTCTTGGCGCCGGCGGCTCGGTGCAGTGGCGTTCTTCGCCTGACATCCCGACTCTTTGCAAGGAGCTTGTCATGGGCTAGGAGAAGCCTCAGGACCGCGTCTCCTTCGCAAGCATCTGCTGCGAGATGTGCTACGGTGCAGGACCACCAGCCGTATTCGCGTATCCAGATGTCAATCTCTTTGTGACTCAGGAGAAGCTTGACCATTTCTTTGTCGTCTAAGACACAGGCGAGAAAGAGGGGAGGGAACCTGAAAGGTGACCTCGGTCCCAATGGCGCGTTGACATCTGCCCCCGCTTCCAAGAGAAGCATCGCAGCACGTCTATCCCCAGCCAGGATGGCGCTGTGTAGCGGTGTCCAGCATATCGCGTTGTTGGATTCCATCGCCAGACCCTGTTCTTGTTTTATATAGCGTGAAAGCGTGCGATAATGGGAACGATACGCTGCTCGGTGCACCTCAGATATTTCAAACGGGGGAACCAAAGTGTCGCAGGTCGTGTGCCGCTCCCGTGAAGTGCTGGGGGCATCATGCATCTTTAAAGCCACCGAGATCATGCATACGGGATCCAAGAATACGCTGGCCTTCTTAGTTTCCTGGGCCATCACTTGTACGACATTATCCTCAATGCCATTGTGGAACTCCTCTATGTCAGGGCGGAACTCATTGAGTGAGTTCACCTCCTCCTTCGACATAGCCGAAAGAGCAAATAAACGAAGACCCATGGGTATATCTGCAAATGGGACAGTCTGGTCTGCGACAAGATTCCGGAACTGTTCCACGAGTGCCTTCCGGATGGGAGCGGGAAACTCTCCGTTGTTCTCAATGAGCGCGTGAAGACCCGTAAAGCTCAAGAATCCCGGCAGTTCTGCGCGACGATGCTCGCGTGAGACAGATATGTTGCCGAATGGGATGAAGGCCGGATGGCTTTCAAGGGTTTTGATTGAGTGTCTGCTAGAACGGATGTTGGACAAAAGACTGATGACTGAGAGTTAATACGAAACAGAGAGTGAGGATGATTTGGGCTTCTACCTGTTTTTAGGGGTTTTGACCAAGAGTCTCGCAATCATTCCTGCGCGTGGCAGTCTATCCCTTGGGTTCCGACGGAGGGTAGAACGAGCGATGCTCTTGAACACCTTGGTTTTGCAAGCTCCGTCAGGTATTTGAGACCATGCAAAATCTGCCACAATATCCTTCTCGTCAAGCTTCATCTTGTCAACATCACCATCGTAGCCCTCGAATAATTCTCTCCCATTCCGCAACATATACACAAGCAATAACCCAAACGAATAGATATCTCGACACGGTTGTATAGAGTAAGTCTCGAGGTCGGACAAGGTGCTCGGTAAGCATTCAGGAGCATTCCATCGATGTGTTCCCCCTCTTGGTGCATCTGAGCTAACTGTGATGCTGTGAAAGGCCTCTAGCGAGTTGATTCAACTAACTAGTCCCTATGCTGTTTACTTTCAAGATGAAGAAAGGAAACAATCTAAATACAAACTGGGTGCGTGAAGACGCGTTATATCTTCTTTAATATAGAAGATTCGAGAATCAACTCGATGGCGCTGTGGAGAAGAATTCGGGCTTGGCGGCAGAGCTGCCAGCCAAGTTGGCCTGCCCCGTTACATTACCCCCCTCCTCCAGAGTTGGCGTGTATCTCACGATGATTTTCGAAGTTGACTCTCTTCTTCTTCCGCTTTGTCCATTGTTTCCATGCATCCGTATGCCGTACAGCACTGAGATGCTCCCACGTGGGTCTCGAATAGTCCACCCACTTCACGAGCACTTTCTTGTGCGTGCCTTCCTTCTTTTCATCGAGGATACGTTCAACGAGGTACATCTCTTGACCGTCCACCAGCACTGGTGGGGCGCTCTCGTGATCGACCTGCTGTGATGGTAGTGGGTCGTCAGCGACGGGCCGGAGCAAATCCACATGGAATACCGGGTGTATGCGTCCGGGCACGTCTAACTTGTAGGCGTGTGGGTTAATCTCCTCGACCACTTGGTATTTTGCATGTAGCCAGTCCAGCTTCTTACAAGGCCGTGACGTCTTGACGTTCTTCAGATTAAGGTATACCCAGTCTCCAGGCTTGTAGTGGGGCGAGGCAGTTCTGTGCCTGTTGGCTTGGGCTTGCTGTATCTCTTGGGCCATAGCTATTGCAGCTTGCGCAAATTCTGTGGCGTCCTGAAGTCTCTGGATGAAGTCTTCTGCCATAATCTCGCCCTCCCTCGCATCTTCTACTCTTCGATCCTCAACTAGCTGAATTGGCTCGTTATGGTAGCCATGCATGAAGAAGAACGGGCTGAGGCCGGTAGAGGCCGCGTCCCTCTCGTTGATTGTTGCCATGGCTATTGGTAACAGGTCTAGCCAATTCTCTTGGAGATAGTTTGTCCATATTCGCAGGATCTTCTCAACCTCTTGGTTCATTCGCTCCGTCGCTCCATCCGTCTGTGGGTGGTACGCCGTCGATAGCCGCTGCTCGATCTGCAGCAGTTTGCAGAAGTACTTCCACATGTCGCTGACAAACTGGGGCCCACGGTCACTGGTTATGGCTGTTGGAATACCATGGACCGGGTAGTGCCGTTCGAAGAGTCTCTTAGCAACCGCTTCCGAGGAGATATCGCTCATGCCTTCGAGTTCGACGCCTTTGGTAAGCCGGTCCGTGACTACCATGCAGTTCGTCGCGCCGTCTCGTCCCGATGGTGGGAGGTCCGTAATGAAGTCGATAGTGACCTCGCTCCATATTCGTTGCGGAATGGG
Source organism: Ilyonectria destructans (assembly GCA_020740775.1). Taxonomy (NCBI): domain Eukaryota; kingdom Fungi; phylum Ascomycota; class Sordariomycetes; order Hypocreales; family Nectriaceae; genus Ilyonectria; species Ilyonectria destructans. Next base: position 124,997 of record JAHEWK010000034.1, read on the forward strand.
TAATGGCTTCAGGAGCCCTCTCTTCGTGTCTCTCCAAATGGTGCGCCTTCCGCAGACCTCACAGTTACGCACGAATTGGCGTACTTCGCTAGCTGCGCCCGGCCAAAAGAAGCGTCTCGACAGGATAGAGTACGTAAGGTCTCTTCCCGGGTGTCCGGTAATGTGGGAGTCATGTGTTGCCTGAATAATCTTCGTGCGCAGCGGCTCGGAGTTGGGTATCCAGACACGATTCCGGAAGCATAGGAGACCTCTGTCATCCAGGGAGCATTCTGAGATACTCACAACCTTCTCCTTTTGCAACTGTGTCGGTAAGTTCTTCTCTCCATTCGCTACTAGCTTCGTGAGTTCCTGGTAGAGCTTGTCCTCTCGGCGTGCGGCGTCCCAAAGTTGCTGCAATTCTTGGTCCTCGAATAGCCTGATATCCTTTTCGAAATCAAACTCCAGGGCGCCCTTAGTGTTGGTGGAAACTGTCGAGATGCGTACCCTTCTAAGATGGTCGTCCTGAAAGAGCCTCATAATGCGTGCCTTGAGCCGCTCGTCCGAGTAGTCGGCTGGCATATCTTGGTCTCGTCGAGAGAGCGCGTCTGGCAGTCCAGCCTTCTTTCCGGGTCTCCATTCGAGTGTGAAATGGAACCTGGATAAGAACTCCGACCATCGTACTTGTCTTTCCGTTAATCTTCTCTCCGAATAGAAGTATTTCAGATTCTGATGGTCCGTGAGGATCCTGAAATTCTTCACAGCACGCAGCTCTGGTTCCCATTGCTCCAGACACCTCACAATAGCAAGCAGTTCCTTGTCGTGAATAGCGTAGTTGATCTCTGCTGGCGAGTGTTTCTTCGAGAAATAGGCGACAGGCCGTAATAGTCCGTCTTCGTCGTCTCGCTGGGAGAGGACACCCCCAGTGACAAATCCTGAAGAATCTGCCTCCACGATAGTCTCTCTCTCCGGGTGGAAATGAGCTAGAATAGGGGCCGTAATCAACAGGTCCTTAAGCTTCTCAAAGGCTTCTTCGCATAGGTCGTCCCAACGGAAGGGTACGTCCTTTTTCGTTAGCCGTATCAGCGGCTCTGCTATCTCTGAGAACTCAGGCATGAAAATCCTGTAGAAGTTCGCGAAACCGATAAAGGCTCTAACGGCTTTTACGTTCGTTGGCGTAGTCCATTCCTTGACAGCCTTGACCTTCTCAGGATCGACTCGGATCCCGTTCTCCGCCTCGATAATGAACCCGAGATATTTCACCGTCTTGACTTCGAATTCGCTCTTGCTGATGTCTAGCTGTAGCCCAGCATCCATTAGGCGTTGGAGGACCCTGCCGACTTTGTCGCGGTGGTCTTGAATGCTTCCAGAAGAGAAGATCAACACGTCGTCGATGTATGCTGACACGAAATCGTCTAGGTAGTCTTGGAGCACGCTGTTGATATACCGTTGAAAGGCTGCGGGCGCACCTGTCAGTCCAAATGGGACTACCAGCCATTCAAAAGATCCGTAGCGTGTTCTGAAGGCCGTCTTTTCTTCGTCTCCGGGGGCGACCCTGATCTTGTGGAATGCTGCTATAACATCTAGCTTCGTGAACCACTTTGCCTTTGCCACAGTGCGTAGCGTTTCGTTGAGTAAGGGCAGCGGATAGCGGTCCTTCTTGGTGATGTTGTTCAGTCCTCGGTAATCCACACAAAAGCGAACGCCTCCACCAGGCTTTTTCACCATGAGAACCGGTGCCGCCGCGGGTGAACTGCTAACTCTGATAAACTCCTTGTCGAGAAGCTCTGTAAGTGTCTTCCGCAGTACCAATAGCTCTTCGCGAGACATGCCATAAAGCGGACCCCAGGGTAGGGGTTTCTCGCGGCCGTGTTCGTCTCGTAGGACTTCGATCTTCAGGTCAACGCCTGGCCTGTGGGGAGGTAACTGGTTGGCCAGTTGTCGAGAGAAGGCTTGTAACCACTTGTGGTAGTGTGGTGGCAACTTCTCCACTGGGTCGATCTTTGGTTTCGGTCTCAAGGCTTTGTCGATGTCCGACATCGTGACGGCATAAACTCCAACGCCGCCTGTACGTCTATTGCGGCGCACGTCGCCTAGAAAGGCAGCGGCCATCACCTTCGAGACCTCTAGTCGAGGGGGCCGATAGCGCTGTCGGTCTTGTACTCGAGCTCCACTGGTTCCGATCTCCAAGTATCCTTCCTTCGCATGAATGTGAACGTCTTGATCCTCCATCCATCGTTTGCCTAGAATCATATCCCAGTTAAGGTCGTCAATGACGTACATAAATACACGGCGCTGTTGGTGTCCGTCTAGGTCGATCGATAAGTAAGTGATCTTATCGATCTTAACCTCCTTGCCGTCTCCTGCTGCATTCTCGAGGATGCGAGGTTGAACAGGTATATGCGGCAGCTGAAGAGATTGGAAGGTCCGTTTGCTAACCGCGCCGTAGCAGAGGCAACCATAGTCGACGAGGGATGGTACGAAGTCCGTTCCATTCACCCTAACGTCTGCTATGAATGGATCTCCATCCATTCTCTTTTTACCGGTTGTCTCCCATTCTCTCACAGCCGCCGCGTGTTCCTAGTCTGAATCTCCATCGCTCTGGAGAGTGGCATCTTCGTCTTCTTCAACGATCGCGGCGTTGGTAACCGAGGGGCGCGAGGGGGCTGCGGCGTTGACTTGAGTGCGTCTGGTTACGCTCCCGGGCCGAATAGGTGCGGCTAATGGACAGCGTTCGATTCTGCAGTTATCTCTTCCGCAACGGAGACAACATCCTTTGCGGTAGCGTGCATCCATTTCATTCTGATCGACCCACTTGGCACGCTTACCGAGCAAAGCCTGATCCTCTGGTCGCCTGGATTGGTAGCCATTCGTGTTCTTGCCGCTGCGGGTGCGCCCAGCGTTTACTTGAGTGGATGCTTGTGGGGTTGGCTCCCATTCCATCATGTCCTCTCTTCTGACCTCAGCCTGCTGGATATGCTGTTGCTGAGATCTCTGGCTGCTCTGACTACCGTGGTTGTCCAAGCCCCTCGTGTTGCCGCGAGGTTTCTTCCACTGGCCTAACAGTTCCATCTGGCTGCTAAGCGAGTCGCACCTCTTTGCCAGCCCAACGTAGGTGCTAATCGCGACGGAATCAGAGCCTATAAGAGCGGCCTTCATTCTGTCGTTTAGTGCCTCCTGGAGGTAAGAAATCTTGCTGTCATCTGGCCAATATTCGGCATTGGCGTTGGCGATCTCTTTCTCGAAACGAGGGTAGAACGAAGTAAAGGGTTCGTTTTCTCCTTGCTTAATCGAGTGCAGGTTGCGAGTAGCTCTCTGTTTACGATCCTTCTCTCCGTACAACAGTTCAAGGCGGTTGAGCAGTTCAGCCACATTAAACGTCCTCTTCTCAATTTGCATCTCCACAAAGGTGGTCACATTGTCTTTAGCCTTGCCTTCCAGGCTCATAAAGACATACATAAAGTGGCCCTCTGCGTCTCCGAGGGCTTCGCCGTCGACTCGTAGCTTCCCTTCGGTCTCCAACTTCCAGCTACGCCACTGGGACTTGTCACCACTGTACTTCGGGACATCTCGCAGCTTGGGGCGCTTGGTCGGGTGAGGACTGTAAGTGATAACCGTATTGGCGGGATCGGCGGTGATAGAAGGGTTGGTAGTAGTGTTGGGAGTGACAGGAACAGCGGTTGTCTTATTGTCTTCTGGCGCCAGCGTGGGCGCTGGTGTGGGCTGTATAGACTGGATGGACGTTTCCAGTGCTAACAGCTTCAATTTCGTTTCCTCATTTGCCTCTCTTAGGGCCATATTCTCGGACCGCATAAGCCTGACTTCGCTCAAGAGTTGCTCGAGTACGCTAGCCGACTGGCTAGTGGTTTCCCCCTGAGTCATGCCGTCTGAGTGGTCCATTATTCTTCTTCGCTTGCGGCTTCTGGTGCTTCTAACTTCTTAACTCCGGGTGCTTCGGGTGCTTCGGGTGCTTTGGGTGCTTCGGGTGCTTCGGCTGACTTTTTGACTTCTGGACTCGGGATGAGTCGTTGACTTCTGGACTTCAGCAGATTTCTGAAGTGATCTTGAAAGTATGTGAAAGGCCTCTAGTGAGTTGATTCAACTAACTAGTCCCTATGCTGTTTACTTTCAAGATGAAGAAAGGAAAGAATCTAAATACGAACTGGGTGCGTGAAGACGCGTTATATCTTCTTTAATATAGAAGATTCGAGAATCAACTCGATGGCGCTGTGGAGAAGAATTCGGGCTTGGCGGCAGAGCCGCCAGCCAAGTGGGCCTGACCCGTTACAGCTGCCATGGTTTCATTGCTTATGATGGATGTTTCGGCAAGAATTCCAAGCAAGAAGGAAGCACCCTCATCCATAGTCAAGGGGGCCACCTCGATGGACGGTATCCCGGGCCAGTTGAATCTTCGGCGCGTTGTTAAAATGACTGACCCATACCCTTCTGTTGCACCAGGTAGAAGTGACTCTAGTTGGGTGATCTCATCGTCGAAATCATCAAAGACCAATAGCCAAGACGACTCTATTGGAAGTCAGCTACATGTTATAACTACCGCTGAAACGGTTGTCGGCATTAAATTGTAATTACCAGTTGATGCCAACCACTTCTTAACCAATCTGACCTGGTCGCTCGGGTTCGTTGATGTCGTCAACCCCAGTGTCTCGCTGAATGAAGAGTATGATATAGCTATGGAAGTTCGCGATTCCGCGCGAACCCACCACACCACGTCATATGAGCATTGTTCGCGCTGTCGATAGGCATATTCCCTCACAATCTCGGATTTCCCAACGCCACCAAACCCCCAGAGAACGCATGTCCGGACTTTGGGTACGTGCTCTTTCCGCTCGAGAGAGTCGTGCAAGGCCTTCAGGATATCTTCTTGACCCTTGAACCCCTGGTTTCGAGGGGGGACGCGAAAATCCTTGAATGGGGAAGCTTTACGCACCGCGAGAGCCACATTGTCGTGGTACAAGGGAGAAACCCCGGGTGAGCTTTCAGCGTCTGTGTCGATAGATGCGGCCAGCGCATACGCCTCAGCTCGTTTGTAAACTGCCGAACTCGCCAAGATCTCATTGAAAGTGAACTGAACCGCCATAGCTGTCGATGGTTCGACGTTCCGGAAACTCGTGAGACTACAACGGCTTGACGAAATAGATTGTGAATGCTCGCGTGTCTGGTTTACGACTTGCCTGAGCTGGTTGAGCGGGCTAATTATATGTTTCCACGTTAGTATCATATCTAATAGAGAAAGGTATTAGGACTTAAACGTACAGTTTTGTTGCATCTAAGAGAAAGTGAAAAGCACTGGATAGATTCTACACCCCGTGATGTGCCTTGTGTACGAAGCCATCGGGTCAGTCGAAATTGCCCTTTTGAGTTTCGCTGTCAATACGCTAGCCTATTTTGGACTTAGTGCTCATAACCTCTAGCCAACCAGAATTTAGCGGTCACACACTAACTTCATTTGATTTTCGCGGTCACGCACTAGCCTAGTCAGGATTTCGCGGTCAACTCAGGGGCAAGCTCATCTCATCAAGCTGTAGGAACTTCAAGACAGTCCAAGTCAATCGTTGTAACACTGTACCTTGATCACTATGCCCGAAGCACCCAAGAAGCGTGGGCGACCTCGAAAGTACGATACACCAGAGGAGAAAGCAAGGCAAGATGTCATTGCTAAACGCGCTCGACGGCGGCTTCGGAGCTCCTCGGTGCATGGAGATATCCAATTTCAAGTCTATGTCCCCCAACCGATAGAAGCTTTGCGGCCTCCATCCTCGCTGCAACGTCACACAGAGTCGACAAGCTGCCTCGATGTCCTCGCAAACGCCGCTAGTCGGTCAGATCGAGCTGAAACGCCACCCCCACCAGCTTTGAACCATATTACAAGCAACCCCATTGTGGCCGGAAATGGATTGCGTCCACAACCAACGGAAGAGTCTGTGTTGGTACAGCCGTGTCTGCAGAACCTACGCAATGCGCCAGAGTCACACAGAACAATTGAGACGGGCTCAAATTCGCCTAGCCCCTTAGGAGAGGCGATGCTGAGATCGTGCGCGATGGGACCATGTGGTGACCAGTATCACTCTACCAGAGATGATGACATCTGCGAAACTTCGGATTTACTGTTGCACAATTCTACTATATCGGGTTCCTCAGAGAGAGAAAGCACGTCGAGCTTCTTGCCTGAGAGAACAAGTGCCCCTCCCAACCCTGATGCACACGAAGCAGTTGAAAACGAAGCGGGTAGAATACGGGAAGATGAGAACGCAACCTATCAAGAAGAAGGTATTGGCGATGGACTGTTGTCCGACGTCGAGTCTCAGTCAGAAGACGCTTTTGAAACAGACTCCAGTTCTGAGTCGGATGCCTCAGATGCTGAAAGTGAGATAGATATCGACGACACCAGTGTTCCTTCTGAGTCGGATCTCTACTTGGCAAAAGGTTTCTTAGAAAGGAACTGGGGGCATTTATGCAATTGCCAAGAAGAAGAAGAAGAAGAAAATGTCAGCGGGGATGCATGGCCTGGGCTCGGTCTAAAGGATATGGCTGACTACTGGCGGAACCTTGCGGTACCAGATGCAATTGGTACTGCGTCGCCTCAGGCTGGGACAGACGAAAACGAACAGGTTCAGCCAGATTGGTCCTCGATACTAAGTGGTGGGGACAGTCGCCCAAACTTAAACATCCAGAGGTCTCAAAACATCGCCCCCAGTATTCAACGTACTTGGGATGTGGACAGCGTCATCTCCTGGGCTTCGTGTTTATCAATTAACCGTGGTCTTTACGTCTCGTATCATCCGCCAACTTCAAGGAATTTTGGAAGCAGCATTCATGTCTTCCACCAAGGAACAGCTTTGCACCTTATCCCTCACCTTCGACTGGGCAGCGGACGCCAATCTCCTCAATTTGGCGTATATGTTTTCTTCCCCGGAATTTCTCACGTCTGTCGAACGACTACTTACCTTACTAAAGACGAACGGCGGATGTGGATCAACCAACTTCTTTTGCCCGCGATTCGTCGCTGTTGTCCACCTGATGTGATCCAGCATCATCCCCGTTCCTTCGATGATGTGGAGAGTAAAGCCTACAGTCGCCAACGGGAAACCTGCGGGGGAATGGTTCCTAACAGAATGGATATGCATCATTACCTTCCTCAAGAATACCTGCAGGCGATTTGGCACCATATGACTCAGAATATTGAGCAACCCGAACTCGCTATGTTTCGCGGAATGTTCATTGTACTCAGCGCGAAGAACATCAAGCTGGAAGCAAAATCTCCAACATTTCAAGAATGCCGTGCCAAGATTACAACTCACCTTCATCAAGTGTTGGATTGGTCAAGAGCCGATTTGTCCAATACATGGGTAGATGTTGGCCTCGAAGATACTGCAGCTTCAGAGAAGTGCACATTCTTGCACAAAAGTCGATGTTTGGAGTCCTGGGTCCATTCGATGAGGTGTAGCGCCGACAAACCACTGATATCGTCGGAACATTTCAACTGGAATCTTACCGGCCAAGCAGGTAGCGCTAGGGTGGAGACTCGCCGATCGCACCCCCTGCGCAAGGGAGGTATTGCTTATGCTCAACGTTACAACGTGAATAAGGATCTCTTTTCGACAGCCTCGAAGCGGGACTGTGGGTTGTTCGGTGAACCGAACCTAGAGGGGCTGACATGTCCATCTTCATTACTCGACGCTTGGATTATGGCTGCTCGGCAGTATCGCAACGCCGGGCTGGCGACCTCGCTCCAATCTGCACCGAAACTCAAACGACTTCGTAAAGTATTTCAAGCTATGAAGTCTCGAATAGGATTCGCGTTGGACAGTTCTATGGAGACGAGCTTCGGGGTTCGAGAAGAATATCGAGTCTCTTGGGAACTATTCACAACTGTAGATCCTTCCACATCAAACCCTCACGGTCCACATCGCCCATTCTGGGTGTTGCCAACTGCTCATGTGAACGAATTCATGCGATGGGAGTTTAATCGCTGGCTCTCCGCTATCGAATTTGTCCGGGCTCGAGGAAGCCGGCGCGATGCTAATTGCTGAGCGTAAACTGGCCAACTTTGATGCGGGTGCGGGTAAATAGGACATGCGAATCCGGCTCCCACCAGGTTTGAGTCCACGGGGACTTAGTGGAATTCACGCAGGCAGTCGACGGGGACATTTTATTTCATCAAAATTCAAACACACCGATGCATACAGCAATACCTAGATGAAAAGATAGAGAAGAGCGTAATTAATTGATTTATACCAAGAAGACTATTTTTTCCCTACTCTTGACCAAGAAACTCGCAATAGAAGGCATCCATCCCGTTGTCAAGACGAAAGCATGGTCTGAGCTCAGAGAGGCTGCTTACGAAATATCGTTACAGCCCTGTCAATTATCGTTACACCCTGGTCGTTTGTCTGGGACCCGAACTAATGAGAGCAAGGCTTGGAGCGGACGGTATCCCTGCTGGCTCCACAGTGATGTCCTAAAACAGCTAGCTAGACTGAATGTGAACAGGAAGAGTGCGATCCCATCGCAATTGCGAACATTATTTTTTCTTTTCTCATAACCATGAAACACGCAATAGAAGGCATCCGTCCCTATCTATGTCAAGGCGAAAGCATGGTCTGAACTCACAAAGGCTGCTTACAAAATATCGTTACAACCTTGTCAAGCTGTCGTCATACTCTGGTCTTCCATTTGGACTTCGACCAATGAGAACAAGGCTTGGACCGGGCGGTATCCTAGTTGGCTCCACAGCGACGTCCTAAAACAGGCAAGTTTCGTTTTGCACCATGCTCGACTGAATGTTGGGGTGGATGAAGTTGGAACCAAACGATCCCGTCATAGCTGCGGATACCAGTTGCAGACATCATCGCATTACGCACGATCTAGATTTTATCTCCTTACGTAACATGGTTCAAATACAAAACATCTATTCATGAGGAGCCATCTTGCTAATTAGGAAATTATCCTATATCCTACGTCGCTGAGTTCACTTTTACGTCGTGTTCGCTCGTCTCACGCGTTCTTCGCTCTTACCCTAGATCGCCGTATTATTTGGTGGCCCTGAATGAAAGCAAGTGCCGCGTTGGCTTATGTTTGCTTTTTCCCCGTCAACACGCAAACTCTCAGCAGGTGCCCTTTAAACCAGTGATCGTTTCGCAGCCCTGTCAGCCCATCCAATCATGCATTGAGACTCGAAATTAAGCTCGCCCCTTTACCAGGTCTTGAAGAATACAGGTCGGCGGGACGCGTCAAACAGAAAATAAGTGACCAAAACACCACCAGAAATAGAGGGATCCGAACCTGCAAATCTGTGAGCATGCGATTTGTTCTGCCCTATCTCCTCAAGATCGAACGCGCTAAGGGATCATGGCGCCTCCATCGGTTTCAGCCGAATCCAAGAAACAGCGAGAACGAAACCATGGTAGAAAACGGCGCCAAAAGTTGCGCCAGCAGAGCCAGGCCCAACAACTCCAAGAAGCTGACAGCCATGAAACCGTCCGGCTAGTGAGCCAGGTCCATCACGCAGAGGCCGATGTTGCCAATCGTTAGTAGGCTTGCAAATTCAAGTTCTCTCTTCCCATCAAACTCACAGTCCCGCATCCTGTTAGATCATCTACCGGTACACGAGCACTCCCGTCGGGGCCATCCTGTCACCTCGTCAGCCAGCATTCAGCACCTCCCGCCGGAAACCTCTGATTTTCGAGATTCCTCCATCGGCTACAATACTTCTCTACGAGTTCCCCCCCCACGGCTGCGTTATCGGCCGCTCCGGTCACGCATTCTCCGACAGATACAAGACGAACGGGCAGTGGGTTTCGCACCGACGCTGATTTAACAAGCGCGGGAGAACTGTTGATGCAAGGATCGGCTGAGGCTGTGGCTGCCGCCATTTCGGGTCCTTCGGATACGGATGAAGAGGTGCAAGCAACAGGTCTATTGATTTCCCATAGTAAAGCAAACGGCGCTATTGATAGCAAGGGTATGAAGTCTACCAATAATTCACCGCGACTTTGCCTGGCTGAGTCGTAGAAAACACCATACAAAAAAAATCCGCGCTATTGATGACCGGGGGGCAAGGTCGCTGAAAACACAGGGGGGGCAAAGTCGTTGACATTTTAATTACTAAAATTTCTATAGAGTACATTTTCCAAAACATAACATAAATGCGATGTCACACATTAATTCTTAGCAGCGTTGGAGCCAGATTGCGCTGCTGCGCCCAGGTTGAAGTTTTGCAGTAATGGATTGATGTGGTTGGAATTGAATGTCTATTATGTAAGCTAAGGGCAGGAAGGGGCGCCCGCTACATCCGCACCCGGATGCGGATTTAGAATGGCAATTGATAGGGGTGCCGCACCACTTTGATAGGGGTGCCGCACTTTTAGCAATTCCTATTGGTCCAAAGACTCGTCGGCTCCGTCAGGCCACCCCGCGGTGAGCTGATCCGCTCCACCATGCCTTAACACTGTAGGGACCACCGCCACTGTCACGGTGGTGTTTTCGTGGAGTAACTGGGTCATCACAGGCATAGAATGGAAGCAAATGGCCTAGCGACTACGGCCGTGGACGGTAAGTATAATGACTGGGGGACGCGTTGTCCCAAATCCACTGGGGGCGAGCAATTCGACTTATTATTCTTCTGCTGCGTTACAGTTTGACTACAATACACTGTTCCTTCTGGCTTTCGGCTGAGAACATATTTCGAGGCCGATGGTTGAACTGCCTGACTGGTCTGAGTTGCTTGACAACGGCAGCGATTGTATTTGACTAGAGGGATTAGTCGGGCTAATTGGACTTCTGCGGCGGCTTATATTGGCGGCAGCGGCATCTGGTGAAGGCATTGTAGAGCTGCAAGAGGGCCTTCATGCACTCATCGTGGTCTTTGGAGTTGTCGACGGCGTAGACGCGAATCGTGTTGACACCGAGGTCGGCAAGAATGTGGCAGAATCCCGGCACGTACTGGTGCACTAACAGGTATGATTTGAGCCAATGGAAAATGTTAAAAGTGCGGCACCCGTAAGCTTGCGGCACCCCTATCAAAGTGGTACGGCACCCCTATCAATTGCCATTCTAAATCCGCATCCGGGTGCGGATGTAGCGGGCGCCCCTTCGGATCAAGAGCCTTAGTAAGACGGCGTAAGGCAGGGGGCCGGGCGTGGTGCAGCCACAAACGGTCCGCCAAGTTCCAAGATCCGGGACTTCCGCCACCATGCCAAACGCGGATGCGAGAGACACCACGATTGTTGTCCTATTCCGGATAGCGCGTAGTGCTGGTCGGGTCCAGCCGAGTCCGAAGTGCGACACCAACCACCACCAGCAGCGAAACCCATCACCGCCCGCCGCCCCGTCATCGTATCACCGGAATCACCGGAATAGCGCCAGTCCGCTCCAGAACACCGCCAGCCCACGTTAGCCCGACGCCCGCCGTCCCGTGGGTTGGCTTTCTCGTTGGCCCAGTATGGGTTGCTTGTGCTGTTCTGCGGGCGGAGTTAAGACTTTGTCCCTGGGTCTCTGGAATGCGTAACTTTGGACACCGGCGCGGCGGAGTGTCTGGCTGGTATAAGTCGTGGCTGGACCCTTTTAATCTATAGCTCTGGTCTGTGCCATTATTCTCCATTGCTGCTCATAATCTCCTCGCCCAATCTCGCAGATCTTTCTCTTTAAGCGGCTCTATCAACTCTTCCATCGCCAGCATTTCAGCCATCTCATCTATATCAACACTCAACCTGGCAGCGCAGCGCAGCACTCCAAGCCCCGCGCCATGGCTGAAGCTCTCGCCTCTCCAGCCGTCTCGTCAGCCTCCGACGACACCCTCGCCCGGACATCCTCACACATCTCCTCCACCTACCAGACCTTCGTCTCCAAACTCCCGGGGCTTACGAACGCACCCGCCGAGGCCGCGTCCACTCCGCACCATGTCACCAGCAAGAACGGCACCATCGTCAAGTTCCAGAACCCGTATCCCTCGTGGGCCGGTACAATTGAGAGAAGCACCGCCATCAGGGAGATCCTTTGGTAAGTCTCCTCCTCTTCATCATCTTTTTTATATCTCGACTATCAGCGTTTTGGATATTGCCTGTTCTGGCAAGTATACAATGTTCTCCGCCGCGACACTCGGCCGGTCGGAGACATTCGTAGCGCTTACCTTGTCGCTCCCGAGATCTTAAAGATGCATGGCCTCGATTTCGGATCTAACCGGACTTCTCGATACAGGCCCTTAATTACCGGCAAGCTGAAGTACCCCGACGTCACGCCCCCGACCGTCACTGTCACGAAGCCTGAGTGGCTGCCTCCGAACAAGAAGCCGGCGGCCCTCCGCGCGACATGGCTCGGCCACGCCTGCTACTATGTCGAGTTCCCCTCCGGCCTGCGCGTGCTCTTCGACCCGGTCTTCGAGGACAGGTGCTCGCCGTTTAGCTTCATAGGGCCCAAGCGCTTCACGGAGAAGCCGTGCGACATCGCGGACATCCCCATCGTCGACGCCGTCGCCATCTCGCACAGCCACTACGACCACCTGAGCCACGACTCCGTCCTCGAGATCCAGAAGCGCCATCCCGGCGCGGAGTTCTTCGTCGGTCTCGGCCTCGAGAAGTGGCTCAAGAGTGCCGGCCTCAAGAACGTCACCGAGCTGGACTGGTGGCAGGATGCTGAGCTGTCCGTCGTGAGGAAGGACGCCGGCGAGAAGGGCCAGGCCGAGGAGGAGAAGATCACTGCCAAGGTCTCCTGCCTACCATGTCAGCATTCATCCGCACGCGGCATCTTCGACACGGACACCACCCTCTGGTGCTCCTGGGCGTTCCGCTCCGGCTCAAAATCCGTGTGGTTCGGCGGCGACACAGGGTACCGCGCCGTGCCCAAAGACCTTGCCGCCGGCACGGATGACTACGGCGCCGAGTACGAGTCCCTGCCGCGCTGCCCCCAGTTCAAGCAGATCGGAACATACCGCGGACCCTTCGATCTCGGTCTGATCCCCATCGGGGCGTACTACCCACGCACGCTGTGCAGCAGCGTGCATGCGAACCCGTTCGACGCGGTGGAGATCTTCCAGGACACGCGGTGTAAGCGAGCGATGGGCATCCATTGGGGCACGTGGGCATTGACCTTGGAGGAGGTGTTGGAGCCGCCGTTGTTGCTGAAGGAGGCGCTGAAAAGGAAGGGTCTTGATGAAGTTGGTGTCTTCGACGTTTGCCAGATCGGCGAGAGTCGGAACTTCTGAGCGTCTTGCCGGCGTATCTTCTGCTTTTGGCTGTGAGCGACGGTAGGATGGACGGCGTTCTGGGCTGTGGGTTTGGGTAACGCAACGGAGGGCCAAAGCACTCTGGTACGGCGCTGCTTTGTAAGATACCCTCGGAGGCCTTTTGGCCAAGATCTGCGAATTGTGGCCTCAAGCTTGTAATCATTTAATATCGAAATAATCAGGCACTTCTTGCATTGTCAACGCAACTTCTATGATTAAGAATTGGCTTACACGCGCAAGGGCGAGCACAAAGCCCCCCCTTTCGCTTTGATCCATTTGAATTATGATGGAAAGAAGACATCGCCTTAAATAGAAATATGAACAGTTCACAGACAGGATTGCCTATATGTTTCTTGTGTAAAGTTGTGTAGTCCGGTGAGAGAACTTGAAGCAGAAGTGCAAGCACTTAATCTTTGTTTTTTTACCACATCTCTGACTACTCGCTAGTCTTCAAGCGCATCCAACTGCTTACGTCTTCTTCTGTATCATACCGCGAGACATATGGGGCTTTTTTATTCCAAGTAGGATATTAAGTGTCGATCTATCCAGTGGCCCTCTTGTAGTCGTCAAGCCTCTCGTATTTGCGCTCAGTCCTCTTCCCCTCGTTGTCCTTATGCAGTTCGTTCAGGTACTCCTTGAAATCCCGCGACAGCTGATTGAAAAGGCAACTCTCGAGGTTTGATGATTCTGCTCTTCAACACCCCCGCAATACAGCTTCTGACGTACCTAAAGAACGTGATCCGGGCTATCGAGAAGTGCTAGGCGGAGAGTCAGCGGTTGCGTGAGGAAGATTTAGAGCTAATGGCATATCTCGAGGCAGCAATGACCCGTCGACAGGGCTTCAACGCGGACGCGAAGGCGCTGCTCGAATATGTGTCATTATTGCTCGCTAGTGAGAGTTCGATGACAACCCCGTCCGATGCAGCCACCCTATCCGACGAAGCCAACCCGTCCGACATAGTCAACCCGTCTAACACTGCCAACTCTTCTAACGAAGCCAGTCTGCCCAACGAAGTCAACCCGCCCGACACAGTCAACCCGCCCGACACAGCTAGTCTGCCCGGTGAAGTATACCCCTCCGACGAAGGCGGAGCCAAGTCTTTCCACGAGGCCGACGAACCCCCTTCGCCCGGGACAGCGGCCAGGGTAGGATCATCGATGCCCACTCTGCGATCATTACCATGTCGGCCCCCTAGGTTATCACGGCCTCAAGACCGTCGTAATGAACAGCGCAATAAGAGGTATCGTCCGATGTAGAAGGGACTAACCTTGTTAGTCGACGCTGTCAGAAGGGCGAGTATGACCCGTCTTGAGGCACTTCAGTGCGCCTGGCACCCAGGCGCATTCCTTGCTGACCTGCCGGAATTCATGATAGAAACGGTGCGAAGGTTGAGTCACCAGGGCAACAGGGCGTCGACATATCCCCGTGGGTAGCTGCCTAATACTCGTAGTTTGGCAAATGTCGGGCCTGCCCTCTGCTCGTCACGGAAAAGGCTGACCAGGTTCTAGTACTGGGACATCCTCGACACGACGTAGGTAAGGCCGTCGCGGTTGATGCCCGGCTCGGTGAATGGGTTCGACAGTACCTGTCGCTGTCAGCGGACGGCGGCAACCTAGGAGGAGGTGGTCAAGTTGAGCCTCCTCCTTTGGCAGCCAGACGGGCAAATCTGTTTCGGCTCAGGAAGCAAGATGTTCCTCTCTGCTGAGAAGTCCCCCGGCAGCATGGAAGAATTGGACTTTCAGTTCCATATCGCAGGAGGGACATTGTGCTCGACCACTTGACGGTTAAGACCGCTCTAAATCATGAAGTACGAACGAATTGCAATCATGCACTCGTTCGTTGCCAGGTTGACAGTTCAATTTTAGGTTCAAACCCTGCATATTAGGGGGGAATAGATCAAGCTGCTGCTCTAGGTCAGGTTCTGCACGACAAGAAACAAGAACGGTCAAGAGACCACTCCAACGACACGGGACGACCACCGCACTTGGCCTCCGTGCAGGAGGGTGACGGAACAGAAGCAAACAGCGCAAGAAACAAGCTTAGAAAGCTGCTGCCACTGGAGGGTGGATGCAGCGAGGCGGCGGCTCAAGGAGGGTGGGTGACCAGAAAAGGAAAGAGGCGTCTTTGCGTATGAAGTGATGTTATTCATGATTATAGCCAATACCACAGTGTGACGAGAGCCGTGTTTGAGGCATTGCTGAGGATGCATTAATCCAGTGCACACAAGAGTACCGCGCAGGGGCGTACGGGTCGGGGTCCGAGGGCTGGTTGGAGGTTGCCATTTAAGGGAACGCTGCAGCAACCCGCCAACTCTGCTGGCTGTCCGTCCGATGGCTAATCTTACTGGAACAGCCTGTGTGGTGTTCTCAGGCCGGTCACGCAGTGAAGTTAAACTTGGGATCGAGTATTCGCCTGTGTGGAGCTTGTGAGAGTGGCTCTCGTAGTTCGTCATTGTGGGTGGACCCGCTACAGTGAAATAGCGTAGCAGACCCAGCGTTGAGTAGACCTTGTAGCAGCACACAGAATTGCATTTCAAGAGGCCATGCTACATCTTGTTCAGCCATCCACTTTAATCCAGATGAATTTATGGTGGGGCCTAAAAGGTTGGGCTCTCGGATTTAGGGAGGCCGGGGTGTCCGGCACCCTATATCCAGTAGGTTAAGGCGGTGTCGCCCAGCCCCTAATTAGTTTCCCAGACTTCCAAATCCCCGTTCCACAAGTGCCAGAAGTTGTGCACGTCTCGGTCACTCAGATGCGAGCACTACGATTTCTAATAAACTGCCCCCAGTTAGGACAGCATAATAGAGGCAGACCGCCCGTCAGCGTGTGGCCCCTTATAGCACCCCTGTCGTCGAATCTCAACTACTGTGTACTCCCTCTAGATAAACGTAAGACCTCGTAATCGATCGATCTTGCTCGTTTTTGAGCGCTCTTCAGGCCTCAAGTTTGCAGTTCGCCTCGCTCAGTTGACACTTTGAACAACAGCTCCCATCCAGATTTCCCACACACAACTTTAGATAGACAGCGTCTTGTCCTCGTCCCATGGAATCATAACGTCCACAGTGGTCACGGAGTGTTTCACTCGACTTGACATTCGATTGTCGGCCTTTCAGAGGAGCCCGACGCTCTGAACAATTAGTCAGCCAAGTGACCGAGTCTTTGTCTTCCCTCTCAAACAATCTTTACATGGAACTTTCAAAGATAAAGACGCCACCTTCCTGCGGAATACGCTGAGTTCTCCTTGCTATTTATTATCGTCTTGCTCCCTATCGCCAGCGCCATAGCTAAGTCGATTCTTATCATCCCGGGAGCCAGGAAACAAGGCCCGGCCGTCTGCTCAGAACTGGTCCAGCGAGGTTATACAGTCTGCCATATGGCTCGAGCCTGATGTCGCATACTTCGAAGTCACTGGCATCATTGGGCATTGATGTTCGCCATGGAGATCCGGGAGATGCTGAAAATCCATCAAGTGCTATATGAGGGGCATTGATGGGACTTTTATGGCTCTGCCCGCGGATCTAGTCAGCAAGGTGCTGGGAAGACCACCTCCGGCCTGAAGGCTCGGCAACATCAGCACCGTTACGAGACTGGCAGCTTTCAAAGAAGCAAACTAGGAGCAATCATATCCAGAGATTAGGTCACCTATTGTAGCGACACCAGCTAAGTATTGCCCTAACATGGTGATCGAGCTAAATTTCCATGAGTAGATTGGTCCTACTGGGCTGAGCAGCGATCTGCCAACCTCAAAGCCAGTACCAAGATGAATACTGTTCCATATGCCCAAAGAATTTCACTGGCTGCCCCTCCCAGGTCCCTTCACCTTCACTATACGCCTCAGAGATGATGGATCCTTGGTCATTCTCCGGGAGCACCTCGGTCGCCTGAGAATATTGTCGCATTCGAAGTCTGCTCTGGGCAGTAGAACTGCCCACCTCAAATTCCGTGAAATAGTTCTTCCCGGTTTCCTTGCTTACCCAGATATCGGAACCACGCGTGAAGTCGACAGCGAGAACTTCGTGACGGCCGTCCGGGTGCCATACCGTTGAAATAGCTGGCGATCCGTGGCCATTGACGTCTGGTCCAACGACCCATGTGTGCAAAAGATCGCCGTTTGGGAGATAGGCCCAAAATGCAACGTAACCAGCCGTCAAATTAAAATCTCCCCATTGACGCTCAAAATACCCAAATGAATTCTGGGTGTCGATTTGTGAAGTTTTACCGTCGATGGTGATAGATCCATCGACAGCCATGGTGGGATTCCCCTACATGAAGGTCGAGTTAGTTTGTTGACGTTCTTCACAGTTCAGTCCTCCTATGAACTAGAACAGCTTACCCAATACCAAGTATATCCGGGAATCAGCGTTCGATAATCATCACCACCGTAACTAGGGAGTGTGAATCCGCCACTGCCTCCGATGAACAAATTCTTGCCAGTTGGGGTCAGGCGCATGTCCGTTTCCACACCTTTCCATTTCGCTGCAAGATGGAGGTCACCGAAGTTGTCAGATCCCATAGGACTGGTCAGGTTTGAGTGCTGCGATAGGGCGTTCAGTAAGCGCGAGCTTCCACTGCCAGGCCCCACAGGCGAGCTTGCGGTAGACGTTAGGTTCTTCAAATTGTCCATGGCGTGAATCCCGGCCACAGTTGCATTGCCACGCATGCATGGATTGATCGTGAAATGATAGCGACTGCCATCATCCGTCGTTAGCCAAAGGAGGAAATACCAGCTATCAGAGTTAGCCCTATACTCAGCACTATTTAACAGCCAACCGAGAGAGAAGAAGCTCACCAATTGATCACTCGAGGCTCATCGATGATAAATGCCATCGTCTTTCTCACGTCATACCGGCCGACATTGCTCTACAACGCCATTAGAGAGACCCTCTGTGCCCTACATTCAGAATTATTTCTTACCCCGTCATTCTCAAGCGTACTCAATGGGTACTGGGGCGGCCGGAAAGATGGGAGTCGAAGCTTTGCCGCGTTGGCATTCGTTATGGCCAATAGGACGGTACAAATGAGCAGCTTCATCTTCGAAGGCTTTATTGATATCGGAGGCAGTTTCTCGAAAATAAACCAGAGTGGATGGACGTGAATTTTTATCTTAAGACATTTTACAGGAATTTCTGTGTATATATACCTATGAGAGCCGCGGAGCTGCTCGACCCCATGTTGATGCAAACCCAATCTCTGTTGTACGGATAACGCGGGTACCATGACGAATTAAGTTTACGCCACCGGGTCTAAACCCTTGTTTCACAATGAGGCCCAATCCGATTGGATGATATTGATTAGTTGTTCTGCGACCCATTTCCCAGACCTCGACGTTCCCACATTCGCCGGAATCAAAGAAAGCCCTAGGCTCCTCTGTTTTTAGGCATTGTTTTAGACTAGTGCACATTACGTAGGAATATCAATGTTGTTGAGCCGAGATTTACTCTATCATTCAACGTCCCATATTCTTGGTCGTTGAGTTTAACGAATATTACTAGCGTATGTGTCGTAGACGTCTCGCAGCAAGGAGGCAAGAGCTGTCTTGATCTCTTCGCGGTCGAGACACTTCTCGAGGCTATCAAGCTAGCATGCCGCTCACCTGAACCTATGCATGCTGTCAGCGTCATGGTTCAAGGTGCGAGAGCATAAGTGACTTACATTCCGTCGGACTTTCTCCCGATCGTAGTGCGAATCTGTTCGAACACCTTTGGGTATCTCGCCCATCTGGTGAATTCTGGGCTCTGGTCAAGTCTCTCCGTGACGTACGAGTGTATGTCTGCATTAATTGCGTTTCTGTCGAGCCGGACGCAGCTATCCTCCCCAATCAAAGGGGGGATGTCGTGAAGAAATTCAGCTTCTGGCCGTCCAGTACAGAGTAGCTAGTGGCGCGCCAATTCCGGCATGGACATGATCTCCTTTATGCACCTGAGCAGTTCCGGCCTCGCCGTGGACTCGTCCAAGGCATCCAGAACGACATAGACGATCTTATTGTTCCCAAGCATCTTGCGCACAACGTCGAGAAGCGCCCCAATTATCGGCTGGCTTCGGCCATCTCGGTGCGACTGGAACAGGCTGTAGAGCTGCGCCTCGGACTGGGCGCTGCGTTGGCAGAGCTGGGAAGCGAGCGAGCGTAACATTCCATCCGTAGTCCGCTTCGCTGCGTCGTTAAAGTCGAAGACGAAGCTCAGAACTATGCGTTCGCTCGCCTGGAGGTGGTCGAGAATGGTCGTGCTGAGAACGGTTTGCCGCATCCCGACAGCCCATACAGCCAGAGATGTCGCGATCCTGATCGCCGTTCCTGGAAGGCTGTACTTTCCAGGAGCCACGCTCCACTCCCCTCGTGGCGGAGCTCCATGGCATGGTTGGCGTTGGTAGACGGATCGGGGGGGTGGGAGAGAGCCAGCGCTCCATTTCGGCGAGGCGATGTTTCGTCTGCGTTGTCTCAACAATGGGTTTCAAGCACGTCGCGGCGCACTGTCCCGAGGTCTTGATGTACTATCCCAATATCAGATACTGCTAGTCGACTTGATTTTCGATACTAACTCATTTGTAGCTGCTTGCTGATCCGCGATTCTGCCTCAACCCTGCTCAGGGGGATCTGACACGGCAATGCCAAGACAGGCTGGAGGATGTCTCCAACGAGGCAACACATGGATGGTGAAGTCTCTGCCTCAAGCCCACCGTACGCATCTTAGGTACAAATAGCTTTTAGTCATGGTAGGGTCAGAGTGAAGGAGGCGCGCAAGCGATGTACAGGAAGGACCTGCCAGAGCCGTTCTAGCCGGCCTCAGCCGAGGTTGTAAGACAACTCACACCCTGGTGAAGATAGGCAAATGCGGCGACCTTCTGGACGGATTCTCGCTCATCTATTGCCCCATTTGGGCATCGTGCCAAGTGTGCCCAAAGCAGCATCACCCATTGCCATATTTGGCAAGCCCGACCCCACAGACTACCGCCGCTTCGGCCAACCACCTGGTCCCTGACATCCTGGCGCAGTCCTTAAACAAGGCCCAGATCCAGGACCCTGACTGCTTTCCTCAAGGCCAGAATCGTCCCTTACCATTCCCATCAGCAGCCAGAAATGGCTCTTTCGAGCTACTTCAAAGGCGCTCCCGCCTTCTTCGGTGGCACAATGGCCGTCTTTCTTCGCGATTGTCGATACCGACCACGAGGCCCACGACTAACCACCCACATCTCCGCGACTGAAGACGTCTATCCTCAACATGCCACGCCGTCACCGCTCACGGAACGATGAGTACGACTCGGACGATTCGCCCTCGCCCGAGAACGTTGTCTTTGACTTGAACCAAGAGGTTTCCGACGCAGAGACCGACATCACTGAGATCGACCCTCTCGACGATGTCGACTGTCATGTCGATATTGAGGATCTTCCAGACCTCCTCGACGGCGCCGTCTACCCTCCAGAGTACTATCGTCGCATAGCGGAAGAGGTCTTTGACAAGCAAGACTACAGTCCCGGTACAGAGAGACTTCTTAATGCCGTTGAGGATCATTGGAGCGGTAGCGTCCTAGAATGCCCTTCGTTATTGATTCTCGCTAACTATATGCACATACAGCTTCTGCAGAGAGAACGGATTCGGGGACCCGGATAAATGCCTCGAGTCGATTTACCTCGGCATTTGATCAGCTTCTTCACATGGCGACTCGATCTCAAGACTGGCAAGGAAAGGAGGAAGATAAAGGCCATCAATACTTGCAGCTCGCTCGGCACCAACTGGAAGGTCTTCCGTCTGGTCTACGAGAGGGCCACCAGCAACAAGCTCGATCCAAAACTGATCATGTCTTTCCTTGGCACGGCGTCGACTATCATAGCAGTACCCAGTGGTCTCCTAATATATCGTTCCCTACTAAATACTACTCGAGTCCTGGGTGCTGCCATCTTCCTCAGCACGGCGCGAATTTACAAGCTCAATTCCGTCCGAAGATATCCCAGAATCCCATGTCAACCACGACTGCAGGGCTTCCATGATTTGGTTCCACCAGGGCCCTCCCCAGGCTTCCCCACCACTCAGAGGCGTCAAGTAAAGAGTTCCAGCCTGAAGAAAAGGAGTCTTCCAGCTTGGGCCTCTCTGCGGTCTTCACGATGACCATGATAGTTGGCCGAGTATCTTGACTCTGGTTGAGCGTCTAGGTTAGTCTCGCGAGTGTTTCGCCGCTCGTTTTCTACGTGATTATACGCAACAGCGGACGACGCCAAGATAGTTCCGTCAGCATCGTCTATCCGTCATTAGTGAAGCAGCCGTGGCTCTGGAACTGGGATGTCAGGTCAAGTTGGTAAAAGTAGTCTGATTAACCAGCATGCTATTTGCATAGAGACTCCGCAAAGAAGCTAACCAACTTGGGGCCGGTCTCGCTAATATCTTGGTAAAGGTTGACATGATATTGACCTGGCACGATTACAAGCTCTTTTGGCTCGAGAGCACGCTCGTAGGCTTCTTTGACAAAGGGCAGCGTTACGGCCTCGCTTCCGGCGACGAACAGGACTGGCCTCGGCGAGATCCATTCGATATGTTGGAATGCATCAAAAGGCACAAGAAGCTCCACACTCCTTATCACCATCTCGTTGGTACACCTTGGATGCCTCCAGAGAGGAGAGCTGTAGTAACCTTTGATATCCTCTTTAGGGTTCGAAAAGACGCTCGCAAGGCCGTCCAGAGCATTGTGAACAGGCGCGGGATGGCCTTTCGCTTCTTCCAGCCGACAATTTGCGGCGTAAGCAAGTTGCTGATTTAGTGTCTCCCGATTGATAAGCCCGGTGGCGGGGTCCTTCAGTCCTGCACGCGCAAACGTGCCGTTGCACATTGGCGAAATACCAGCGATGGCCTTGATGCGGACGTCTGTCGCGGCAGCGAAAAAGCTATAGCCACCAGACGCGCATATCCCAACCACACCAATTCGGGATGGATCGACGACAGTGTTTCCGAGCTGGCTAAGAAAGGTAACCGCACATTTGAAGTCTTCCACACGTTGAGAAGGATCTTCCAAACCTCGCGGAATGCCCTCGCTTTCGCCCCAATGTGCTGCATCGAACGCGAGGGCGACATATCCCGCGGTGGCCAGGGTCTCTGCGTAGAGACCAGAAGCTTGCTCTTTGATGCCAGTTCCTTGGTGTCCCACAATGACGGCAGCGTGTTTTCGATCAGGGAGCTGTGCATCCGGGGGAGGAAGAAAGAGGTTGGCCGCTATTTGAAGTCCCCGGCTGGGGAAGGTAACTCTCTGAGTGGTTGTCATAGTAGAGTCTGACTAGGTCTGTCAGAAGCGTCAATAGTTGTGCCTGAAATAAAAGCGTCGAACTGCCTGGAGGATCTTTATTTATACCCTGACGTCGGGATTGAAGGCATCCGGAGATAGCGGACTTAGGACTTGAAGAATAGCCCGAGCCGGCACCGAACGGAACGGCCCCACGGTATTAAGTCGCAACAAACACCTGGGACGGGGCCACCAACGGTCCGCACCGATATTCCCTACATATACATCCCTATGGACTGCACCTTTTTGAGTAAAAGAGGAGACCCCGGTCAGTTTCCCAGGTACCCCGCGCCGCAAGATTGGCGGGCGGCGTGACATGGCGTGGTGGGGTCGTTTCGCCATGGAATGGAAGTGCCGGGGCGGCCGTTTCAAGCGTCACCATTGGCCCGACAGACGGCGGGGCATCTTCAATGTAGACCTGCCGCTCTTGCCCTAATTTCGTCCAAGATCGATTAGGATAGCTCAGTCTTTCCTATCACAATAGGTCTGGGTCATAAAAGCACAACTAGTGCCATGCAATGTACCTCCTGTGTCATCGCTTGTGTGCGCGTTTCTGCTGCTGTTAGCCGGCCTCCTTCAGGACGATGTTGGCCTGATGCACTGAGGCTGTGGAAAACGTGATGGGTTGGGGCGCTCGCGACACATCTGCACTCTCTATCCCGTGTGCGAAAGCTGCAAACCCATGCCAACCCAGTGACCATTTAGCTCACAGTGGGTCGCACACCCATTCAATGCATCCATATTCTTGAAGCAGACCCGCCCGATCACACGCCCACGCTGCCCGCCTGGATTTCCTTTGTCCCCTGGCGCAGCTCGCTCGTCACGCAACAGAGCAGCTTGGCGGTGCGCAAATCAGAATGAAGCCCACGCGTGCGGCGGGGGCGGTGAGATTGAGCGCCAGGAAAGAAACAAAGGATAGGGATTCAATTTATGCAGGACGGCTTGGGGTTTAGCTTGGGCTCCAATGGGAGGGTCTTAGGCATTTAAGCTGCCATGAGGCTCCCCCACCACTTTTGTCGCATTCGAAGATTTGGACCGGAAGAAGGAGCGGTTACTGTCACAGTTGGAGGAAAACCGTTTACGAATTGCTACTGAGCGAGCCAATCTAGACCGAATGGAGAAAGAAGCTATCAAGATGATGACAAAAGAGGATTAAGAGTACCAGTGGCTGATTGGAAGAAACTTGATGGAAACTGTCAGTGGAGCCAAGAGGGACAATGGAACAAAATTACAAGACGACAGATACCACTCACGGTATCGTCTGATCGAACGATTCGCTGAAGGATGCCACAAGAACAGGCCAACAATACTAACAATTGAACATAGCTAAAAAAAAAAAAAAAAAGTGACAGTGATCCTCTCTGGATGGTGGTCACGACGATGAGGTGGACAGTCTAACCTGCTGTAACCAAAACCTTCCCTACCAATCTCAATAACTGACTGATTGAGTTGAGCCAATAGTCCTAAAGCAAGGCGGAACTTCCTGTTGAAGGCAGCCCGCCGGTGATGATTCCTTTCTGGCAAAAGCAAGGAATGTAACAACGCCCAGTAGCCCCAAAGTCCAAAGATCCTGACACAGGACTGTATTGTAGAGCCTGGTAGTAGACTATCGTCCAAAAGCTAGCGGGTGCTTTTTTGGTTTGGTTTGGTTTGGTTTGGTCATGTCATTGAGGTACATCAGCTGATCGTAGGCCAACTGCGGCAGTTCTTTTAGCAGCTGCCTGACATTCTCCTCCTCTAGCAGCTCTCGCCTCGTATGTAATATCTTTACACCGGCTGTTCGCATTCCTCGGTCCTCTTCTATTGTGGATGTGTATGCTTTTCGCAAGGCATCCAGTAGGTAGGGTGATCTCCAGTGTTGTAGGGCTGCTGCTTCAAACTTCCCTAGCGATAAAGCCTTCAGGACAGGAATGTCGTATTTCTCGGCGAGTGCGTATACTTTGACATGGAGGACTAAGTCAGAATCATTGGCGCCATTATTCTCTGAGAGTGAATTAGGAGCTTCATCTTTCTGTATAATGCCAATTTCGGCGTTCGGGCCGGGAGCGGAACGAGCGATATTGTAATCCGATCGGTAGAAGAATTGAACGATACAATCAACTGATAGGGGGTCATCATCGAGGAAATTGAATGAGTTCGTGGGAGTATGTGTGCTACAGTCGCCCGATTTATCCCGGTTAGCGTCCTGGTGTTTGCAAGATTTGGATATAACGGGAGACTGGAAACACACGACGACGCGGTGTGCTGCATAGGTTCTCTCAGTGGAGATAAGTGTCAGGTCGGAGTAAATGCCGGTAGTAAAAAGCCTGGTTCACTATTCAGAACACGTTTCGCCAATATGACAGCAGCGTCAGCATACTCATCAAATATGAACTCCTGCATAATGGAGGTTTGTTGACTAGGTGGTTTAGGAACCTCCTGTCCTGGAAGTGTTATAGGTTGAAAGAGCTCTGGGAAGATGGTCCGGGCTATATTGTTCGAGCTGAATACGCCTTCTCTCAGTAGGTATTGTAGGATTTGTATGAGTTTCTCATTGGATATGTTGAGCACGCTTAGGTCATGGTGCTGAACAACGGCTTTGACTGTTTTTTTTTCTGGCGTAGTGCGGCGTTCTTATGTGTAGTGAAAACCCGTCGGCAAGATAGAAAGCAGTAGACGGGTTTCCAGTCTGCCCTGGGGTACTGCATATGCAAGAGATAGGGTGCTAATGCTACGTCAAATGCGCAGCAGGACACTCAACAAGCCAAAGTTTAGTAAGGAGATTGAAGCTCAGAGGCGATAAGTAAAGTAAGAATCCTAGCTTTTAAGCCATTGTTCATGCTGGAATGCTGGGCCTGGTATTCAAATCAGGCACTAAGGCAGCCTTGCAGCGAATGTGCCAGCTGATGTCTTCAAGCCCCCGCATTAGGAGTACCAAGATAAAGTGGAAGTTGATGATTACAATGAGACCTAGACCTACGTGGCATGTGACAATAATAATCCTTGCTAAACCTGCAATTGCCGAATACCACACCTAGACTGCGTAGTCATTGCTATTGATGGCGCTTGTAAGGGGAATGGAGTCCGTACACTCACGGGGTGAAATTTTGAATTCGCGGGTACCGCGAGTCTATGGGCTCCCGGGTATTGGGTGAGTAGGATAGGACTATAGGGTACTAGTGAGATTTTACTTTTGGCTGACATTTTTGGTTTAACATGTGAAAGTGAACGCTTGAACTTATGGTCAAGAAGCCGAGGGCGATACTTTCGGCTTCCATAGGCTTGCGCACTAAATGACTGGGAGGGTAGGATAGTAAAGTTAGAAACTCTTAGGGGGCATGCAAATTCAATTTGTGGGTGATCTCTTTAAGCTACGTCCACCAATTTTAAGGACGAGGATCACTCGGCGCATAGCGAGCTATTTTCATCTATTAGGGTAGGTGTAAATTCCGGGAATGGAAGCGGTCTCAGCCGCAGACGGGGTCTACAAGTCACTCGCACCATCGTTTATCGATTGCGTCAGAATGACTCATACCCGTACTATAAAGCCTAACGATGACATATCACTTATCACCTACAGAAGGCTAATGCAATGTACTTAAGAGGTTGTGCGGGTTATTGATCTTGCATTGCTAGGAAGCAACGAATATTCATCCTGTTCCCATTTACCCTCGACGCAATAGGTTACCTACGCTCCTTGGCCATCTTTATTCTGTCGGTTCCGGCTTGGGTCGTGATATATGTGGACTTCTGCGTGCAATTTCTTAGTCGGACAATCTTCCGAGGAGAGCAGTGAAACACGGCCGCTAATATGTCAACGGCATCTGCACCAAGCTTCGAAATCGATCGATTACAAGCCCTGATCGATCGATTTGATCGTCGATCGGGTGGTCCATATATAAATCGGTGAGGTGCAGGGTAGGCTGCCCTGGATTCTGCCTCTGTGTGGATCGCAACACATCGCATGTCCCACAAAGCACCCCTGGCAGGTGCGATTGGTGGAGAGACGCTGCTGTTGAGTGCTTTCTAAGGAGGAAGGCGCCCCACCACCTTCCTTTTTAGGATTCTGTAGCTTCGTTGCCTCGTCACGTGAGGCTCTGTCTGATCGATATGATCGATCGATATCGATCGACTGAGAGGGCCGCTCGATCGATATCGATCGATTGAAGGCGATGATCGATATAAATCGATCGATCAGGGCTCGGAATCGATCTGTACGATCGATTTCCAACTCTGATCTGCACACATCCATCAAGTACATGCTGTCCGGCGCCAGGGATATACTTTGCGAACGCTCATAGCACGGCGGGTTTGAGTCAGCGAGGCGCAACCATACCAAAGCTTAAGGGTGAGAGTATGCAAACTTTATTACCGAGCCAATAAAAGAAAATAGGGTTGCAATGCTTTGCTTGCACAGTGGTTGTTAGCTATATTCCTCCTCCACCCCAAGCACAACGCTTCGAAAAGCAAGCGTTGGGAACGCAGTATAACAGCATAGCATGATTACAGGGATTGTGATGCAACTGTGCAAATAGGCAACTGTTGGATAACATACGGCACATTCGATCAAGGGATTAGCGTTCAATAGGGTGTGGATCCTGAATCTGATGATTGTATTGATCTAGGATGCCTCCGGCCCCCTCTTTTCTCGAGGGGTTTTATGTCATCTCACACCCCCTCTGACTAAGGTCAGGATATCGATCTATCAGAGGTTTCGTAATACAGGGTCACAATCCAACAACAATTGTAAAAATATGGCTCCCCTCGAAACTGTGAGGGAACGATCATGTGACTTTCATACTTTATGAATAGTCTCACTTTATGAATATTGTGTAAATAGCTTAAGCCAGAGCTTTCCTTAGGAATCTCTTTCTCTCCTTGTAAACAATCATTTTGCCCAAGTCGCACTCGACCTCGTTCGTGCTCTTGTCCCGTCACAGAAACCCGGTCTATTTCCGTCATCAATTCTACTATCCGTAACTCAAGATGCCCTCATTACTTGCCGTAGCGGATTCATCAGGATGCACAGGGTCTCAGAGCCGGGATCATATGCAACTCAGAATATACACACATCCAATGAGATGCCTCACAGAATCAAGGCTCGTGACAGCTGTGATGGCTGATTGGTTTATGCTGGGTGCGGGGTAATATAAGCGTCATTCCATCCCTGTTCGCTTTCTTTGAGAATCGGACGTTCCTAAGCTGTGCTATCGCCTGCATATGCACTTGGAGCCGATAGACACGATCGTAGGTCGGTACATGCACCGCCTCAGCTCGACATCTGCTTGATTGCAAAAGGTTTCTGGCAACTACCCGCATCCCCAGAATGCCGATCGATTTCTTCAACTTCGCCGGCGAGATCCGCAATAAGGTCTATGAGGAACTCCTCTCAGTCTCGGAACCGATCATTATCGAATCAGGACCAAGGCGTCTCTATATGGTTGCGATATCATGTCCATATTCTGCGATTCTTCTCGCGAATAAAAGGGCAAACAGTGAAGCCAGCCCGTTACTTTATTCGAGAAACCGATTTGAGTTCGGCATAGATAGGCCAGGAACCAAGGCAGGGTACAAAACCGAGCGTATGATCCTCGCCTCATTGTCGACCAAATCGGACTCCAGAACGCAGGCTTTCTCGGTCACCTCTGCATCCCCTTCCCGGCCCACAGCGATCATTACCCCGGAGGCATGGTACTTGAAGAAAACAGCATATCCAATCTGAAACTCATCCGGGATAAATGCAGGGGTATTACCACGCTTGACGCAGTGTTGGAGACCCATGTCACCGCGGAGACGCTAGCAGTTGTACACGCTTCCTTCAATTCTATACCATCGTTGAAAAACGTAAATATCATCACGTACGATGGGCTACTCAGCGTCGATCTGAGGGAGAAGATACGCAATTGGGGTTGGATACTCGAGTTTATGGAACTGAAGGAGGAAGAAGAGGACCGGTTTGGACCTGAAGGTGATAACAGTGGTAACTATAACTATGAGAGCGACGATGATGGAGGGCATTACTAGAGGGATACGATTCCTACTGGAGGAGACACGATTCCTATTCTTTGTATGACTCTGATTGACTGAATATCCTGCATACGGTCTGAGCTGCTCAGAATAACTAGCCTATCTATGAGTACTTCTTGTGAAGATCTTGTCACAGGCTATGCCTTGTGGTGGATGTAGGCTGTGCGCTTGGAGATCTAGAACAGCTATATGCGCGTCCTGAAAGTTGCCCTGGGCAATTTCCTGAAGTCGCGCGTAAAGCTGAGCTCCTGCTGCTTTAACCCGAGCCGTGGGTGAGCTGGTTCCACCTGCTGCAGGCTAAAAAAGCAAGTTTACATGGACCCAGGTGCCCAAGGATATTTGTAGATGAAAACGACGAAGTTGTGAAGCTTGCCAAGAGGACCCTTTTGCCGCCACGCCTTGACCCAGACTATGACATGTCGTCAGCTTATTGGGCGGCTTTGACTTCTGTAGTTCCAGATTGTAAGCCTCTTGCCGAGTGCAGAACAAAAGAAATGCCAGATCTTCGGCTAGACTTGAGCATGGCGCTCCTAGAGCTCCTTCAACCAGCCGTCGCCGATAAGCATATAACCGATCATTTGCCATCCCACACGCTCTTTAGTCAGGATGGCATACTCCGCTAGCAAAGCTCTACCCATGTATGTAAAGAGATGAGCTAGCCGCAGCTGTCCAAACTCGCAGCCGATCCCGAGGACGGCGACGAAGTGCCAGAGCAGACTCTCAAACGGTCCCCGCCTAGACGCTGCATCTAGAAGTCGGCCGATACCTGAAGCACTTCTTCTTCCAGGTTCTCTTCCAACCAGTCCCCATCCTACAGGTGCTCCCACAACCGCTCAAGGCTACTTCTCTGGCCGGCGGTAAAGTTAAACCCATGTTTCTCTAGCAGGGTGGCCTCATCTACCGAAAGGATGTTTAGGCAGTAGCACTGGAATCGCTTCCAACATAAAAGGTACCGATCCATGCTGATCTTTTCCTGCAATGGGCCGAAAGGCCGGCTGTGGGCGTCCTACGGGTGAGGGCTGGCCAGCAGCAGCCGCGTCATTAGAGGCATGCTCTTGAGTCCGCCTATGCAGCGGTCGAAGAACAGCTGGTCGGTGGCAGCAACTAGCCAGCGTAGCTCGTTATTTTGCGGGCCCGGCATTCGTCTACTGACATATATCTCGCTGAGATCTCGTTCCACGAAATGTGCGGTTCAGCTAGAAAGAACGCTTCAGCCAGTTAGTGATCTTGTGTTTCGCAGCTCCATCGGCGAGAACCTTCTGTATCTCTTCTTGCTGGCTTTGGTCGTACGCCTACTGCTCCTTGATCTTGGCAATCACCTCGGAGTGCTCCTGCTTTCCCTCTGGGGTGCCCGCTGCCTTTTCCTCCTAGCCCTGAGGCAGTGACGCAGAAATAATGAATGGCTGACATAGGTCGAGTAAAAAAGGTCTGTATTCTCACGCTGGACTGAGGCTCCGCGTGACCCTTGGACCCATTCCCCCGTGCTTTCCGCTGCGGTGCACCCACGCCGACTCTGCTACATTGCTTCCCATAATCTCGTAGAAAACAAGGGCAGCGCTAAAGCGTCCGGAGCTGTCCCCGACGTGCTCCATCCAGTCCTTACCCGCCCCCGCGCATTGCATTTAGTCACGTCAAGTCACACCATGGTGGTAGCAGTCTCTTTCGTGCCGCGTCCAGCGCGATTCTCGTCAACAGCGTCCAACTATGCTGGAGTAAAGAAACCTGGAGACACAAGGTATTTAGGTATTCGTTACAGTGCCACTGAGTCGAGATCACGGTGCGCGGAGTTGCCTCTGTGGTAGATTCACATCTTGCGTCCTACGTTTGATACAGACAGCCGACCAGCTAGTTCGAGGCCCTCAGGTGTGGTGCCCTGCATCCTACCACACTGACTCCGATAGTGCGGCCGCTTCGCGTGACAGAAGGAAAATTATGAAATAAGAACAGTTCTCCTGAACGAAAGAACAATCTGCCAATATAGCTCCAAAAGTACTGAATGGGGAATCCCCTGCGAATAGTACGTAGGTACTAAGGGTGAGTAGAAGTAGGGTTACATAATTAAACATATATATTTTACCCGTAACCCTATCAAACCGGGCGAGTTTTGGCCTAACACACAGCTTGATAAATCCTATACACAACATACTCTCTCATCTAAGTAGTCCGTACCGACTCTGGTGTCGAGGTAAAACGGTTTGTAGAAGTCCCTGTGCTTGGTTCTTTGCCCTGTTCGCGCGCTGCAGTTCTTCGGATCCTTGCATTCACTGATGGCGATGGCCCTTGATCCCATCCAAGCTTTGTACTGCCACTTTTGTCATCATCCTCCCTCGCGTATTGTCCGCGTGGCCGAAGTTCAAGAGTTTGGCCTGTACGTTTCCGTGGCGAATCGTCCGAGACTGTAGTCCGCCGCCTTTTCGCCAGCTTTGCTTGTCGCCTTCGATGCTTGGAGGCTCTTCGTAGAAAGCCTTTAAAGTGTTGTGGATTTAAACCGAGAATCGACTCTAAGGCATCGACAGCCAGCTGCGAATGGTCGTCGACTTCTGTGTTAAATATGGCTTCTGAGTCACCACTATCAGAGGTGCTACTGGAGTCCGTTTGAGAGGTATCGCTTCGGGAGAGTTTATTGTCGGTTAATGGTGTATTGGCGCACTGAGTCTCGCAAGGCAGATCGTATGGAAGGTCGTAGAATTGGATTAGATGGGCAAGCATCTTTCGCTTGGTTTCGGAATCGCATTTTCGCAGGGAGTAGAATTCCCTCGCATTTTTTGGATAAAGGTTCATATCTGGGTGAATGATAGCTCCGTTGCTAATGGATGGTATTGGTTCGAGCCGAAGCGTGGGATTGTGGAGATTGTTGTTCTTTGTGAAGGCACGGAGCCGCGTAGTTTCTAGAGCGAGTTCGATGATGGAAGTGCGAACCCCGTCGATGATGGTGTGGATATCGTATCTGAGACTATTGATTTCGTGGTTGGTAGACTCTCGGAAAGAGCCGAGGTTGGTTGTGAGAGCGGCAAACTGATCTTTGACAGTGGCAAACTGATCGTTGACAGCGGCAAATTGATCGTTGACAGCGGCAAACTGATCTTTGACAGCGGCAAACTGATCTTCTGTGGCATTGCGGAAAGAACGGAGTTCCTTTGTGAGCAATTCTTCTTGACGGTTCCGTCCATCGATATACTCCTCGCGGGTGAGATACACGGTGGCTGAATCCATCGCGACGGGTAAATAAGCGTCTCGTGTGGGCAAATGAGGAAGGAAGATGGTGAACTCCGGAGACGGCAATTGCGTTGCTGACTTGGCTTGGACGGTTCTGTCACGTGAGGCCGTGGCACTTACCTATTACCTCAGCAAGCTGGCGCCCAGGTGCTCAATAAAGTTGCGCCCAGACTAAACTGCGTGATATTATTGGCTCATCCCAATTGAGCGCCCCATAACATGACTAATCTCCAAAACGCAATGACGGGGTACAGCGCCACTAACATCCAACAAACGCTGTTGGGCATTTGCCGCACTGCAGAGACTCACTGGGACGAGTTCCTAGCAGAAGATGTCAACATATGGAAGGCAGCAAAGTACTTGAAACCTGGAAAGGACATCATGGATGATAGGGTGCCCCCTTTGAAGAGACAAGACGGCTCCACCACGGAAGATAAGGGATTTTCCGGTGATCTGCCGGACTTACGCCCACCTACATTCCTGATATCAATCAAGAATAACTTCACAACCACAGCTCCAAATCGTCTAAAATTAAGAAAATAATAAAATCGTACTAGTTAGATTCGTCTCAAGATATTTCATAATCATCAAGCCATCGTGGTCGCTTGCTATTCCGCTGCGGCCGCCCTGAGCTCCGAAATGCAACTACCATCTCCCGATCACTCTCAACAGCTAAAGACGGCCTTTCGGACGAGCTGTGCGGATTGGGGCAGTCGTTGCCTTCCCTACAGATGCTGTAACCTCAGAACTCTACTAGAGTTCATTTTCCTGCCCCACTTTCCCGGGGGTGGAGTTCATTTTCTGACGCCCTAGTAGTGTTCATTTATGCTTCGCCAATTAAAACCGAGCATTTAGCCACATTTCCACCAGCCACTTTTTTCCATCAGCTACTCTGCCCCTCTCCGGGGAAAGAGAAAACAGCGTCGATCCATTGCCGTTTTTGGTTTTGATGCAAACCCTATCAAAGACCCGAAAACGGCCTGCTTGACCGGCTGCAGCCACAACAGCCGCGTCGTAGAGGTGGAGTCTTATACGCAAGGCAGATTTGAGCACACGCTACTCCGTAGACAGGAGCCTAATGGCGGGCAGCTGACTACGTAGCGGTGGAGACCCAGGGCCATCGGGCGGTCAGTGACACTTGTGACAGACCGACAAATGCAGGCGAGCAACCCGAGAGCCAATAAGGTGTTTGTCCAGCTCGGCGAGTCACTTAGCGGTGCGATAGGGGAATTGTGGCAGGCCAGTGAGGGGACCGGATGGGGAGTCATTGGTTGGTATCTCGCCTGAGTCATGAGGCGATACAGAAGGTTGTAGCAGTGGGCAGCTGAAAGTGTATCGCTTGCCCCGCAGACCCAAAATCAAATCGTAGTAGGGCAGACCCGCCCGCCCCCGCGCAGATTGCTTAGGGCTGACTAGATGATCTATCTGCGTTATCTATTCGCCCTCAAAGGAACAAAACGTGCTGCTGCATTGCAGGTGTTAGTAGTGACCGAGCTTCCTGTCTTGCCTCACACAATACGAAAACAGTTGCTTGTCTACCGGCAGCAGATAAGGCGGATAAAACTGACAAGATGCGGTGTTTTGCTCGACCAACGTTGCCGGAATGCATTGACCGATTGCTGCCTGATACTTAAACCTGCAGCAACACCAAAACAGCCATGCACTTTGCCATCCGAACTGCACTTTGCCTTAGTCGAGCCGAGATGGCTTACTGCGTCCTGACGAGACATTGGGTC
This sequence comes from Ilyonectria destructans, assembly GCA_020740775.1. NCBI lineage: Eukaryota > Fungi > Ascomycota > Sordariomycetes > Hypocreales > Nectriaceae > Ilyonectria > Ilyonectria destructans. The sequence goes on from JAHEWK010000034.1 coordinate 158,436, forward strand.
CGGGAAGGGACGCCATTCCGTCGTTATTGCAGCCTGATAGGTCTTGGTGTTGTGGACCACTCTTTGTGGTCCGGGGGGGAGTGAGGCCGGGACCGCCAAATGGACAAGTGGGGTTCTGGTCAAAACAGCGTGTCCGCGTTTACTTTAAAATTGAATTCACCGCTCGCTTATCAACCACGTTATCGATCTACGTACTTTTTACTTTGTGCATCGTTTTGGCCGGTTTTGGTCCATTTAATTATGTGATGGATCCAGTACGCCTAAGTCAATGAGGAGATAAGGAATTGATCAACTGGTCTGACTTCAAAGATGATTGTATTGATGATCTTGGGTCTCTCTGACCCCTCTTTCCGTGAGGGATTTTACTGTCAATCTCACCCCCCTCTATGACTAAGATCAGGATATTGAAGTATCAGAGGATTGCGTCAGCCGAGGGTCAATCCAACATTATGTTATTTCACCCCTCCCGAACACCCGTCCCAACCCGCAGCCCGAAGCCCAACATTGCTAACATTGGTCTACCTTATACGTCCCCAGAGTCCCTGACCATACTACACAAGTATACTGGCCAATTTCCGTCTACTGTGCGTGACAGAAACTCTCTCGATTCAGACACTCCCTTTTTGCCTTCCGTACACGCCTCTTGGCGTTTAACACAGGAAAGCTAAGTAAAAAAGCTATATTGACCCGATGCGCGTCAGATGCACGGTTATCCTACCAGTCGAATTCGCTCGCTGCTCGCTATGTGCGGCTGAAAAGGTGATCGGCACTCGATCGCCGTCTCAGTTCGGAAAATGGCTCTCCATCTTACATTTCTCTGGAATAGGTGTGAGAATCTGCGTTACTGTTGCCTAGAAATGTGTCCTATCAGGCTATCATTTTCGAGCATGGTTGCGTATATGCGAGCCAAGTCAGCCTTTATCCACTTTTGCGGCAACAAGACTGTTGCGACAACAAGACTGTTGCGACAACAAGACTGTTGCGACAACAAGACTGTTGCGACAACAAGACTCAGGCCAGTTCGCTCTTAAGGGCCAATGACTGCCGTTCAACAATTTTAGAGCTGTTGAGGGAGCAGGGTTCCCCGCTCCGTAAGGCAGGGCTACAGAAAAAACAATCGTGGCCTGATGGTTCTCGGATGCCAGAAGAAGAACAAAGGTGAATGGAATAATCTCGTATAGACCTCACACTTTGATATCATTCATAGCTGCGAAGATTTTCAGTCATACGTGTCTCACAGACAATCAGAGTTCAAAAGCATCCCCCGCAAGACCGTCTCTCCATTCAGCTGCTGCCAAGCCAGTCTTCACCTTCCGACTGAGACAGGCCCAAAAATGGCGATCGATCAAGCACCCACGGTGTCAAATCTCAGGGATTGCTCCATACCCAGTAGCAGTAATCACCAATCGATGGATCAGGCGGTAGAGAAAGGGAACGAGCAAGAACCTACCGTGGGTGAGCGTGGACGTGAGGGAGGATCCAAGTCTGTTCTTCTGTCTGAGCAAGAGAGTGAGGCTTGGCAACGGGCAATAGAGACGGTCGTTCGTAGTGTCGTATCTGTCAGGTTTTCCCAGCCCTACTCCTTTGACACTTTTCTTTCCAAAACGAGCAAAGCAACCGGGTTCATTGTTGATGCTGAAAGAGGGTAAGATGAACTTCGATTGATGAGACCACATGAGTGCTAACTTACCCGAGCTATGTTTTGACAAATCGGCACGTTGTTGGAGCTGGGCCCTTTTCGGGATACATCGTATTTAACAACCAAGAAGAGGTTGACGCTTACCCGATCTATCGCGATCCAGTGCACGATTTCGGTTTCTTGAAGTTTGATCCCAGAGCGGTTAAGCATATGAACCTTGCATCCATCGAACTTCGGCCCGATCTTGCAAAAGGTAATAACGCAGTTGAACTAGTTAAATGAAGCACTTGGTATTAACGGTCATTTATAGTTGGAGTTGAAATCAAAGTGATTGGTAATGATGGAGGAGAAAAGCTCGGCATCCTATCAGGTTTCATCAGTCGTCTTGATCGGAACGCGCCGAAATACAAAGGATACATGGACTTCAATACCTGCTACTACCAAGCTAACGCTTCTGCTGCTGGAGGTAGCTCGGGAAGCCCGGTTGTCAACGTTGATGGCCATGGCATCGCCCTCCAGGCTGGCGGACGCACTGATGGTGCTTCTACCGACTACTTCCTTCCACTCGATGGTCCATTGCGGGCGCTGAGAAAGATTCAGCATGGTGAAGCCGTCCCGAGAGGGGAGATTCAGTGCGTTTTTCAACTGAAACCTTTCGACGAGTGCCAGCGGCTGGGACTCAGTCCCGAATGGGAGACCATTGTGCGCGACACTTTTCCGAGTGAAAACAATATGCTTGTGGCTCAGACTGTTCTGCCTCAGGGACCATCAGATCAAAAGATCAAGGAAGGCGATATTTTGATCAAGATCAATGGGCTATTGGTCACCCAGTTTCTCCGTCTCAACACCATTTTCGACGAAAATGTCGGTCGAAAGCTTCCATTCCTTCTTCAACGAGATGGACAAGATGTTGAAGAAAATATCCTGGTTCAAGATCTCGAAGAAATCACTCCTGACTGCTTCTTAGCAGTCGGTGGGGGGTCTTTTCATGACCTCTCGTACCAGGTGGCTCAAAGGTACACAATTGCTTGCCGTGGAGTCTATGTCAGCGAATCTGGTCCATTTCATTCGACAAGACGCAATCAGATGATCGTACAAAGCATCAGTTACAAGGAAACGCCAGATCTATCAACTTTCATGAAGGTAATCAAGGAGATCCCCGACAGAGCTCGAGTTGTTATTACCTACCGATACTTATAGGATCGGCACACCCTGCAAACATCTGTCATATCTATTGATCGGCACTGGTTCGGAAAAATGAGGATGTTCAAACGAAACAACATAACAGGAGCCTGGGATGTTGATATCCTCGCCGAAGCTTTGCCCGCCATCCCTCCGGCTCCACTCAGTGCTTCATTCACCCCGCTCAAACATGTACCTCACCGAGCAGTTGCTGAGGTGGTACGAAGCTTTGTTCACGTCAAGTACTCCACACCCATATTACTCGACGGACAATCTACACGTGAAAAGGCCGGCATGGGCCTTGTCATTGATGCCCAAAACGGGGTGGTGATAGTATCCAGGAATATCGTGCCAATTAAGTTGTGCGATATTGAACTTACGTTTGCCGACTCGGTCCTGGTTCAAGGAAAGGTTGTTTTCCTTCATCCCTCGCATCACTATGTGGTCATCCAATACGATCCTAGTCTGGTGGATGCACCGGTTCAAAGTGTAACCCTGAGTCCGGAACAGATCTCACAGGGAGCTTCTACCCTCTTTGTTGGACATAACGAAAGTGGCCAGATGGTCTACACCTCGACAACAGTCACTAGGGTTATGCCGCTGGAACTGCCTCCACCAAACCCACCTAAATGTCGTCCGATCAACGTGGATCGAATCGACGTCGATAGCAGACTCAGCACACAATGCACTAGCGGGGTTCTCATGACAGAAAATGGGACTATTCAGGCAATATGGCTAGTCTACAAGAGGGAAAAGGACAAGGAGACTCACTTTGGGCTGAGTTCTCTAACGTTGCTCCCGGTGGTAACCCAGCTTATCCAAGGAATCATTCCTAGTTTGAGGAGCCTCCCGGTTGAACTTGAGGCTATCACAATGATTCAAGCGCGGGTGATGGGCGTCTCCGAGGAATGGATCCGGCAAGTTGGAAAGAAATCGTCAGAACACCGCCTCTTTACCGTGAAGCGAGCTTTCAGCCAGCTACTGGACCAGCTGTTCGAAGGAGATGTCTTGCTCACCCTCAATGGCGTCCTCATCACTCAGCTCCCCGAGCTGGATGTAATGTACTGGAAAGAAGCACTTGACGCCATCATAGTACGCAGCGGAGAGCAACTGAGCTTACAGGTACAGACTGTCCTGGAAGATGACTTTGAAACATCACATGTCGCCAATTTTTGCGGTCTTACAGTTCAGAAGCCCCACCGCACCGTGTGGCAGTCGATCAAGAATCTTCCTAGCGAAGTTTACATCACCAGCTGGCTCAATGGGTCGCCCGCCAATATATACGGGCTGTACGCAACAAAATTCATCACCCACATCAACCACGTGCCCACGCCAAATCTTGAGGTTTTGGTTCCGGTGGTAGCCAGTGTTCCCGATAGGTCTTGTAAGTTTTCAGAAACCTAGTATACCCATCTTCTTACCCACGTGTTTGCTGACAAAGGATGCCTTTTTCTTCCTCTTGCAGACTTTACAGTCAAAGCAGTTGACTATTCCGGCGCCCCATTTGTAGCCACCATCAAGAAGGACGAGCGATATTTTCCGACCGTCGAGTGGATACAGGACGCCTCGCATGCTGAGGGCTGGAAGCGTATAACTTATGAGGAAGGCAAAGCCATTCAAGGCGAAGGCATCTACGGGATTACGTTTTAGACCAGTTTGAAAGAGCTAGGCTCGTGGATGCGCCAGATGTTATAGAATCGCAAATGGAAAAGTACCTTTCTGATTGAAGTTTGGATACTAATACATGAGAGTCACTAAGACTCATTATTACGCCTAGGTGAACGCAACTGGAGACATAATAACACTAAAGCGAAGCCTTTCAGCCCAGCTCTTCCAGGTACTTTACGATAGCGGCCTACTAGACTATGGTAAAGTGGCTACGAATGTCCAAGGAAGAAGTGGAGAGTCTTTGCAATAGAGTCAACACAGACATATGTATGCTGAGCTACCACGCATACTGTAGAATGTAAGTCTTGACGTACGCAGCTGTCGAGGTAATCACTGACAACTGATGGAGATATATTTGGACTGCAAGAAACCCGGAAACAATCTCTAGCAACTCTTCAAGTCCATCGAGCTGACTGTGAGGGAACGATCATGCGACTTTTATACTTTATGAATAGTCTCGCTTTATGAATGTTGTGTAAATAGCCTAAGTCAGAGTTTTCCTTAGGAATCTCTTTCTCTCCTTGTATTTTGCCCAAGTCGCACTCGACCTCGCCCGTGCCCTTGCACCGTCACACTGGCCTCTACTACCAGCGCCTAGCATGACTTTTCCTTTGGCGGCTTTGAAGTACCCATGGATAAGATGCAGTCAAGCTCTTAAATAATCACGAACGAGTTCATCTCAATCAAATGTTATTTACTACCCCTCATGGATCTAGCCATCGTGCAAGAGTAGTTTAGTCAATGGTGACACCGCACAATAAGCAGTGGGCCTGCTCATTCCAGATCTTCTCGCCGCCCGAAACATTTTCGCGCAGATCATGAATCGTCCACGTTGTACGGCCGTCGTCCAACTTCAGAGTCGCCTCGAAGAGCCCGATATATGGCCTGGAGTCCGTGTTTTTCTTGCGGCTCTTCTTCGCAGGTGGCTTCGCTTGTGCATTGGTACTTAACACCTTGGGTCTTATGGTTAATGCCTCCGGCGTTTGTGGAGTTCCTTCCTGAACACGGACATCTTTATCGACCTCGTCGATTACCGGCTGCATCACTTTCTCCTCCACGACTTTTGGACTGAGAGGGCGTGCTGCTTTACTATCACTGTCCTCTTCCTTGCCTATCGTTGGCTCGCTTTGCTGTGGCTTCTCGGTGCCTAGTCGGTTATACACCCTCATGAGTACGTCATGATGTAGGCATTCATGATGCATCCATTCCCCGCAAGTCCTACTAGTGCACCCTACCAACATCCTATCCGGGTTCGCAGGAGTTTTGCATTCGCAAATCAGTTCGGCAGGCTAAAAGTGTGAGACTTGGCGGGAATAAGAGAAGTATTGAAATCTCTTACCGAGAGCCGGGAGCTAAGGTAGTTAAATGTCTGCCGCCAATACAGCCCGTCCATGATCTTGTCATCATCTGACTCGATCCATTGACTGACAGTTGCTGGCATGATAACACTGATTACATTGATGATGTCCACTGTTGGTCAACTGTTAAGACTGGCGCACTCCACAGTGCAGCAGGCAGGGACGACTTACTATGATTCGATGCAACTAGCTCGTTGTGACCATGGTATGACTGACGTCCCTGCATTTTTTTCTTGTCACAAACCGTTCCAGCTGGCAGCTCATCGGGCGAGTACATCCAATATACGCGTGCATAAACGTGGTGCTCATCCGCAGCCCGAATCTCCAGAATCCAAGCCACCCAATCGTTGCCCGACTTCTTGATTAGCCCGTCTTTGGCTAAGCTCACTACCGCTTGTTGTCGCTCAATAGTGCACTCGTTGGCGACATGGACGAAGCTGTCCGTGTAATACTTGACCTCGTTGACTGCCAAGCTGTGTCAGTGAGCCTCTTGTCTGTAGAGAAGGGGTTTGATACTCACGGACGAAGCTATTGTACCGCCTCATTTTTCGCCATTCCATTTCAGGTTCAACAAAGTAGCAGAGATCCAGGGTGGTGTGCGTGTTGAACGCGCCGGTGGAGAAGGGAAAACTCTGGCTCTGCATCCCATCTTGTTCTTTTTGGCCCTCGCATTTTCTCTTTTTGTCCTTCTGTCGCTCATGTCCTGCCTGCGACGGGTCGTCCATTAAAGCAATGGTGAAGGGACACTGTGCACGGTTCTCCTCCAGGACGGAACGCCTGCGCTTTCCAGAGCTCATGGCCAGTTTCGCGATGGAACTAAAGGTGATCAAGAAACGAGGATCGGCCGTGAGGGATAGCACGAAGTAGGACGGGTCCTTGCATCACCGCATCATAAGACAACACTATGCTTGAACGGAGCCCAAACTTACCAGTGACCGACACACCACGATCTGAATGTCCATGCGAAAGATAGGATGATGTTCTCCCAGGTCACAAAGCTCGGGGCAAATTCAAGACGCACGAGAATCACGCGTGGAATGAGCTCGCGCTGTTTACCTCAACAAAGCTCAGACCATGGGCGACTGGTACATGGGCACCCGGGCGCCCAAATAAAATTGCGCACCCGGGTGAGCGACTGATTGAATGAATGAAATTTATTCCGCCCGGGAGGACTAACCTCATAGGGCCGGGTGCGCTAGGCTATTTACAGTTCTAAGTTTATCATTCGCGTCTCCCAGAAGCCCCACTTTCTTCCTCGTCCACTGATAAGTCTCGCCTCGCTTGACTCAGTGTGACAGGCCTGCTTGAAGGCCAATTTCTCCAAGTGTTCGGCATCCTATTCTCAGCAGCCGAAGCTTAGTCTGCCAACTTGAGGCTGTTTGGTGTTAGTATCGCCAGGTTTGGCCGCTAATTTGGTTGGTTAGTGTGTTATCCAGTCTGGTTTGCATCAAGTCTCCTCGTATCCATGGCGAACTTAATCGCCACCCGCACCGCCTGTAGGTTAGGTGCCCATTTTGGGCCATCCGATGCCGCCTTTCCTCCCAAAAAGAACGAGAGGTTTCCCATCTTTGCCTGTCCGATCCTTCGCATGCCTTCCCGCTGTGCATCCCACTTCGTGCACCGAAACAGAAAATGTTCTACCGTTTCTGCTGCTTGTCCACAATCGCACATGTCCGACTCCACTGCCCCAATCCTGTGGAGGAAGCTGTTGACCCTGGCCATTCCCGTCCGTAGCTGGGAGAGCATGTCTGATTCGCGTCTCTTCAGCCATCATACAGGGAGCGTGTGTGTGTGCCTGGTAACGCTTTATCGATTCGCTTCGAATAGTTTCCGACCCTATCGGGCAGAGTCTTTGGCCGCTGCAGCTGTGCGATCGCCAGTCTTGTCCGCGTGGAACGATGCCACACCCAACTAGTTAACTAATTCCATAAAATAGCTACAATGCTCGGAAACCATCTCATCATCATAGAATAATTCTCTTTAAATAGTAGTGGACTTTGTGCGGCCGTTTTCCGGAAAGTGTACCCTCCACCACCGCCCTACCACTTGACCTTAGCCCCCATATTTCGATATGGACACAAGTCCTGATAGATCGGCCTTCTTGTCTCCATGTTCCATTCATAACAACCGCATTATTCATGCATTAATCCGTAATCCAAACAGGCATCTTCCAAAGTGTCCCCGTACAAAGGCCAAGGGCCTCAATCAATCCAGAATATACGTCCTAAACCAGGGCAAGTAAACGTCTCTCGCCCAAGCGGTAAGCTCTCGCATACCAGCAACCACAGCATAAATGTCCAATAAGCCCTTTGTCGTCCACAACTTCGTCTTGCCATCCTCATACGTTGAAAGCACCAAGTGCCATCCATTTCCCTGGACGATAACGCCCGGGATGAAGCCAAGCTTTGACAAGGCCGCAAGCTTCTCCCCTTTGAACTCTTCTTATTCCTCATCTGTCGTTGGTGCATCCAAGCCCTGTTCTAGACGCTGGCGAAGGAGCTTGGCCAACGCCCCATCGAAGAAAGGCCCATTGCGCAGCGTGCCAGACACCAGTCTGCAGGTCCTTTTTCCCATTCAACTCCGGGCTTCTTAGTCTCGATACTCAGTAGAAGGGGGCGGTGTTGGATCGTTTCAAAGTCAGCATGATTGACGTCCATAGTGGGCGTGATGTTGCTGAACTCCGTCATAGCTGCCCTCAACTCTTCGTTACGGTCGAGTGAACGTATACACAGATATCAATCATCTTAGTCGTAGAGGAGATTGGTTTAAACTCTCGATGCGGACGGGCCGAGGTGCTAAAAGTAACAAAAAGAGTTAGCATAGCTGTCGCCACATCATCAATGGTACGCACCAGCTAACGGCATTGAAGTCATCGCACTGTCCACCCAGAAGCTCCTCGAAAATGCCTTCGAGTAGACGTAGATGTACTTGACTGTTCCAACTGGCCTCTTCATGTTTGAAGTTCTCACATTCGGTGGCCTTCATGAGAACCTTTTCCACCTCCTCGATAGACGGGATCCGACCAGGTAGAGCATCGCCTTCATCCGGAAGCTTGAAGCAATGTCTCCACCGACGATGATCCATGTTTCGAGCCTTGAGCTTCTCGGTGATTGTAGGTCTCAAGACATCCGGTAAAATGTATGGCCTCGCCCCACCTCGCCCATGGTGTTGAACAGCGTCCTCGCGACCTCGGGCACCGTATTCTCATTAAGTGCTAGCCATTCCACACCTGTCTCGCTCAACCGCAGACTCATCATCTGCTTCTTGGGCGAAGAGGCTCCCGAGACAGAGCTCGTCTCGGAGGCCGACTAGGAAATTGAAGCTGAAGAACCTGCGACGCTGCGCATTCTGGCGCCAGCACCAGGGCGAGGTGTCGCATCGGGATCTATCAGTGCGCTTGATCCGTCTAAGCGTCGCTTTTTTGGCGTCGATGTCATCTTATTTTCGTCGTCGTTGAGGGAAGCGAGGACTGGCGAGTTGGCAGTGTTGCTAATAATATGGCAATAAAGTAGTATATTGCAATATAACCCATATGATATGGACTTTCTCATATTGTGACAATATGATATGAAGATTTTGATATTGTGATAATATAATATGAGGATGTCCATATTGGCAATATATTATTTATATTGGGTTGTCAGTCCTGGGGCGAAATTGCCTCTTGACAGTAGCTGGGCAGGCCTTACCCTGTACCAGCGTCAGGGATACTTGGCATTTTATTGGCTAGCATTCACCTCAAAACGCATCTTTATTGACAATCAGACCTAATACGCGACCACGCGTTTCTTCTACGTGTCAGGGGAGGTACGATTGGTACGGACCATGTTGGGCTGGGCCTACCGGTGGTTGCCTGTCGACATTGGCCATCGTCACCTCTGCCCATTTTCTTTATCACTGTCGAGCCTAGATAGACTTACCGCCATGCCTCAACAACGCCTCCCTTTTGTAAAATGGTCACAACGAAGAGAGTCGTCAATTTCAGTCGACTTTTCGGAGTTTTCCAGCCAGCAGTTACATGGCCTAGACGAAAGCCAAACGTCTAAATCTCGACCTTGCACAGCCTCTACAACCTCCTCCACCAAGCCTAGAACATCATGGGTCTTCTCTCATATGCCAGACGAGGAGATAGAGACGAGATACTACAATCAGCGGACCGGAAAAGAAGAGTGGCGCTGCAAACATTGTAACAGAACCTATGCCTGTTCTGGGGGTACTGCGGCTCCCGCAAAACATCTTATGGACCCTCCTCCTGACGGCCACGGTCTGCCAAAAGGAGCCCCGCGAACAGCTAAAGTGACAACGATACGAACGATTCTCGAACAAGCTCGTGCTGCGGCAGAAGAAAATCCCCGCAAACGGCGTCGGCTCAGCGATCAATCCGGAGATTCGATCGACCCTGACCAGCTCGAAGTGTTGTATGTGAGGTTTATTACGGCCTGTTCTCTCCCATTTCGGCTCGTGGAATGCCCAGAGTTCCGAGCACTCTTGGCCTACATCAATAACGATATCGATACTTGGCTTCCAGATACGCACGAGACCATCAGGAAATGGATCATGCGGCAGTACGAAGACCAGAAGGAGAAGGTCAAGCAGCGCATAGAGTCGGCGAAGTCAAGAATTCACATCAGCTGCGACCTTTGGACTTCTCCCAACTCTTTGGCCATCTTAGGCGTAGTTGGTCACTATGTCACGGAAGACGGCCAGCTGGAACACCATATTTTGGCGTTGAAAGACATCGACAATGAGCACGACGGTTCTCACCTCGCTGCGGCAATTTTGGAAGTGGTTGACGAATGGGGCTTTGCTTCGAAGCTTGGATATTCGTGATGGACAATGCTGGCAATAACGATACAATGATGAGATCCCTTTCGCTTGGTCAGTACAACTCACTGTTTCTACTGATTGGCCCTAACATCCCACAGGCCTCCTACGCCGATATGACATCCAATACGATCCCAAGGTTCACCGACTCCGCTGCCAAGGTCATATCATCAACCTCGCCGCCAAAGCTTTCCTCTTCGTCACCGACAATGAGAAGCTCGAACGCGACGATGCCGGCCTGCATAATGTGACACTAAAGCAGATTGAAGCGTGGCGGAAGAAGGGTCCTCTTGGCAAGCTTCACAACTTCGTCGTTTACATCCAACGGAGTGTTCAGCGCAGCCAAAAGTTTCTTGCTATCAGCCACAACCGTAAGCTTGCGCGAGACAATGACACAAGATGGAGCTCGTGGTATACCATGTTGAGGGCGGCCTTGAATCTTAGAGATGCAATTGACGGCTATTTTAACAAATGGATGGACGCAGATTGCGCTGGAGACGAGCTCTCTCCAGAGGACTGGACCATCTTGGAGAAGATCAAGTCCTTCTTAGAGAAGCTGAAGATGACGACCAAGGCTCTCGAGTCATCGTTTGCAACACTCGACAATGTCCTCTTGGCGATGGACTTCGTATTGGCACAATTCGAAGCCGGCAAGGAGGCAACTATCGACGATCCGGTGATGGCACCGATGTATAACTCGGGCTGGGCAAAGTTGGATAAGTACTATCGCCTTACTGACGAATCGCCTGCGTATGTTGCAGCCATTGTGCTCCACCCTTCGCATAAATGGCACTACATCCAGGAGAACTGGAAAAAGGAGTGGGTTGAGTCTTCAAAGACGTTGATTGAGACGCTGTGGAACGAATATAAACCTGTGGAATTACCGCTTCCTCTCTGCGAGGTCCCATCGACGACCACGAACGAGTTCTTGAATTGGAGGAACAAGCACCTGCAGCCGTCACTCGTCATGGACGAATACGAGCGATATTGCAATTCCGAACGGGTTTATGGCTTTACAAGCGCCCTTGCATGGTGGCTAGAGGAGACGCAGCAGAAACCTACCCGAGCCTGAGCAAGATGGCCGTGGATATACTGTCAATTCCTGCAATGTCTGCGGAGCCTGAACGACTCTTCTCTGGGGCAAAGAAACGATTACAGACCGTCGAAATCGACTTGGAAGTGATGTAATTGAAGCATTGGAGTGCCTGAAGTCATGGTTTGGGATACGAGATTTTCAGGGTGACGAGATTTGTGCAGAAGCGGTTTAGTGATGGGGTCACGTGGAATATATTGGATGTATTGTCACACTGCCAATATATTGGGTTCTTGGCAATAAATACAATGTGAGTCATGTTCATATTGGGTAGTACAATATGCACCCCTTGACAATACAATAATATTGCGAGGGGGTCCATATTGCCAATATCGTATTGTTTATATTATTAGCAACACTGTGAAGGGTTAGCCAACGAGGCTGCAGGCTGCCGGCTGCCTGCATTTCTCAGCTCTCATTGGGCCAGAACATCTGCCACCTCATAGCTTTGGAATGAATGAATGAAACTTATTACGCCCGGGAGGACTAACCTCATAGGGCCAGGTGCATTAGGCTGTGTAACTCGCCCTGAACCAACTCGCCCATCACCGTCGACACAAACTTGCCGCACATGGCCCCGCACCGCGTCATCCCCACAGGCTGTTCTCCCACGTGCCGCCCGCATGCCTGGCAGATGAGCGTGCCCCAGCGCTCTCAACAAGTCAAGACAAGACAAGCCAGAGCTCTGGCTTGTCTTGTCTTGATAACTTAGCGGTCTGTCTTGACTTGACTTGGCTTGACTTGATATCTTGTCAAGCCTATTCAAGACGTGTTAGTAAGCAGGCCGGCCATCGTGAGCAGGGATGGACATCTTACGAATCGAATGCATCTCCCGCAGATTCATATCGAATCGAATGTGCCTTCCGTAGATTCGATATCTATCGAAAACCAAGACTCGATAGAACGACCAATCGCGATGCAGGTAGCTGGTACCTGGGTTCAATGGTAATTTGGGCTTGGGTATAGGTCCCTGTGACAAAAAGCGATGGATGAACCTGGGAAAATGATGAATACCGTACTGGTCAATACATTTGTGTTGGAGGAAACTACCTATTTGTCTCTAGAAGGTTCTGTGGTCATTACGACCCCTGTCAGCTAGGTCTATATAAGACCTAGGCTTCCGCTCCTTCTGTAGCTAGAGAGAAGATCAATTCATTCCTTAAGGGCCGCGCGTGCGGACAACAATTTGACTTATCTAGTAGACTTAGAGAGTGATATCATTCGGTTGGGACCTCTTTCTTCGCCTGGGTTTGGATCCGGATAAAATCTTCCCGGATCTTTCACCTTCAAATGGCAGTTGTTTGATACAGGACAGACATTATTCAGGATGTGAGATAGACATAAGACCCAAGCCGGAAATATTGGTCTGATCATACAAAAACTAGCACCGATAGAAAGCCCTCGGCGACAGAAATCTAGAGGGACTAATTTTTTGTCTGCATTTCTTCCATTCTACAGAAAAATCGGCATCTGTTCTTGTTGCTCATGTGGGAGCAATTGCTCGAAGTATCCCTCCCTACCCTATACCCCGCGAAAAGTAGCAAACGCGTCGCTTCCGGCTGCGGCGGATCTCGTGTTCAGGGTCGAGGGCTGGCTGGCCGTCTCGGTAACTGCTTCCGAGAGGGCGGTCACCGAAGAGGTATCGTCAATATCGGACATCTTGACGGTGATGAGCGTGGTGCTCGGGGCTAACTTTTGGCCGTGCCAGCAGGATTTTACCATCCAAGCCACCGTGGCTATGACCACCATAGGGTCCCTGCTTACCAAGCCGGTATCAAGACAAGTCAAGCCAGCTAAAAAAGCCGTCTTGATTGATAAGATGGTCATCTTGACTTGGCTTGACTTGACTTGGCTTGTCTTGTCTTGGTTAGGCTTGTCTTGTTGAGAGCGCTGGCTGAGCGCTGGGGAAGACTGTAGGTAGGAGGACACATACACGGGGCGTATGACTCGCCCCATAAGAGCCTGAAAGCATGTGTACATTAGTATTTAGAACCACGATCTACAGAGGTTGGCAGCCGGTTGTAGATAGAGGTTTGAGGACAGAAGTGGGAAGTCTGGAGGCGGCTGGCCAAACACCATTTGGCGTTTGGCGAAGTGGGGCGCAACGGATAAACATTCGGGGCGCTTCGGCTGTCGGCCAAACCCCGCTTACCGGGCATGGCTGCCAGGGAATGGCGGCTAAAACCGAGTACGAATAGAACCTGAACCTGAATCCCCAATTTCCTCACCACTCCTCTCCAACATTTCTGCTGCTGGTCTCTCACAACACGGTCAAAATGCCTTCATCGCGGCCTCGTTGGAAATATACGGAAGACGACATGGCTGAGGCTATACTGGATATCACCGATAATGGCTGTTCGCCCTCTCAAGCGGCCCAGAGACGGGGCGTGCCTCGAAGGACTCTAATCGACAGATTTAACGGCCAGGCGGCGGTAAAAGAGCAGATTCAGCCTGGCCAACGGTTATCCAAGAATCAAGAAGATAGATTGGCTCTCTGGATTCTTCGTCAGGAGTCTCTTGGTTATGCTCCGTCCCACAATCAGATTCGCGCTTGCGTCATGGGCCTCCTACGACAACAGGGCGACCAACCGGAATTAGGACGCAACTGGGTAGCCAGATTCATCGAGCGCCGTCCAGACCTTAGGACCAAGATGGGCAGACGCCAAGAAGCCAATAGATTTGACTCCTTTACGCCCAGGGCGGTTCATTGGTACTTCGATATCAGGGAGGGCCAGTACGGCCAGGCTTTCTATCCATATTCCATATTCCATATGGAACGATTCCTGTATGGATTACGAATTTCTCTCCGTATGGAATACAAAAAATGACGTCATCGTTTCTCATACGAGTCGGCCTCGGTCAGGACGTAGGCGTGGTTTCTCGCCATCTAGCCATACCATCGTCGCTCTCTTCGCTCTCTGCTTCGATCAATTCAACTGGGATCCCTTGTGTGATACCGCTTTTAATCCAGCTATTCATGCATTCCCCCTTTTCAATTGTGCCACTTCCCAGCTGACATCTATCCCAGGATATCGTACGTCGCGCACCAGAAAACACACGCTCTGGCTCGGCGGACATAGCAGGCGCTGAAAGGATATCGACGGCCATTCTGGAGAGACGAGGGTATCGCTGTTGCTGTTCTTCTCGGAGCCACCAAGTAAGCGGCGAGCAGTCAATAGCGACTGGCGTTTGCGTGATGAAGGATTGGTACTCATCGAGCTCGTTCATTGCCGGGCGAACGACATCGAGCTCTCGAGCGAGCAATTCATACTCATCGGGTGGCTGCTGTTTGTCTCGTAGGTCGGGCGTTGTGGTGGTAATCGGCAGCGTCTGGTAGTAGTCCTCCCAGTACTTCGTCACGCCATCAAGTACCGGTTTGTGCCACGACTTGGGCCAATTCTTTTTGACGTGGGCCATACGGCGTGACGGATGAAGCATCATTGCCGCGCCATAGGCAGGGCTCTCATCCGTAAGCTGGTAATACTTGTCAAATACAGCCCAAGAGGCAGCGATGCAGCTACGGAGTGTATGGTTGTCGTGGTGCTTTTGGAAAGCTTGTGTGTAATGCCTGTGAAGGACGTCCATCGTGAAGAGCGTGCGGTCGAGGGTGGCGTAGCGACCCTCTGTAAGCTGAGTGATCTTCCAGAATGGTTGAAGGAAAGTGCGCGTTTCCTCCAGGATGCTCCATTCATTAGGGGCGAGATAATCGTCCCGTAGGTTCTCATAATATCTTCTCTGGTACCACTCTACATGCTCCTGGAGATTAAGGGCAACGTCTAGCAGTAGAAACCATGAGTTCCAGCGCGTATCGTTGTCCAACCCCAGCGACCGGCCAGCGCGCTTCTTGAAGAGATTCCACCGGTAATCGTTCTCGCGCATGTGGACCGAGATGTTGTGGATTTTGCCAAGAGGCCCTAGCCGACGCCAACCTAGCGCTCTTTGCGCCTTGACTCGCTGTGCAAAGTCGGCAGTGAACGCAGTTTCGTCGTCGCCCTCGATTTGCTCTAGAGCGGCTCGTGCAGCTTCTTTGGAGTCCATGAAAAGAAAGGCCTGAACAGCGAGGTTAATGACATGGCCATGGCATCGAAGCCTCTGCTTCCTTGGCTCCCAATTGATGCCCCTCGCTTGTAGGTGCTCGCCAAGCAAACGGCAGAGCTTGTCGTTGGAGCCGTGGCTATCGCCTGTGTAGAAGCCGATCTTGTTCCAGATGTTGTAGTCTTCGAGAACGTGCCGCAGAAGCTTCCATTGCTCAGCTCCGCCATGGCTACCAGGTCCATCGAGGCCTGGCAGCTCGGACAAGGCCAACAAGGCCTGTAATGACTCTTTGGACTCTGGATCAACAAATTTAACACAAGTTCCAAGGAACGCTTTGTGATTCGGAGCTGTCCAGACATCGACAGACAGATGGAGCTTTGATGGAGAGGACTGTAGCCTTCTCCGCAGGATATCCTTGTGCACACAATAGGAATTGGAGACAAGCTTCTGGATGGAACCATGGGAGAGGCTAATGATGCCTTCCGCGGTATAGTTGACAGCGCCGATAATCGCGTGAAGCTCTGGCCAAGAACTGCAATTGTAGGAGAGGTTGCGGACGGTGACGAGCTGGACCAAAGCCTCGAGAGCGGCCTTCCGATTGACTGCAGCTCTGAGAGTGTCTTCCTGCCTCATCAACTGCTTTGCAGCACTTACCTCTCCGGCCTTTGCGAAAGCATCCTGGATAAGGCTGTCGCGCTGCTTCTTGACAGGGTGGTCGTGGGAGTCCAACTCAATCCCGTGGACTTTGCACAAGTGATGGCGGAAAGTAGTTGAGACAGTCGTCGAATAGGTCGGATCTATACAGTGCATGCAGTAGTAGATCTTCTCATTTTTGCGAGGGCAACGGGCTGGCTCTGAGTTTTGAGGTTCGCGTGCATGGGCCCAAGTGTTTGCTGTCGTCTTGCGTTTTCGCGTCGTCCGACCGTTCGAGCTTGACGCAATTTGTGGAGCAGGGCTCGCGGATGACGGCAGCTCAGAGGCTGACGAAACAGGCGCTACAGAGCGTGTGCCGTCGCTAGAAGCAAACGAAGCGAGGGAGGACATTTGCACTGTTGCTGGTCGAACTGAATCGAGACGCGATTCCTAAGGGAAATGAAGGGGACTTATTACCCGTCGCGGCGGGACCAACCAAGGTACGCAAGAGTAAACAATTTTCCGGTGTATTTCCATACGTATGGAATACGGTCATCTCGTATGGAATACGGGTAATCCATACGCTTATGGATAGAAAGCCTGGTGTTGTGTCTGGCTGGAGAGGCCGTCGGGCTCGCGTAAATTACCCTGACTACGGATGGATGGATGGATTTTATTTCGCCCGGAGGGAAGTCCCTATAGGGCCTTGACACAATCTAGTTTACACTTCAGAACATTTGGTACCTGACACCCCAAGCCCCACGGATCGTTGTCTCATTGCTTGCTGCTCAACCTCGTCGCTGCTTGTTCCATGACAGGCCTGCTTGAAGGCCAAATTCTGCAAGTGTTCAGCATCCTATCTTCAGCAGCTGAAGCACGGTCTGCCAAAATCGAGGCTGCTTTTTGTTAGTAGAGTCGCACGCTAGAGGTTAGTTTGCCGATGCCGCTGGTCCGCATCCAGCCTGTTTGTCGCGATAGCAAAGTTGATTGCCGCACGCACGGCCTGCATATTTGGCCTCCATTTTTCGTCATCCGACGCAGCTTTTCCTCCCAAGAAGAATGACAAATTCCCGATCTTTGTTCGTGAGTATTTAAACATGACTTCCTGTTGCATTGTCCACTTTTTGCATCGGAAGAGGAAGTGCTCAATCGTCTCTGCTGCTTGCCCACAATCGCATATGTCCGATTCCGCTGCCCCTATCCTGTAAAGATAACTGTTCAGTCGCATCATCCCGGTCCGAAGCTGGGCTATCACGTCCGATTCTTTTCTTTTTAGCGAGTCGTATAGTGCACGGGTGTGCTTGCCTGGCAGCGCCTTGTCGATGCGCTTTGAGTACTGCCCAACCCCTTCCGGAAGTCGCCCACACTGCCGTTGTTGGAGGAGTGCCAATCGAAGTGTTGTGGACCTTGCTTGGTACGATGGTGCCTTTACCATGCACTCTGCTTTGGTAGCTCTCTGTGCTGCTGCCTTGGCCATCGGTCCCAATGTAAAACCTTCGGCCTTAGCCGGCACCCACATGAGTCTAACAGAACAGCCTCTTTTCCGAAGGCACTTGGTGCGGTCGTATATCTGACGGATAGTGCATTGACCGGATTGCTGCCGAGGCCTCCTGATCACTTCCACGGCCGAGCGGTTGCTCGTCATGACCGTTACGTCCTGAAAAGGAAGCCTGGGCGGCATGCACTCCAGCGCCATCGCTATTGCTGCTAGTTCCGCTGTGTACGGATTCTGCTCGTCTCCGGGCCCGAGAGTGACGGAATAGCTGGCAACCACCTCGCCTGCGCTGTTGCGAGTCGCATTGCGCGCGACGCCTCCCATCCCTACTATTCCGCCCTTCTTCGAGCTAGACGTTGCTATGATGATGCCCTTGACGTCGTTTAGCGTCTTGGCCGTCTTCGCTAGGTCGTCCTCGCCCACCACTGGGATGCGGCTGGTCCATGGCGGCAACGCATACTCATGGATAACCTCCATCCGCTCCGTGTGGACCCTTTCCACCGCCGAGACAATCTTCTGCATTGGTGATATAAATCGCTTGCTTGCCTTGTTCTTCAAAGCTGCTAGCGGGTGTGTCTTCGGAAGGGTCCGAAGGTTGATGCAGAATCTTGTTGCTGCTTGTCTGTGTCGTTCCTCTACCGTCTGGATACTGGCTTCGGCCTCGGCCACCGCCGTTGCGACAGTACGGAACGCTCCTGTAATTGCCTGCGCTCCCACCAATTGCGCTTTGTTCAGCCAGGCGGCTTCTCTTGCGCGGCGAGCGTGCGTCCAGACGTTGGAGGCATAGTCCATCGCCGGCGCGACCGTCGCTACGAATAACTGTCTCGCCACCCTCGGTGACAGCATTTTCAACCTTCTCAGACACATGGCGGCGGTGAGCCCCTTGGCGGCGGCTCTAGCCATGTTCTCCTGGTACCGCAAGCCTACGTCCATGACCACTCCCAGAATTTTTGCGCTGTTTTTAGGCTTGACCTCGTTCTCTTTGATCCAAAACGACCTGTCACTGTTGCGCACGGCGACTCGCGTGAAGTGGATGACTGTCGTCTTGTCCGCTTCAAACGTTGCACCGCTGCGTCTCTCCCACTCGAGCGCTTGGTTAATGATCGACTGAATGCCTGCCCGGTTCGCCTCCGCGGTCGGGCCGGTCACCCAGGCCGAGTAATCGTCCACGAATGCAATTGAGCCGCCTTCCGCCTTAATCCTTCTCTGCACTAAATCTGCGTTGAAGAAGAGGAACGAGACGGGTGACAGCGGCGATCCCTGAGGGAGACCTGCTTGGGGTAGCTCTCGCTGCTCAGACGTGTACCCGTTCACCACCATCGAGGCTGTTCGCCCGGAGCAGAAGGCATCGATCCACCTGACCAGTCTGTCTGGTATCCCTCTCGCCTTCATCCTCTCGAGTAGTCGCTCTTTGCACACTCCGTTGTAGGCGCCTTTAACATCGAAACTAATCAGGCTGAGCACTTTGCGAGCTCTCCATGCCTTGTAAATTTGTTCCTGCAGGAGCAGGAGCGCTTGCTCGGCCGACCGTCGCTTCCTAGCTCCGAAGTGGTTTGCGGGCAGGAGCCCGTAAGCCTCTACCGCGTAGGAGATGCGCTCAGCGACGACCGCTTCCATTATTTTACCAAGTGTTGACAAAAGCGATATCGGTCGCCACGCCTTCGCTACCGTGTAGTCTCTCTTGTCCGGCTTCTTCAGCGGGATGATTTTCGCACTTCTCCATTGGCGAGGCACTATGCCGTCTCTGAGCGACGCATTGAAGAGAGCCAACACCCGGTACTTTACCACCGGCCAGAGTTGTCTCCACACCATCGCCGGGAGGCCATCTTCGCCGGGTGCTTTCCATGGTTTTGCTGCCATGACTTTTTCTTCGATTTCTTCCAGGGTCAGGCCCGGCATGGGTACGGCTTTCCGCTGGGGTCTCACTCCTTCATCTTCAATTCTCGCTGGCAAGGGAGGAAAGAACGTTCCGAGCAGCTCCTCGGCTTGTTCTGCCTTGTCCTTGGTCATAAATCCATTTCCTCTCTTCAAGGGTGGCACCTTGTCGCCCATGGTGTCCTTGCTAGGTTCGAGATACTTGGCCGCTTTCCAGATGTTGACGTCTTCGGCCAGGAAGTCGTCCCAATGTGCTTTCTTCTGGCTCCGTATGGCGTCGTGGTACTCCTTGGCTGCTTCCTTGGCTCGTCGTTCCAGGTCTGGCCGCGCTTGACCTGCTCGCCGTTGCGCCCTCGCTTGGTTCCGCCAGAACGTGTATGCCCGCCGCAGTCGTGTTAGGTCCTTTGTCCACCAGCGTTTCGCATACGGTGGAGGTTGTGCTCGAGGCGTCAGCTCGTGGATTGCCTCTATGACGACTCGCATCAGCTGGTCCGTCTGCGTCTGCACGTCGACAGCCCAGGGGAGCGGCCGGAGGTTATCTTCCACTTTGGCTCCTATAAGAGTCCAAGGAGCGTTCTTGAACAACAATCTTTGTGTCGTGATCCTCTCAGGCATCGCGATGTCAAATATCGTCTGGATCGCTCTGTGGTCTGACCCGTGTTCGGTCGGATGGAGGGCGCACGTCACCATCTCGTCTGCCAGTTCCGACGTTGCGAGCACCAAGTCGATGGTGCTCTCTTTGTCCGGGCCTTGCCACGTCTTCGTGCCCCTCGGAAGGAGGCTGCAGAGGCCGTGCTCGTTCATCAAGTCGATGATTGGCTCGGCTTCGCCTTGTCTTGCGACAGGGGTCACTGTTGCAAAACCCCGTTTTGGGTTTAGGTGCTCTTCTCCTTAGTCATCGGGGTACTTTGAGTCGCCATGGAATATGTACCGCGGACTGGCTGCGGGCCCGCGCGGTGACCTTTGCCAGTCTAATATCCTGCTTCAAGCTTCAGGTGCAAAATGGGTTCCGATCGAGCTGTTTGGTGTCACATAGATACAGTACGCACAACGCGATATCAGGAACTTTGTTCTGATAATATGAATTAATTCTTTCTAATTCATTCACTAAACACCTTCACTATGCTATTATCACGATCGCAACGCACCTGCACCGCAATGAAAGCCCAGTTGCCCAACCCATCTGCAACTCGCGATGACGAGCAGCGTCGTGAGCCTAGAGAGGATTACCGCAGTAATCCCGCTCCCGGTCACCAGCGACCTAGCGCAGTAACCTCCCTCTTAAATGAGTCTAGTGAAGCCATCCACCATAGCCAAGGACGATGTTATTTTTGTTCTTCTTAAACTAAAATCTCGCTTCAACCCGGATTCCAACCCCTTCCGGACCCAGGATCAAGCCAGGTCCAAAACTCTGGCACTTCCGGGCTCATACAATGAGTTGGTGGACGTTGAGGACTCTCCGCCACGGTCAGTGAGTCCATAAGGGTAACCCTGGAGTCGATGTCTCAGCGCTTTGGGAATGATCAGGCTCGACTCTCCGACACTGATGTTGCTGGGACACTCCCACCCGCACACTCTAACCGCTTCAGAGGGACAGAAATCCCCACGACATTTGCTGTCCGACGTATGAAACGGAAGGATTAACTACTCGGGCTCCCCATTCGAAATATCGCTATCCTCCCCATCATGACTTATTCCCTCCACGTCGTTTCCTTCTTCGTCCTCGTATCCTAGTTCAACAAGCGGTTGCTCTGCTGGTTCCCCATCTCCAAGTTCATCCTGGCAGGCTTGATTTGCTCGCTCATATAATGCTTGCTATATGCGTTTAGATTGAGCAATTCGGGACGAAAGGGAACGCCTTACATATTCAACAACGCCACCGGTTGGCGCTTTACGATATGCCAGTACAGGCTGCCGGCCGCTTTCGATGTGTTGAATGATTCTGTCTCGAAGACCAAGGTAGAAACGCTTGAAAGGCCGCAACTTGTCCGGCTCCTGGGGAGTCCCAAGGGCTACGTTGTCGAGCCCATTTCGTTGAGAACTTGGCGACACCAATCCTTTGTCTCTGGCTCCAAACAGGTGCTAATGTCGATCTCAGCCAATGGCCCCTCCATTTCAGCTAGAACGGAACGATCAATGGGGATGCCCCAGTTGCATGCCTTGTCTGGGTCCGGGAGTGGTAATTCATCCAGGGCTGGCCGTGGACCACATGGGGGCGGTTCTTCTGAAGACGAATTCGATGAAGATTCCACGCCTCCACAAAGTCGAAAAGTTCTTGGCGTAATAAATCTTCAAACACGGCGTAGATTGCGATCTGATCCTCCAACATGTCGCCGTCGAAGTCCCCGTCCCTGGCGAGCTCTCCAAAGTAGTCCACCCACTGCCGGGATGAGACATGCAGCATGCTCTCCCACCATTTCTCAATCTTGATGTTCTTCGTACTCGGCGCCGCCTTGTAGGAATCCTTTAGGCGTTTCCCTTGCTGGAAGACCTGCCCATTCCACTCCACCCGCCCATCTGCGGCCAAAGCAAAGTTCCAATGGGCTGCTGCCACTAGGGGCGTTTCGCTGCCTCTGTCTGCCTGCAGATACCATGGCCGGAAGCCGTATGCGTCGCATGCAGCCAAGTACTGCTTCAAGACGCTCAAAGCAGTTGTAGAAGAGTGGCCAACATAGAACCAGATAATGTTGCGCGAGTAAGCGTCGATTGCGGCGTAGATCTCGAATCCATACGCCTTAAGCTTGTCATGGCCGTCAATGCACCACTGGTAATTTGGTCCTGGCACAAGGAACTGTCCCTTCTTCCTCCGAAACATCCTTTTCCGGAGCTCGACCTCATTTGGGAACATGATTTTGTACATCTCAAAGAGAGGGTCTCTTGGTACCCAGAGCTGCTTTTGCTGACGAAGATACGGCTGGAGAAGGTTTCTGCCATAACCCCCGAAATGGCATTAGAACGTCGCGTCATTTCGATGATGGCCTGCTCTGTCTTCTCCAGCAAGGCGAGTCGCTCCTCATCGCTGTTGAGCCTGCGTAGCCAGCGGCGGTCCGGATGTAGCCTGATGCACTTCAGACCTCGTTTCGTGATCGGCCAGCCCTGTCTCTGTAGAACGCTCAGCGTCTGCTTCTCGGTAAGCCCAACGCGAAATATCAGGTCGCGAGTGGCCTCTATGAGCTCTGGACTTTCTTTGGTGCGGGCTTGCTGGCGCGGGAGACCCCAGCTTGTGATTCGGCGAGATATTGTGCTGAGATTGACGGCGACATGGTAATACTTCCGAAGCTTATACTAAATCTTGCTTCGAGAGACACCGTTAAGGTAGAGGTGGGTGACATAGTCACGGTATTGATCGATTGGATTGGGCGGGCGTGCCATTGCTGGCGGTGAGTTTGGGGGAATTTTCTTGGTTCCAACAAGAAAAGGGGGGGACGGCAAGGGCGTGGCCTCACTATAAGTTTGACTTACCGTGATGATATTGGCCCACAGCGGCCTAACGTCAGGGGTTTTGTTGGTGGTACCTTCCCAACTTGGAACAGGATGATGCCGCTATCCGGAATTACAGACCCCAGATCCCTTCCAATCTGGATCACCACGGCCGTGGAAAAGCCAGTGGTCAACAGCGTTACTGTATCATGCCCACATCCAATCCCGTCACCGTAAGTGAAATTACAACCGCTGGCACGGCGGTTGGAGACTCGCCCAGCAGGAACCCCAGAGTCAAGAAGGGCCGAGGATTGATTCGACCCAGTGCCCGCTGATTCATAGCCATCGCCGGGGCTGCTCGGCTCTGGATTGCGAGCGTAATTAAATCTTCAGATGCAATTCAACTACTAACTCAACGCTCAGCAGCTCAGTCAGCCGGACGAGGAAGAGGAAGAGGAGAATGAGGATAATTGAGCAGTGGCAATTTCCACTCTGACCGCCACGCCGATGCCTGATGTCGCTTTGGATGGAATAGAAATGCAGCCTGCTGGTCCGCAGCTGACTCGTTGCTGTGACCATAAACTCTGTAGCGCCCAAAAAATCAAGAAACGTGGGCTGAGGTACAAAGGGCAATGTACTGCGGGGCCTTGGGGATATGCCGCTAACCCAATTTGGCCCCTTCGCGGCGAATTTCGGGGTTTTGCAGCAGCGACCCCTATAGGCTGCCATACCCACTACAGCAGCTGCCTGGTAGGCAGCTGCTACTGCCTAAACAGGCAATGTTTTCATTTGTGTATAAAGAGCTGCACGACTCAGTGCATCTTGTCATTGAGTTCTTGCTCCTTAGATAATTCTCATCAATTGACTGATGCCATCAATGATCCCTGTGGAGCCAATTGTCTGACACGGTGCGACTAAGCTACACGTGATCAATCCCCACAGAAGACGCGCCGTCGAGATGCCCAGAAAGACGGGACTCATCCTTCTACCCGTGGGTCTTTGGGAAAACAGGACCCACTCAGAGAGTGGGCGGCAAAATCCTGGGACAGGTGCGAAGTCCTGGGACACCTCACTACCCCGCTTCAACACCAAAAGCGTAATTTCACAGCCAAATTGACCCTCTTTCTGTTCCAATCAAGTACAACCCTGTCGATGTGAGTCTCTTATTTTCGCTAACCAAGGACTAGGTGATAATGCCGTATCCCTTCAAGGTCACGCCCGGCGTCCAGGCTGCCCGGCACATCCTGATGGCACGCAACCGACCCCAGCGAAGTGCCCGGGATAAGCCTCTCTCACTTCGTGCCGCAGCCACGGCCTTTGGCACTTCTAAGAGCGATGTTCAACGTCATCTCAAGGCGCTAGAGAGGTCAGGAAGACCGGCTTTCAGTGACAGACCCGTCGGCCGGCCAAGGAATCTCGATGACTCTGAGGATCGTGCCCTAGTCGCATATATCATGTGGCTCGAGAGGTGTGGCTTCCCTGCCACTCGTACCCAAGTGGAAGAGGCTGCCAATCTCTTACGGCAAAGTCGCACGCCTCCAGCTGGCCCTGTGGGTGAAGGGTGGTATCCTCGATTCGTCAGGGATCATCCCGAGCTTCAGAAAAAGAGTCTCGTTCGAGCTCTTGACCGTGACCGTGCCGGCTTCGAAGCTGGTGAACTTGGCGACTTGGAGCACTTCTATTCCAAGCTCTCAGAGGTCATCCAGCGCAGGAATCTTGGTCCCTCTCAGGTATTAAATGCTGACGAGTGTGGTATACGTATTGGAGTCATCCGGGAGCGACTGGAAGTCCTCATCGTCAAGAAGGAGAAGAATACAAGGCATGACGTTGTCGCCTTTGCTAACCGCGAGTCCTCGACTCTCGTAGGCTGTGCCAACGCCGCCGGGACCGCTATCCCTCCATTCGTGATCTTCAAGACCTGGCCTACGGAGTCATGGGAGGTCGACGGGCTAGATGAACGTATCCGCTTTGCTCGATCAGATACCGCCTTTTCCAACGCCGAGATCTCTCTGGACTGGCTTCGTCACTTCAACCGGCACTCATTTTCAAGTCTGACGAAAGTGCAGTCTCTTGGCATTACATTTGAAGACTGGTTTGGCTGCGACGAATTTATGCGAGATCTCGATAATCCTGACTGGATTTGGGACCAGCCCTTCTTCGAAAGACCAGAGGAAGATCGGATTTGGCGACTTCTCATCATCGACGGCTTCACGGGCAAGACCTCTATCGAATTTATGGAGTATTGTATCCGCTTTGATATCGAGATATTCGTGCTTCCTGCTCATTCCACTCATCTTCTCCAGCCTCTCGACGTCGGTGTGTTTCAGTTGCTGAAAAGCGCACACCAGAAAATGCTCCGTTCACACATTCGAGACGGATTTCTCAACTTTAAGCGGTCTGACTTTATCACCCGGTTCCAGCAGATATTCGATGAAGGATTTACGGTTCATAATATCATGAATGGCTTCGAGAAAAGTGGCATATTCCCCGTTGACGGCACGCACGTGATCCACACTCTCCGAGAGAAGAAGAGAGATATCCTCGCTATGTCAACGCCGGCCCTACAATCTCTCCTCCCCAAGGAAACGAGATTTAGTGATGCCCGTGAGGTCTCTCGACGTATTCGTCATAAATACGGCCAAGATTTTAGTTCCCCAACGCGTCAGCGCTTCACCGTCGTCGACGACGTTCTCGCCGAGGCAGTAACGCTCTCCAACTTCGCAGAGACTCATATTAAGTCCCGCCACCAGCGGATCGCCGCTGCGAACAATAAGAGGAAAGCCAGGAGGCCAGTTAAGCCATCAGGTCAGTATCTCAACAGCGTGACCGTCAGGCAGGTTCGGGAGAGTTTGGAGACCTCCACTCAGAAGGAACAAGATGAGGAAATACGCCGGCAAAAGAGAGAGATAAAGAGACTACGAAAACAGCACTTCGAGCAATACAGGGCAGAGTGACAATCTCAGTGGAAATACGATATCAATAACAACGGCAGGCCGGTACATATCAGCTTTGAAAGGTGGCTTCGGTGGTCAGGAAAGAAGCGAGATGACGACGTCATATCTATCCCTGATCCATCGCCAAGGGCGTCGCCAACACCAGAGGAAAGTTGGTATTATGATACTACGCCTTCCGCCGCAAGTCATCGCTTTTATGAGCGCTTGAGGGAAGCCACCCGCGCCGGGGTTTATCGCAGCCCGCTCCAAGAGATGCCCTTTCCCTTGTCGAGCGATGGAGTCGAATTTCGGATTAGTAACACGCAGGATGAGCCTTCTACTAACAATGGCATTATCACAGGTGATACCGACGAGTCAGATGATGACGAAGATGGTATCGCAACGCTTGATTTAACTCAGGAAGCGATAGAAGAGCCGGAATTGCCTCCCCTCCCTCAACCCTCTCCGACACATGATACCTTCACCTCCACATACCACCGAATTATGGGCATTTTACACCCCCCAGAGGCATCACAGGAAAGCTGCATAGTAGCGCTTGGTCTCCCTTCAAGCCCGGAATGAATTGGCCGCTGTGCAAGGAGGCAGCGAGGTGGACTTCGCGATACCGAGGAGCAAGTCGGGAGCATTCAATTAGTCACAACACCACAACACCCGGGCATGGTATAACGGAGATATCTTGGATATAGCATCATCACGCATAAGATACACTGCATGGGAATTTTCATTGAGATTGGGACATAATCCGACCGGCAAAGTGGGAAATTCCCCTTGGCGCACCTCATTTGCAGGTAATGAGGTGTCCCAGGATTTCGCACCTGTCCCAGGATTTTGCCGCCCACTCTCTGAGTGGGTCCTGTTTTCCCAAAGACCCACGGGTAATCCACCCACCATGAGGAATGCCATACTCAAAGACAAGGCCGAGAAGGATCGCCAGCGCTTCATCGATTCTCTCGACACCGAAGCCATATGCCGTCTCGCTTCATCCTATCATGGAGGCATTCCTTGCACGACGTTCGGGTCTCCAAAACATGGCTCATTCTGTTGAGATCCGTGGTTTAACGGATTAATGGCTATTCCGATCCATTGGTGGCTAGGATGTAGATGCCTTCTTGCCCATAGCTAGCGCTAGTCTTTTTTCTTCAATCAATACAACATGCTCATTTCAACAGGTTATGAGCCCGGAAAAGCCACCATACAGCTAAGTATCCTCCTGATCATGATTTCCAATATAACTCGAGGTCTAATCGCCTCCTTCCACTGCGACAAAGATACTCATCACACCTTACCCGAAATTTAACTGAATACCGCTAGCCGCGTGATTTAGGAATCAAGCACTGGATATTGCACACTTCCCGGCCTCTCGATTAAAATCTTTGCGCAAAATTTTCACCCTAGACTCGACCTCACGATGGCCCCACACGACTATAATTTGAGAACTCGACCCCTCTAGAACCCGAGCTTCCTTTGCTTCCTCCACAAGCAACATTTTCCTCATCGTGTCGCTGACCTTGACGGATGTTCTGTTGCTGAATTCTGCTGTTGAATTCTTGTTGAATATGTGGCAAAAAGGAAGCTATTGGAAGCTGCTGGAAAAGAAGGAATTTGCCACAGGAATATCGCCACCTATCGCCACAGGCTAATAAAGCAGCTATTCTAGTTGATTCCACATCGCAAAGAAAGGGACGTCTGAGGCCTTGTATCTTCGAGTGGTTCCTTCTATGTTTTTGAGTCCTGGGACAACCCACTTCGACACCGACGACTCGCTTTCAGACACAAGTTCAACCAACATTTGGGGCCCTGAAGTGGCCTCAATTGCCTCATCAGAACCAGGAGAAACCCAC
Organism: Ilyonectria destructans; assembly: GCA_020740775.1. Lineage (NCBI taxonomy): Eukaryota > Fungi > Ascomycota > Sordariomycetes > Hypocreales > Nectriaceae > Ilyonectria > Ilyonectria destructans. The sequence goes on from JAHEWK010000034.1 coordinate 186,453, forward strand.
GTTACATCCAGTGGGAGCTCAGACTCATCCGTTACCGATACCATCGACAACAACGAGGATTTCGACCTTGCGCTCGCAAGAGACGTCGCTAGGCTGAAGAGGGAAGATTCACCTGAACCTGCCCTACACTCGTCCCACGCCTTCTCTTGTCCAGCCATCAAGGAATCCATCCTCAAGCATGTCGGCCTCGAAGGAATCGACAGGAACACTTGGCAACCTAGCCAACATCCCGAAGCTAGAATCAACAGCGGGATGGATCAACTGGAGCCGAGAAATGAAGGACCATCTCACGATGTCGGGATATGGAGACTTGTTCAAACGAAACAAGGACAAACCCACCGGCACCAGCGCCGCGACCGTTGAAAAGATCGACAACTGGCTCTCCAAGCAGGAACGCGCGTGCGGAGCAGTCCTCAATCGACTTGGATACAACGCCAGGGAGCAGGTAAAGGGCAAGGAGACCGTCGCGGAGATGTTCGGGGAGCTTGAAAAGCGCTTCAAACCAAAGGGGAGTGCGGTTTTCCAAGAGCTCGACCGACGATACAACAACCTCGCCTTAGACCAATGCTCGGGAGTCATGAACTTTGCGGAAAGACTGCGAGAAGCTCAATCTGAACTCTTGCAACTAGACGAGACATGCAAAATCGGCACTCCTCAATTCATCAATAAGTTCCTAACCGGACTTGGCCCCGAATACGAAGTGTTCCTCACTGCTTTCTACCAAAACCACAACTTGCTACCCGAACGAGGCTCCAACGGAGAAGTAACCAAACCTGCCGTCACATTCGAAATCGCCCTTGCCGCCGCAGAGCAAGTGGAGATGAACATTCAACAACGAGAAAAGGCCAAGACACAAACAGCTCTGCTGGCTAGAACGCGTGGTCCTGGCAAAGACCGAGTGACGCAGACATGCGACCACTGCAACAAACCAGGTCACACCAAGGCCGGATGTTTTGGCTTACATCCCGAACTTCTTGAGGAGTTCAGGAGAAAACGAGCACTTCGGAGTGAACGACGAGAAGTCAAGCTTGAGAAGAGAAAGGAGAACACCTCGTCACTGCAACCTGACGAGGATCACACTGCCGCTATTGCATTCTTAAACACGGCCTTTCTATCCTTTCAACCCCAGTTTGGCCTGGCCGCATCAGAACCGTCCAAACTGCTCGAGCGAATTCACGTATTGGACAGTGGCGCCTCCTCCCACACGTTCTGCCATCGACAGAACTTTACGTCACTCGAGAAATTCACCGGCTCTGCCATCAACGGCATAGCTGGCTCGGCCATTATGCCTGAGGGGCAAGGCACATACACCCTCAAAACCATACGGAACAATGCCAAGGGAACGACAACCTTTCATAAGGCACTTTACGTGCCAGGCGCTCACTGCAACCTCATCTCAGTCTCAGCCCTTGAGGAAGATGGAGCAACTATTCTATTTCGAAAAGGACGAGCCGTCATTACAAAAAACGGTAAAGTCATCCTCAGCGCCACTAGGAAATTCGGTCTATATGTGATCGACGAGGATGACGAACAACTGCACACTGCTATGGCCGCCTACTCCGTCAGCGACCCCAAACTGCAGATCTGGCATGACCGACTCGGCCATTTGGGAGAACAGAACTTAAATTGACTCATGAAGATGTCCACGGGCATCACTCCTCTATCTGACTCCAACGTCTGTGAAGCGTGCGTAAAAGGACGCATGAAGGAAAAGCCCCACCGCGGATGCATTCGAAAAGGAACAAGACCACTGGAGAGCCTTCATGGCGATATCGCTGGCCCCTTCCCAGACGAAGGCATCGACGGCCATAGATACTGGGCCTGCTTCATAGACGATTTCACCAAGATGACCTGGGTCTTCCCAATCAGGCAAAAGTCCGAATTTGGCAACTGCTTTCGAAAACTTCTGGAACAAGCTGAGACGCCAACCCGTCGCTGCCGCTACCTTCGCCTCGATCGAGCGGGAGAAAACCAAGCTGATACACTCACTCTCTACTGCGAAAACAAGATGATTGAGATGATCTTCTCTGCCACCGAACAGCACGAACAAAACGGAGTGGCCGAAGTTGCAAACCGTATCTTACTGGAGAAACTCACGACAACTCTCATTCATTCAGGACTGGAAAAGAAATTCTGGCCATACGTCCTCAAAGCCATGGCATATGTACGAAACCTCTCACCAGCCTCGGGTTGTCAAATCACACCTTATGAAGCATGGCACAAGGAAGTGCCGGATCTCTCCCATATCCGAGTTATCGGCAGCCGAGGCTTTGCAAAAATGCCTTCAGCCAAACGGAAGAAGATGGACGACAAGACAATCCCCTGCCGACTCCTCGGCTATCAAGGGAGCACAAACTACACCTTAATCGACGATGATGGAAGAATATTCTTTGCGAATAACGTTGTGTTCGATGAGAAGTCCCTGCTGAGAAAACGAATTGCATCGGAGCAACCAACTGATGAACCCAACGCAAAACGGATGTATTTCACACCATCTCTTCCAACTATACCTATAACCGAAAGCACCAGAATAGACGAAGAGATACAGACAGCTCCCAACCAATCCCATCCATCCAATCAAGACGAACCGAGAATCCATGTGGAATTGGGGACTCCAGAAAGAACACAGAGCCCCGACGGTGCAGTCGATGAACACCGAGTCGCCACGGAAGCAGCCGACCGTCATCCCGAACTACGCTTTCCAGTACGGGAAACCCGAGGACAAATGCCATCAAGATACACAGTCCTAGCTCAACAAGACCCAGAAGCTCAACAAAACCAATGGCGTTTCACCATGATTGCCATTCATCTGGCCATGATCGCCAACAACCTTGAACCGACCGAACCCAAAACCTTTGCCGAAGCAATGAACTCGCCTCATAGCGAACAATGGATGCAAGCCATGATTGACGAAATCGACTCCTTAATGAGAAATGGCACCTTCATACCAGTCAACCTACCTCCAGGAAAACATACTCTCCAAGGCAAATGGGTGTATAAGCTCAAGCGAGGAAAAGATGGCGAGATTACCAGATTCAAAGCTCGCTTCGTCGTCAGGGGCTTCGAACAAAGAGAGGGAATCGACTACCACGAGACGTTTGCCTCCGTGGTCAAGCCGATGAGCTATAAAATGATCTTCGCTATCGCTGCGGCCCTGGACCTTGAACTGGAACAAATGGATGTCAAAACTGCCTTCCTTTACGGTGGTGTCAAAGAAGAAATCTACGTCACTCAGCCACAGGGTTTCGACGACAAGTCAGGCAGAGTCTTCCGACTGCGGAAAGCTCTCTACGGCCTTAAACAATCTCCCCGAATCTGGTACCAGACATTATCTGATTTTCTGGAAACCCTCGGCTTCAAACCACTCAACGCCGATGTTGGCGTCTTCATCCGCGGCACAACCTACGTCGCCGTCTACGTGGATGATCTCCTAATCGCTGGTCCCGATAAGGAAGAAATCGGGCAAATCAAAGCCGCCTTGAGCAAGAAATTCGAAATGACTGACCTTGGTCCGTGTCAGTACTATCTGGGAATGTCCGTCCGGAGAGACAGACGCAACAAGGCCATCTTCCTCTCCCAACGAGCATATGTCGAGAAGGTCCTACGGGAATTTGACATGTGGGAGAGCAAGCCAGTCACAACTCCCCTGAGCACGTCAAAATTCCAACCTGTCCCAGACGAATACAAAGCGTCTGAAACGACGAAACTATGGTACGCAAAGGCAATTGGTTCACTTATGTACGCCATGCTTGGCACTCGCCCAGACATCGCATTTGCCGTCTCTCTCTGCAGCCGATATCTGGGAAACCCAACCAACGAACACGTCCAAGCCGTCAAGCGCATCATGAGGTACTTGCGAGGAACGATCGACTTGGAACTCGTTTTCAGCGGACCACTCAGACCGTTAGTTGGGTACACCGACTCAGACTGGGCTGGCGACCACGGCACCAGACGATCAACGGCTGGTTATGTCTTCAACGTCGGCACAGGCGCCATCAGTTGGAGCTCCAAACGACAACCAACGGTCGCACTATCATCCTGCGAAGCGGAGTACATGGGACAAACACAATGCACCAAAGAAGCGATCTGGCTACGAGGGTTGCTGCGCGAACTTCTGGCCCAATACAAACATGGAGACCTTCAAACAACTATCCTCTACGGGGACAATCAAGGGGCAATTGCAATGGCCAAAAATCCACAGTTCCATGCCAGGACTAAGCACATTGACATTCAATGGCATTACGTTCGAGAGCGAGTCTCGGATGGAGACGTTGAGCTTCAATATGTCCCAACCGAGCAACAAATTGCTGATGGACTTACGAAAGCCCTTCCAAAAGACCGTTTTATCGTGTTTCGCAACGCGCTGGGCCTCTCCAACCCATGATTCACTGTTGGTCACGCAAGTATGGGTCATGAGAAAAGGAGGTGGCCGGGAACACCTGGCCAACTGACACTCCGCGATCTCTCGACAACCAAGTAACCTACCAACAAAGTGACTTGGGATTTGGAAGCAACGGCGTCGAAAGTCTATGATATCAAATTCACACGATTTTTTTTTTACCCTTTTCATCATGCCCCAAGTGGGAGAAAATGGGTGCCCAACAGTCTATGCCGCTCATCGAGCCTCCAAGCGACCCACAGGTCCTCAGCTCGGAATTCTTCGGCTTCTTACAGCAATTCTACAACAATTTCAACTATACTGAACGTTCCTTGCGTATATTCGAGAGCCATTCATTCAGAGACGTATCACACAGAGCCAATTGGAAAGAATCCCCTGGCAGATGCCCATGATCGAGACACAGTCACAAAATACTACAAAACTATCAAACTATCAAACTATCAAACTATCAAACTATCAAACTATCAAACTATCAAACTATCAAACTATCAAACTATCAAACTATCAAACTATCAAACTATCAAACTATCAAACTATCAAACTATCAAACTATCAAACTATCAAACTATCAAACTATCAAACTGTCAAACAATACGAGACGAAACCTATTCAATCAAGTCCGTCCAACAAAGCACAATACCAATGTCTTCTACATTTACTTCAAAATATATATATATCTCGGATGAAGTGGGAGATCTGGGGTGTTAAGGCTCCAGTAATCGAAGATTCCAAGGCTTCATTCAACCATCAAACATGCAATCATCAATCTAGGACGAAGCAGGAGATCTGGAGTGCTAAGGCTCCGGTGATCGAAGATTCCAAGGCTTCATTCAAACATCGAACAAAAGTCGTTCTAGGATGAAGCGGGTGATCTGGGGTGCTAAGGCTCCAGTGATCGAAGAATCCAAGGCTTCATTCAACCAACCATCAAACATTCGAACATCAAACAAACATCAAACTCCCTGGGAGACCTGGGGTGCTAAGACCCCAGAGACCAGAGAATCTAAAAGGCTGTTTCGCCTCACATACTTATCTATCAAGCAACTCGGGAGACCTGGGGTGCTAAGGTCCCAGTAACCGAATAATCCAACGCAAGTGTGGTAATAGAAGCTCTTTCCTGTTTTTCACCCACGAAGGTGTTTTTGGGGTTTTAATGAGGCCACACCCTGTTACGCAAGAAACATCTCGCACCAATGGCTCGAGTGGGAGTGTTGAGATCCGTGGTTTAACGGATTAATGGCTATTCCGATCCATTGGTGGCTAGGATGTAGATGCCTTCTTGTCCATAGCTAGCGCTAGTCTTTTTTCTTCAATCAATACAACATGCTCATTTCAACACATTCAACGTCTGCATCTTTGTCGAGTTTGAGACAAACTCCCCGGAGAGATGGGCTGTCCGAATGCCCCTCCCGGCGCGCGCCGCCTGGATTGATGAGAGGATCGAGACTGAGCTGGCTACCATGAGGTAAGCCTGCCTCTGAGCTTTTGGCCAATGTGAAGCACTCTAGGCATCGTTGCTCTGACAGAAGACGTGCCGATGCTTAGATATGTCGCGGCTAAGACCACCATCCCCGTGCCCCGCGTGCACGCCTACTCCTTCACCGAGGGCAGTCCAATCCAGACGGCTTTTATCATGATGGACTACATTCAAGGACAGACTCTCAAGGACCTTGGCTTCAAGAAGGGGAAACAGTGGCGTAGCTACACTGGCCCAACTGAGGCAACAACGAAACTTCACGAGCAGCTCGCCGACTTCTATGTCCAACTCCGCCAGCTCGAATTCCCCGAAATTGGCGCTCTTGGTCTCCCCGTCGTCGATGGGAAGCCGTCGTATGATTGCGACCCCGATGGCATCCGCGTGCGCCACCGGCCAATTTCGATTGAGATCATAATGCAGGAGCTCGAAGGGATGAATCCCGGTGCCAGGATCAAGCCGCGGACCACCTTTTCGGCAGCCAGGAGCTTCGTAGATGCTCTGTTCTGGCTGGCCGAGAACGAATTCGTCAAATGCCCCGACCCAGGATTCGACACGCGCGGGCAACGGAATACCCTTTACGCTAGACATCATTTTCCGCGGTTTGTCTTTGATTCTTGGCTTGACTCCACCGCCGATAAGGGACCCTTTGTACTGATGCACGGGGATATACTCATGCTGATGAGTAACCTACTCTTTGATGACGACCTCAACCTTGTGGGCGCCCTGGACTGGGAATGGAGCTTCGTTGTTCCGGCACAGATGCTAGTACCGCCTGTCTGGCTGACCGGCGGCGGCCCCGAATGGATGCTCATCGGCACTAATCTATTCTACAACGAGGTTGGCCGTCTTGTCGCCGCCGTCAAAGACCGCGAGCGAGCTCTCCAAGTCCCACCACGACTTTCCCAAGAATGGGCCAAGTCGGAGGCGTGGTGCCATACGGCCGTAGTGGTAGCCCTGTTGAGCCCAGACCTGACCTACGACGTCTACTGGGACTTCGTATTCTACGAAGCTGAAGAGCCGAGGCCGCGGGACCCCGGCTTCGACTTTAGGGCGTTTTACATGAGGGCTATCCACCCACGCCTGACAGCCTTTATGGAACACCCGGAGCGGAAGGCTTTGCTCGCGCGCAAGGAGGAGGAGCAGATACGCTTCTTTGAGGACGAAAAGGAGTACTTTAACAACCCGGCCGCACGACAGATAGCGGGGGAGGGTTTGTGATAGTATGAGTGATATGTGGACGAAGATATTGTCGAGGGACTAGCATTTTGCAGGCGGTATAGGGAGATCCTTATTGTCTAAGTAGTATATGCAAGCGTGGGGAGAGCATGAGGGGCGCTGTATGAGAAGAGGAGGCTTTGCTCTAGTGGCTTCTGATGAACGATTTCTTTAGCTCCTGGAGCTAGTGGCGAGTCTTCTCCTTGCCTCGAGCCATTCTTACGTCATAGAAACTCTGTCGATAAAACATGCGGTAGGGTGTATCATTCCAGCGGTCCCCAGGAATGCTGCTTCACGCCAAACAAATGGACTTCAATAAGCGCGCAAGTCCACGACATCATAATACATTCAAGAGAACAACAAGAAGAATGACCACCAGTCATACATCCTACTAGTCCCTATCCATCTCACCAATCAAGCTCTCCAACTCCCAAACACAATCAAGAAAATTAACTCCAGACCCTCAAGCTTTATGCGCAACCCGCCACCCGCGTTTTCGATCCAAGGTGATTAATGCCGAGAGGTAAGCATTAGTCTCACTCTGAGGGCCGATACCCCGTCTCCTCGCCCTCCCACGAGAACGTTCTCTACCGCCCTTTATTATGCATCGGCGAAGGCGAGTCCCCCGGGGCCGGAGAGACAGACAGCTCAGTTGGTTTCTGCTTTGGTGTTTGCGGCGGAGGTGGAGTTGTGAGGTGCGGAGAGTTAGGGTCGCTGCGCTCGTTAGCAAATATCCCAGCGGTTTGAATTGGGGGAGAGGAACCTTACTAGTGTGTGTTCGGGCTGTTTCTGTCTTGCGACATCATTCTAGCACCCTGCGGGAAGTTGTAGCCAGGCGTAAACTGCGGGCTGATGGGGGGAATTTGACCGGAGTTAGCCATGGGAGTCGGTTGCTTGTTCGCCCAGATACCCACAGCCGCAGCATTCGGCGAGCCGAACTGAGCTTCAACAAAAGGTGGCCCGCCCTTGGGGTAGATAGGAACGGTGCTGTGGAAGCTCAAGTTGTGATATGCCTTGTCGAAGCCACCACGTCTGCCACTGAGGTAGATGGCTCCGACAGCGGGAATGAGGACGGCCACGCTACCAATTACAATGCCTGCAATTGCGCCGGGGCTGAGACCGTGGCCGTGGCCGCGGTGATCGTCGCCATGGATTGAGGGGCCGCCGGTTGAGTCGGGGATTGCAGATGTAGTTGAAGTCGGGAATCCTTCTTCGGTTGGGAAGGGTTCGCCGGGGGTTAATTGATACTCCACATACTCTGCCTTTTCGAGCCAGGCATCAAGTGTCTGATTCTTCGACTACACTTGTTATGAGGAGGGTGTATGAGAGTTTAAATGGTTAGACATACGGGATTTACAACACCCATCATGTGGTATTTGACACATGATCCAGGAGCACCACAGTAGTAGAAGATTGGTTCGGTGTTATTGACTCTCACGCGGAATCGAGGAGCCTAGTTGAGTCAGTATTGTGTATTCAGGGCATTAGAGATCTCAGTCACTGACATCGTCGGTGATAGCCTTGACGGGCTGCCGGCCGCTTGAGAAGCCTTGTCTATCTGTCTGAACATACTCATATGGGATGCATGGATTCTCAAAGTCTCCTCGAATCACCCAGTGGGCATCGGGATAGAACCGATATTCAATAATATCCCCAATATCAGCTTCAGTCTCATCAGGAGTAAACTTATGCCCAGCCTATATTATAAGTCAGTGTAAGTCGAGGATGTTAATACGCGAGTCTACTAACAGCTCCAACGTTGATAGTATGCGTTGTAACTCCCGTTCCAGTAGCAGTAGTCGTAGCTGATTCCTCCAGTGTCGATGAGGGCGTCTCAGTCGCCGCCTCTCCCACAGCCTGGGTGGTCGTCTGAGCCCAAGATCCCACGAGGAGGGCAGATAGTTCCAGAAGGTGTTTCAGCAACATTGTCCCAGGCCCTCTCACTCCTGACACGACACAACTTTCGCAAGCAAGCGGCGCTCACTTAAGATAAAACAAAGGGGAAGTCCAAGGGAGAAACAACCGGAGGGAGGGGAAGGGGTGTAAGAGCAGAGTACGTATTGGGTCTTCTTATGGCTCAATCCTTGTGGCAACGGGACACAAAGAAGGAAGTGTGGGGGGTGGCGGCCACCGAGGACACCATGACGCTTCGGGGCTGAGAGCAGGCCGCAGCAGGGACTGCGTGCGTGGACACTTGGGGGCACTGCTTGCAGCCAGATGTGCGGAAGTGTGCCATCCAATACAGCCCGACCACAAAGAAGCTTAAAGGTGGCCTCGCCTGTTCGCTACCCTCCGCCGGGAAGCGGCGGAACCTTGGCAATGCGGGTGACGATCGAGGCAAGCTATCAGAGATGTATGTTACAGGCCTGGAGATGTGTTCTAGACCCAATCAGGACCGCGCGGGTCCGCTGCTGGTCCGCAGTACTTGTTGTAGTACTAATGTCTAAGTTAGGTATCAAGATTAGTAAGGTGTGGGGACACTTCTGTTTAAGTGGCGGGGCTTAGGCTGCATGAAAAACTGTCAGCGGGTTTTGCAACAGTGGCCCTATCGTCCTCCGTAAACGGGCCCCGTTCCGATTGAACATACTGTACTTGAGTAGGCTGGCGCAAGTTGTCGTCCTGAGAGCAATTGTCAGGCTTCTCTGACGGCCAGTATCGACCTTGCCCAAGAGGGCCATTACGGCTGCCAACCTTTCCACACCCAGGGGTCACTTTTGACGCTCACCCCTTTGGACCATTCTGGACTTTCGCCCCTGGGGGTGATCATGTCTCTCGACCTCAGTGTCCGCTATGGGCCTTCACCCCCAGGGACAGCGGTCTAGCCCTGCTGCTCTGGCCTAACCCTACAACCTAACACTGGTTGCGACCTGTCACATGCCGTGCGAACGACCTCCATGGACTATTCTGGACCCGGATGGGCAGAACACTATTTTCGATAGAATCTCGTGGAGAGGAAATGTCAGTCCACCACCACCTTCCGACCGCATCTGTCCGATGCAATAAAACACAAAGCGGCCCCGCGTCACGGAAAAGCCAAGAGACGGTCCCAATGCTATCTAGGGGGTGAGAAAATTCCATAGCTCCATGACAGGCTTCACCGGGAGGATCAGCTCCCCAATTAGACATCTGATTGGGAATATAGTTCTTTAAGCAAAATGTCGCTGCTTTTTATTGTTCTTAGAATCCAATAAAGTAAAAAAGCAAACCCCTTCGCGCGTGTTTCCTTGTTTTGCAAGGTGACCTCCCGTATGCCCCTGGAAAGAATCCTGGCCACACCTGACAGTACTACCAAAGGAGCCATGGTTGCAGACGGACACAGCCTTGCGACAATGCGTGATGGCAGAACAGAACCCTTAGGTCGCAACCATAGTTACAACGACATGGTGCCCTTTCGCAACTCGACAAGAGTTAAAAATCATCAAACTACAAGTCCATTGGATGAAATTGCCTCTGCTATTCCGAGACCACGGCGAGGTGGCTCGAAACTTTCCGACCAGTGGGCAATACGACAACAATATGACAATCCCTGAATTAAAACCCTGGTATTATTGGCGTGTGAAGAAGGCGTGAGTGCTGGGACGTCCATCCACTCCAGATTACTACAACAGGGCTAACGCCATCACCTCAATCTTCAAGTGGAAGAGTAGGCTGGATTCGGAGTCACCATCACCATCTTCGTCTCCTCTGTCTCCTTTGCCCTTCCTCCCTAGGAAAAAACCCCCATCGGCACCATGATCATCATCATCATCGTCACAATCACCACCCGGGCCCCTCCCTCTCTCTACTACTTCCCAAACGCCCGGGTCAGCCTCCGCGCCAGATCAGCCCTCTCCTCTCTCGCCTCTCGACAAACACCACACTAAAGTTTCGAGCCACCTCGCCGTGGTCTCTGAGCCGTACTCGGAGTAGAAGATCAGAGACGCATCGTTTGCTCAATTGACAAGTGTAGCTTGACTTGCAAATGTCTTTTATACACTTTATGAGCAATGTGCAGGGAGGCGTGCAGAGTGTACAGCGTCCAGGAGCTGGATCTGAGGATACAGGCGGTTGGACCTTGTCTTGCTTACGCACGACGATTACTGCGTACGCAAGTCTGCACGCGGCGATTTCTGCGCTCTGGGGATTCCTCTTGCCCCCTATTTTTTTCTTCTCACGCCGAGAACACGCGCACACATACACACCAAAGGACCAGCATGTGCTTCGCCAACCTGGGCACGCCAGCGCTCTCAACAAGACAAGCCTAACCAAGACAAGACAAGCCAAGTCAAGTCAAGCCAAGTCAAGATGACCATCTTATCAATCAAGACGGCTTTTTTAGCTGGCTTGACTTGTCTTGATACCGGCTTGGTAAGCAGGGACCCTATGGTGGTCATAGCCACGGTGGCTTGGATGGTAAAATCCTGCTGGCACGGCCAAAAGTTAGCCCCGAGCACCACGCTCATCACCGTCAAGATGTCCGATATTGACGATACCTCTTCGGTGACCGCCCTCTCGGAAGCAGTTACCGAGACGGCCAGCCAGCCCTCGACCCTGAACACGAGATCCGCCGCAGCCGGAAGCGACGCGTTTGCTACTTTTCGCGGGGTATAGGGTAGGGAGGGATACTTCGAGCAATTGCTCCCACATGAGCAACAAGAACAGATGCCGATTTTTCTGTAGAATGGAAGAAATGCAGACAAAAAATTAGTCCCTCTAGATTTCTGTCGCCGAGGGCTTTCTATCGGTGCTAGTTTTTGTATGATCAGACCAATATTTCCGGCTTGGGTCTTATGTCTATCTCACATCCTGAATAATGTCTGTCCTGTATCAAACAACTGCCATTTGAAGGTGAAAGATCCGGGAAGATTTTATCCGGATCCAAACCCAGGCGAAGAAAGAGGTCCCAACCGAATGATATCACTCTCTAAGTCTACTAGATAAGTCAAATTGTTGTCCGCACGCGCGGCCCTTAAGGAATGAATTGATCTTCTCTCTAGCTACAGAAGGAGCGGAAGCCTAGGTCTTATATAGACCTAGCTGACAGGGGTCGTAATGACCACAGAACCTTCTAGAGACAAATAGGTAGTTTCCTCCAACACAAATGTATTGACCAGTACGGTATTCATCATTTTCCCAGGTTCATCCATCGCTTTTTGTCACAGGGACCTATACCCAAGCCCAAATTACCATTGAACCCAGGTACCAGCTACCTGCATCGCGATTGGTCGTTCTATCGAGTCTTGGTTTTCGATAGATATCGAATCTACGGAAGGCACATTCGATTCGATATGAATCTGCGGGAGATGCATTCGATTCGTAAGATGTCCATCCCTGCTCACGATGGCCGGCCTGCTTACTAACACGTCTTGAATAGGCTTGACAAGATATCAAGTCAAGCCAAGTCAAGTCAAGACAGACCGCTAAGTTATCAAGACAAGACAAGCCAGAGCTCTGGCTTGTCTTGTCTTGACTTGTTGAGAGCGCTGCGCTCAGCTTCGTCTGGTTACGAACTGGTCCTGAATTGCCCTAGGACCTGGGTTTGTTCCATGAATTTGACGACCTTTGCTGCTACTTTGCGTTCGCTCAGTAGTTGTCGGAGATTTCGACGTCCTGGAAATTGCCCCAGTTCCTGGTTTCGAAGTGTGGTATGCCTCCTACATTGAAGCAGGATATGGGCTACTGTTTGCCGTCCTTCGCCGCAGTTGCATCTCGGGTCGGTGACTCCTGGCACTCTTCGTTTGAAGAGGAAGTCATTCATCCCAATCTTTTCCGTCCGGAGTTGGATGTAAATGGCGCTCTGCCTCTTGCTGAAGTGCTTGTGTGGCTGCAGTACTTTCGGTGTTGGCTCTGGCGTGTGCCTGAAGGTTGCCCGGCCCCTGGTTTCCTGTTGCCACTGTGTTTGCCATCTTTGTTTGACAACTCTGCGCGACCACAGTTTCAACGTGGATTTCAAGGAATGCAGTACGGGGGCTTGCTGTGCCCTTGGTCCCGGCGGACCTCTTTGTCGCCATCCTGTGGCTTCTTTGGCCGCTCGGTCAGCCGCCTCGTTGCCGTATATCCCCTTGTGGGCCGGGATCCATCTGATCTCGACGGTCAAACCTTGTGTTCGTAGTTCTTGTATTCGCTGTGTAATGTCTTGGAGAAGGTATGACCCGGATTTGCCTCTGGGCCTCGCCACCGACCGGATAGCTGCTTGGTTGTCTGTGTATATCAAGACTTTCTTTCTGGCGTTGCCTCTGTCTCTATCCTCCCGGGCAAGCTGTAGAGCCAAGGAAATTCCCTGCAGTTCACCGGCGTACACCGTTGATACGGAATCATCGCCCATGTAGGCGGTTTTGGTTTGGTTGATAGTGGTGCATACGGCAGCAGCGCCAATGTGGCCATTGATACCACTTCCATCCGTGTATATGTGTAAGGCATCTGGCTCGTTGCTGGTGCTGTACTGGTGTCTCGCTTGCGCCTTCTCGACGCTCTCTTCGATGAACGTTTCTGGGCCTGTCCACCATGGTGGGACGACGTGCGGTGTGATAGCTTCCATTTTCTCCAGATCAAATCCTCCTTCGTCCCGTATGGCCTTTTGTATTGCTCTGCGCGGGCTTGTGTTTGTCCTTTCTTCTCTCGCTTGACCGGAGTTGCGCTGGGGTTCTTGTTTCCCATTGCTGATTCTTCCCAGGCAGTCAGCATTATGCTTCCAGATTTGATGTTCGATGGGAAGGAGGTGTGTTTCGATGTCTAGAGCGGGGGCTGATGTGGCCTTGTAGGCGCCAGATATTGCCCTGGCTGCCCGCGCCTACAGACTCTGCAGCTGTGCCAGTGTCTTGTTTGGATATGGCATGGTCCGCGTTCTCCAGTTTGAGTTTGACCAGGCTGAGCATGCATACATGATCTGTGGTACCACCACCCCTCGGTAGATCTTTCGCATGTCTTGCAGGGTAAGACCCCAGGTTGAGCTGCCCAGACTGCTGAGGGCTGAGATTGTCTTCGTCGCCTTCCGCCGTACTTCGTCTACGTGGGGCTTCCATTGCAGCGCCGAGTCCATGATGAGACCTAGGTATTTACACGTCGGCTTTGCCGGGATCTCACCCCAGGCTGTTTGCAGTGGTTGCCGGGTATCTATTCTGGTGCGAGCCCTGGTGAAATGTATGAGCTGAAACTTGCTGGGTGAAAAAACCGATGCATGGGTTTTCGCCCACTGCTCGGCTATCTGAAGTGCCCCTCGAAGCTTGGTGCATGTTTCCGCGGTCGTATCTCCCCATGTTAGGATCGCCACGTCGTCGATGAACCCGGTTGCCGAGGTGTCGTCTGCTAGGTTGCACTTTTCGATCAGGTCTGCGTTGTAGAAGATGTAGAGAATTGGTGAAAGTGGCGAGCCTTGCACGGTTCCCGTGCGTACTTTGTACAACTCGGTTTTGAACCCGTCGACGGAGATCCTGGTGTGCCGGTCCTCTAGGAGGCTCGATATCCACCTAACCGTCTTCTCGTCAATCTTCCTCTTCCGCAGGTTGTGCAGGAGCCGCTGGTGTGATACGTTGTCGAATGCGCCTGAGACGTCGAGCAGGAGTAAGCTAGCCACCTGCCCTCGGCCTCTGTTCCACGCTTCATAAATCTTGTCGATGATGTGATGCACGGCGTGCTCGGTGGATCTCAACTTTCTGCCTCCCACATGGGTCGAAGGCAGCAGGTTGTATGTCTCTGCCACGTAGCTCAGGCGGTGTGCTATTATAGCGTCCATGATCTTGCCCATGGTGTTTAGCAGCCCGATCGGCCGGTAAGACCCCGGGATGGTGTAGTTGTCTTTACCTTGCTTCCTCAGTACAACTGTTGTCGATTCCCTGAAGTGTTGCGGACAGTAACCGAGATTGAGGCTCTGATTGAAGATTGCCGACAGGTGAGGCTTGATCCATGTCTCTGCTAGCTGCAATGCTCTGTTCGGGATGCCATCAGGGCCGGGGGCCTTGAGCGGCGAGGCTTCTTGTATGGCTCTCTCCACTTCTTGTTCTGTAATGGGTGGCATCGTTATTCGGTCTGGGTAAATCGCGTTTTCGATGTCGCCAATCTCTGCCTCCGGTGGGGAGGGAAAGAATGCTCTCTTGAAGATCTCTGCCTTTTCCGCTGGCTCTGAGACCATCTGAGAGGTGTCTGGGTGCTCCAGTATAGGTGTTATCTCTGGTGCCTGAATGGTCCTGTTTCTGGCCCATTTCGCCATTTTCCAGAGAGCCTCTGGTGACTCTGAAGCTCTCTCTACCTTTTCTCGGTGCGCTCTTCTCAGTGCTTTCTTGATTACCCTGCCCTTGTGGTTTCTGGCTGCTCGGTATGCCTCCCATGTTTCTTCCGTGTGGTAGAGATTGTGGAGTCGCCTGAGGCGCTTGGCCTCAGCCAGCACTTGCGTACACTCCTCATCCCAGCCGGGTCTGGATTGGGGTGACCATGTCCTTCGTGGTACTGCTGTCTCTATTGCACTCTTCAGCGCTGCGACTATTTCCCCCACGTACCGATCAAGTGCGTTTCGGGTTCTCGGTCTCCGCTGCGGCGGCAGCTTGTTCAGGACCGCAGACCTGAATTTCTTTTCATCTATCGACTTCCAGCTTCTGCTAGGCTCTCTGCTGAGCTGTTTGACTGACACATCGAGGAAGATTACAACCGGCAGGTGGTCTGAATCGTGATCGAGACCACGGTCTACTTCACATCTGATAACCCGGTCGACTAGGCCGAGAGTGACCAGACAGAGATCAATCGTTGTCCGCCTGTTGTTCTCTTCGTACGTGATGGTGCCTGGTGCCAGAGTGTTTGTGAGGTTATAGTCTTCCATAATCTCGACGAGATCTTCTGCCTCTGCCTCTATTCGAGGAATATGGGAGCCTCCCCACATCTCATGGTGTAGGTTGAAGTCTCCGATCAGTATCTGATCTGCTTGCTGAGCTGAGTCGAGCACCCTTCGCAGTTGGGGTAGTACGCTCCGCCTATTTTCCGCCATTCGATTGGGGTTGTAGATGTTGTGCAGCTTGATCTCTCTCATCTCGTCTCCTTGTCCGAAGGTTATCGTTACTGTGCATAGATCCCGACTGTGCGATTCGAATTGCCATTTTGAATGATCGAGGCGTTTGTTGATGTACAGACATACCCTTGCTGGGTCGCTGCCTTCATTTTGGGGGTAACATAGATGGAACTGGTCTTTTGCCGGGTGGTGTGTGGTGTGCATGAAGGGATTGGCCCATGGTTCTTGAATGGCTAAGATGTCGAATTTCATTACCCTTGGGTCCCGTAGGAGGGTAGCCATGACGATGTCTCTCGATTTTCTGACGTTGTACTGTAGTATTGAGAGTGATTCCATGTGTCTCATTCGCGGTTGTCGACGTCCATGTTGTCCGCTTGGTAGGTGCTGTGTAGTCGTGCCGAGTTCGCATCGAGGGCTTCCAGTGCCCTTCTAGATGGCGTTATGGTTCTTTGGGGCCGCTGACTGCCCGTATTGACTGTGATTACGTTTTCGACCTCGTTCGGGGCGGCTGTGTTGGCTCCAGGATTGGCTCTCTTTTGCCCTCTCTTTGTCGGTGACCTACTTCTTCCTTGCCCGCTCTGCTGGTTGCGGTCAGGTGCGAGAGATGGTGCTCCCTCCCGGATGGTTCGTCCGTTCGGTTCCTCCTGGACTCTCACGCGTGGGTTCGCCTGGCTAGCTGCCATGCTGCCTTGCGGCTCCAGGTGGTACCTAGGACGTGCGGCGTAGGCGGCCTTGACCTTGGCCATTTCCTCCTTCCTGACTGCACACTGGTTACTCCAGGCCTCGTGTTGACCTTTGCAGTTGGCGCACTTTCTGGGTACGCTCTTGTCAGACTTGACAGGGCAATCGCGGGACGCATGTTCCTGAGCGCAGTAGCCGCATCTCATCGTTGCCTTGCACTGGGTTCCTATGTGGCCATATCCTTGACAGCCGAAGCATTGCCTCAGTCGGCACGACCTGTCATACAGCTCGCACTGAAAGACCTCCCCTTGCCAGATCAGTCCCTCGTCGATAATTTTGTTGGCGTCTTGGGGTCTTGTGAACTCAATGATGATCGAGGAAGCATTCTTTGCCGCAGACTTCCTCGTGAGCCAGCCAATGTATTTTATCCCGGCGCTCGGGATGAACGGTCTGTTCTCCTGGAGAATGATGTCTCTGATGTTCTCAAATTGGCTCACATCCATCGAGTTGGTACGGATGCCGTGTACAAGAACTCCGTATGTTGGAATGCGCACTGCGGCTCCATTGCCAAGCCTGCGCTCCCAGTCCTCAGCGAACTGTCGGAGCACCTCCATGTCAGAGGTCGTAGCCGTCTTGATGCTAAGGTCACCGCTTTTGAGTTGGTTAGTTGACACCGTCTTGATGTTCTCTATGTGCTCGTTTCCGCTTTGTTCTATAGCACGGTCTACGTGTGCTTTCAGGCTACGGGGGTTCATCGCCCGTAGGCCAGCTATGGTGAGTGGGTTCCGAATGTTCACGATGATCTTACGGAGCACTTGCGCGGGCGGCGCCTTGAGCTGGTTCAATGGGTTATGTATACTAGTGGCTAGCCCATTCCCGGCTGCTACAGATGCGTAAGTCCGTAGCGGGCTCGGTCGGTTACGCTGGTCCGCGTTCTTGATATCTCTCACCATCGTGATGACTGTTCTGCCAATATCGGTCGATTCTCTGGCTGCCGCTTTCGTCTCGTTCTGTGCTTCATGGCTCTCGCGTATTCCTTCCAATGCCTGTTGGCTTGTGTTCGCTACCTGTTTGAGTTCCGTCTTGATGTCGTTGAGAGCCTGCGTCGTGCTTTCCGCCGCGATCTTCGATTCGGTTCTTGCCATTTGGAGCGCGTCGCGTACGGTGTCGAGGTCTGGGATACTGTGGATCTTGTTGACGAGGGATAGTGCGCCCATGGCCATGACTTTGACCAGGCCTTGGGGAACGGGCTGGTCTCTCGCGCGTTCGATGCACAGGAGGGCTTCCCTGAGGTATTTGCCAAGTTGCGTGGCGTGCTCGCGGAATTCGGCGGGCCAGGCCACCTCTTGGGGCCACGAGGTCGCCATTATGGTCTAAAAACGCACTGGGCGATGCGCTAGACTTCAGGCTATTCAATTGACCCGTTAGAGAGGCGTATGAGTTCTGTTTTGAGGCTGTTGTTTCAAAAATTTGTTCTCGCTGTTGTGGAAAGTTTTTTTTCCCGGAAATTGGGGATCGAACTGGTGAATTTTCCTTACAACGACCCACATACATCACGTGCCCCACTCAACTGCATGAGACCTAAACCATAAATTGCAATCAATTCTATATTTGACAGAAGCAACCGCTTGTAAATGGCCTTTTTTCTGCCCAAGCTGTGTATAAATGAAAGTGTTGAGTTTTGTGGGGGATTTTTTTTTTTTGCCTGGCGAAAGGGTTGGGTTGGCGAAAGGGTGGTGGCGTATGGTATAGCCTGCCTCTTCCGTCTAACAATAATACACTCATAGAATCAAAATTACGTCACTCTTCCCCCACAAGCAATTGTCATTAAAGCGGGCAACAGGTACCAGAATAACCATCCCATGTAGCTAAATCCACCAGCGAACTTCCCTCAGTCCACCCTCTTCGCCCTGTATTTCCCCATCCACTCCGGCTTCACAAACAACACCCAGGCCCTAAACCCCAACATAACCCCCATCCCCAGCCCAAGGCCCCAAATCACCTTGCTGGGATTAAGCCCGCTACCCGCCTCCCCCGCAACCCACGCCTGCCAAAACGAGAGCGGGAGAGCCAAAGTCTCAAACGAGGCTAACATCTGGTACGTAGTCCGCCTCGTCTCTACCGCCCCAGTTTTATTCGGGATCGCAAGCACCATCGGGACCGTCATAGCGGCCAGGCTAATGCCGAACAGTTGGAAGATAGAGGCAGCGTGAGGCGCCGCGGACTTGCCATCGCTTAAGTACATTCGTCCTAAGGCTTCTTTCGCGTCGAATATCATAGGAACGGCCAGGAAGATGTTAAAGGCTGATTCGGCGGCCAATACGATTCGGACAATAGTGCCGGGCGCCGATGGATCAATCTCTATGGATACTTTGACGTCGGTTCCGGTGCGTTTGTCAATGTTTGCCATAGTTATGCTTTGGGAGGATGATTGCTTGTCTTTCTTGAGTGAGGCGAATATGCTGTGGAGATGTAGACCGTAGGACCTGAGATTAGGGCTGTTATATAAATGTTTTCATAATCAGGGGTAGAGACAAACCGTCACGTCGCCCTCAAGCTTAAACCGCATGACCCACTGTTAATAGCCGGGATATCTGAGTGTTCTGAGTGGTTCGGAAAGCCCGGATAGCTAGCATAACGTTAGGCTTCAGGTTATAGCAGTAGCATAACGTTAGGGAGTCCAAAATGCTGTACCGAGGTTGACGTGTTTTTTATTTTATATTTTAGACTTTTTCAGTGTAGAGATTGGGGTCACAATGGATGGATGGATTTTATTTCGCCCGGGGGGACACACCCCAGAGGGCCTTTGCGCTAAGCTATTTTCGTTTCGTACGGTTCTTCCATAATCACCCGAAGCCCCACAATTTCACTTTACTGACTGTTCCAATCTGATGTATATGCAGTGACAGGCCTGCTTGAAGGCCAATTTCTCCAAGTGTTCAGCATCCTATCCTCAGCAGCTGAAGCACGGTCTGCCAAAATGAGACTGTATGATGTTAGTAGGATTCAATCTGAATAGTTAGTGTGCCTGAGGCTTCTGGTCCATGTCAAGCCTCCCCGTTGCAATGGCAAATTTGATCGTCGCCCGTACTGCCCGCATGTCTGGCGCCCATTTGTCACCGTCAGACGCCGCCTTTCCTCCCAGGAAGTATGATAGGTTTCCCATCTTTGTCTGTGAGCATCGCAGCATGCCTTCTCGTTGCGCGGTCCATTTTGTGCAGCGGAATAGGAAGTGTTCCACTGTCTCTGATGCTTGCCCGCATTCGCAAGTGTCCGATTCCATTGCTCCTATCTTGCACAGAAAGCTGTTAAGTCTCGCCATTCCGGTGCGGAGCTGCGACAGTACGTCTGCTTCCTTCCTCTTCAGCGGGTCATATAGAGTACGGGTATGCTTGCTTGGCAGTGCCGTGTCTATCTGCTTCGAGTATTTCCCGACTCTTTCTGGTAGTGTTCTTGTTTGCCGCTGCTTGGTTATCGCTAGTCTTATCCTTGTGGATCTTGCTAGATGTGGTGGCACGTCTGGTCTGCATTCTCCTTCTGTGGCCTTCCGCGCTGCTGCTTTGGCTTTTGTTCCCAGCGCGAAATCCTCTTCTCCTGCTGGAACCCACAACATCCGGAGAGAGTGGCCCTCGTCTTCGAGACGCTTGATATGGTCGTATATTTGCCGTATGATCTGTTGGCCGGATTGTTGTCGTGGCCGCCGTATGACTTCTAGTGCGGAGCGGCTGCTCGTCATGACAGTCATATCCCGCCGGCAGAGTCCAGACGGCATACATCTCAATACCATCTCTATAGCTCCTAGCTCGGCGATGTATAGGTTCAGCTCCTCCGTCAATCCGAGATGCCTTTTAGTGCCCATCACCGCATTCGGCGGACTGACGCGTCGCGGCTGACTGATTCATTAATTCATGGCTTGCTGTGCCTGCTTTGTCCCATTGTCGAAGTTCGCTTGCAAGTGCCGTTTCAGATAGTGGCCTGATTACTATTCCATCGGAGTGATTACTATTCCATCGGAGTGATTACTATTCCATCGGAGTGATTACTATTCCATCGGAGTGATTACTATTCCATCGGAGTGATTACTATTCCATCGGAGTGATTACTATTCTTACAGGGAAGGCCAGACGCCGGTGCAACCTCACGGATATTTAGTTGCGGCTAGTACGAACTTAGTAGGCAGAATTATTATGTTGTCCCAAATTTTGTTAGCAGTTCGGCCAGGACGGAGGAATACTAATGTCCGCCCGGTTTTCGTACAGCATTTCTTTTCGTCCATTGACGGCGGCGCATCATGTGCAGTTGAATGAGCAAGCGCATCTTCTGTCGAATTGCTGGTATGACCAAATGATGACCTTGAACATGTGTGTGTATTGTGTATCTGTTCACTGTAGCCCCCCCCCTTTTTATCAGGGAGGTCTTGCTTTCCTTTTCTTCCTAATACGGGCCAGCCGGCCGAAGGCTCGGCGAGCCCCTTCCATTTTAGGCAATACTGGTAGTAGGTCATGTTCTTCTGCCATTCTAGCCTCAAACCTCTGATTCCACCTCAGTGCCAACCCTCAATATATCACCCGTCGACTGTAATACACCATCCCACTCAAAATCTCCATTGGTAGAGGCCATCACGCCATCCATCCAGACCTTCTTGCCCTGCGCATTCACAAATAACTCGAGATATGAATCTTCGAGTTCTAGCCAGTCCTTCTCCTCAAGATCCGTCCAGCGCTTTTTATGGGCGTACTTCTGATCCTTAAGGCGATCTAATACGCGGTCGTTCATAAAAATGAAGGCCTGCATATCAGCGTGCATGGGCGTAAGCCGATTCCGAGCTTTCGTATGTATGAAACTAATAGCAGAGAAACTTCGTTCTGAGGGTACGGAGTTCGCAAGCGTGTTCATTACCTTCACAGCTACTCTAGCCAGCATCGAGCCCTGGTTGAGGAGGCACTGCCACGCCATTGCTGGCTTGAAGCCATCGTCGTATACAGCGCTGTGCTTATTAAATAAGCCGTCTGGGCCGCCTGTACGCATTCGGAAGTGTGTGAATTCAGAAAGGGCACGGTGATATTCGTTGTCGTTTTTCAGCTGTTTCCGCAAATACTCTTGTACGCGCGCAAAGACGCTAGGCGGCAGTTTCGAATTTGGGCCTGTTGTATCAGGCCGGAGGGCATCGGCGATCCAATGTATATCGTACGTTTGCTTATCAAGCCGGGTTTTGAATATAGCGTCAATATCGTCCCACGGAATATCAGGAAACTGATCAGCCTCTCTCATCTCAGCCCATTTGCTTTTGATTTGCAGCCAGCGATTTACAACGTGTGCGATTCCCGCCCCATCAGCCTCGGAAGCGTGTTGAAATTGGTTCACGGGCTTTAGCACAGCGATCGCAGCCTCGAGTTCTAGCCAGAAGCTGCTGTCTTTGATGATCCGAACCGCTTCGGGCAGGAGAACGGGGCAATCTTGAGATCGCAACTCATCCCGTACATCTTTTCGAACAGACCAGTCTCTGGCAGGATCTCGAGAACGGAGAAGGGAGAAGAAAGAATTGTACTGGGAACCCCAACGCGTAATTATACTGTTCGGAACGAGCAGGTTAGCATATCGATTTCTCAGTCGCAGCTAACAATTCACCGGTACCTTCTGATCAGCGCGCGAGTTACTCCGTTCCACCTTGTGCGCTGGCACATTCTCAATCTTTGTAATTGTAATTTAGACCGTGAGAAGAACACGAGCAGGGTGCTGACGTTATTAAAGAGATCCTCGAAGAAGGGAAGAAGAAGAATATCTTTAATCAGAAGCTGAAGGCCGTGAGAATCGCACAGAGAGAAGTTGATGTGTGAGAGCTCTGGGAATCCCCCTAGCAGGTCGTGTACAGAGCGCATCGTGTTTTCGGTATCCGTACAGATAGAATTGATCCTGGAGAGATCGCCGCCGCACAGTTGCTGCATTTCTCCCCAGATCAGCCGCACCCAGTTCTCTGCCGTGTGCTGTTCGTCTCCCGTGTCAAGTGTTTTCCAGTAGAAGGCCGGGCCGTCTGGTACCTGTACCGAGATATTAACGATCCTGTGGCCCGAGACATTATCGGAGGCGTCAAATATGATGTTGAACCATTCCGAGCTGGTAATACGTTTGAAAACCTCGTCATAGATTTCCTGATAGAACTCGGGAAGAATTCGCGTGATGACGGCACGGCTAGGGGGCTTCCAGCCAGGCTTGATGCGAGTGAAGAAATAACGCCAACGACGGCTCTCGAAGAGGCTGAAGGGGCGACCGCCGGCGATTACAGCAGCGGCGGCATCATAGGCGAAACTGCGGCTCTCGTCCTGAGAGATATGCTGAATTCCGACCTCCGTTATCTTCTTTTGTACAGCTTCAGAATATGAGGGAAGATAGCCGGCGTTATCTCGAGCTTGGCGCTCTTGTTGCTGCTTAGCTTGCCATTTGTCACACCCAGCGAGGTGCTCTTTCGGCCTCCCAACAGAGGTCGCTGCAAACTCCTTCTGGCAGTGACGGCATCTGTATCGCTTACTTTTCTTACAGTTAGAGCGGCCAAGGTCGATAAACTGTCGCCAAACGAAGGCAGCGTCAGCTTTGATGGGCGGCATCTTTTTGACGATACCCTCATCGAGGAGAGAATTGCAGAGATTTTGTACAGCTCCGTACTTGTACGATGGGACCCATAAATTACCGTGTTAGGAACATTGTGGGTCCTATCGTACGTACGCAGTACACGTACGTACATTTTCGTTTTGTACGTACGTACGTACAACACGGTTGTACATCCTGTACAACATCACTACTCAAGGGACTAGTACTGGCATTGCATATACTACTCGATATACATTCAACAGTCATCACCCCCGGCAAGTGCGCCATATTCACCGACAACCAGGCCGCCATCCAAGCGATACGGAACCCCAAGTGTCCGTCGGGGCAGTATCTCCTAGTGGAGGCTATCTAGCACTCGACGAGCTCTAAAGCAAGGGTGGGAGGTGCAGTGTGCCAACCGTCCCACGGCACGGATGCCGCTGGAGTGTTGCGCAATGCGTCACGGCAGGCGGGCTTCATGCTGTCGGTTGGGGTCAGGATTGAGAAGTGACAGCCACGATAGGCAGCCTTGAACCTTCTCTCTTCCCTATCTCAGATTAGAATTAGTTTGTTGGTGGGAATAGATCCGTGGGCAGTGGCGTGCCCGACCTGCATCGCGGTGAGCATAACGGCGAGTTGCGTCTGAGCTAGCCAACAAGATGAACTTGTCGTGAACGAAGTCGCTGTACTGGTTCCTGTGCAGAGGTACCCGCGCAGCAGGTTCTGCCGGAGACAGTAGATCTTGCTTAGCCGGTTCAGACGCAACTCGCCGTGGTGAAATCGCTGGCCGATGTGCGGGTAGATGAGCTCCGTATCCAGCTGCTCAACAAAGATCCTCCACCCAGGCCACGATATTTCCGGCGGGAGCAAGCGACTCTCCTTGGCGATGCGGAAGTCGCTCTCGTGGGATATCAGCGCGGCGTAGGAGAACAGGAAGCCGAGCGCAGGTTGCCGACTGCCTCGCCCGCGCTCCTGGGTGCATCCTTGGGGCGTCGTCCTTGTTGCTGGAGCAGCCGCAGTCCCCTCCGCAAGAGAGATATTTCGTCCAGAACTGAGGCTCAAGCAGGAAGCGCGGGATGGGCTTGAGGAACATCCGGCCTGTTGTCCAGACAAGATGTATATCCATACGCTCCGTGACGACGATCTCCCGACCGAGGACGAGCTGGTGGTGCAGAGGACGCGGCGGCAGAGGCCGCCCCGCGACCCAGAGCCAGCTGTGAATGCTGGCCAGCCGCTGAGGTCGAGCTCTTTCTCGACGCAGGGCGTGACTTGACGACCAGCAGCAGCCAAGTCACCGGACTCTGTGCGGTACGACGCAGGCAAGAGCGACAGGAGCTGGTCGTGGTTGTGTCGCGACGCGTCGGCGCTGTGCTCGTTCTCACGCTCGAGGAGCTGGATGGATGCGGGACTCTGTTCGCAGAATTGTTAGCTTGGACGGGTCAGCGACGGAGAGCACGGGCGGCGAATGCCCGACTGGGCGGCATTCCGGTTTCGCCTCCGTCTTGAGAATTGCCAGCCATCTCCAGGCTGCCGAGAAGCGGGTCCTTGAATTGACGCGACCAGAGGCTGTGTCTGCGATGGATTGGATTCGATACGTTCAGAAAAATGACAGAGCACATTTGGTGCGGTACGCGGCGGCGAAGGGCCTTGGTCCACAAGCTCGCAGTCAAGCATGATTGGTGAAGCGAGTGTGATTCTGCTGTGTCGTGGCGCATGAGACGATATCTATTGGGCAAGAGGCGCTCATTCAGCTGCAAGTACGCGCTCGCAGTCGAGGCGGGGTAGCTTCGCCAGATCTGATCACGCATTCCTGCCCGACGTTCCCTCTGCCCAACCCCGCCCAACAGCTTTGTCGTATGAGCAATGGCAATCATATTCGCGTGGCTTCTTCATAATCGTTGTGTTTCTCGGTGCTCACTCAATCATTGAGGGGCTAGCTGCGCTGCTGCATTGGCCGTGGCGCTAGGGACCTTTGCAAAGACGTGGCTGCTGCGCCTGCCAGATTCCTTTCCTGTTCCAAGAGCAGTGCTGACCATTTGGCTCCAATGCGAAGTTGCGGCCAGAATGAACTCCGCCCTCGAATACGGTCAACTGCCAGAAAGCCGTCAATTTCGAGTTTGCCCTTCCGAGGATTACACCATAGAGAATGCCGAAGCGAAATTTCACGTATGTGGATAATCAAGGCGCTGCAACTCGTGCCACAAAGAGGAGGAAGCCAGTTTTTGATGCGAGAACACCAGCAGCCGACGCTCCTGAGCGAAAGGTAAATGATGACTACACCGTCGGCTGGATCTGCGCCATAAGGACGGAGTATGTTGCCGCACAAGAATTTCTCGACGAGGAGCACGAAGCACCGGAGTTTGTGTCACCAAACGATACCAACGACTACACATTGGGTAGACTTGGGAAGCATAACGTCGTCATCGCTGTGTTGCCCGATGGTGAATACGGGACGTCTTCCGCGGCCAGTGTAGCGACGAACATGCTGCACAGCTTTCCCAATGTCAGAATAGGTGTAATGGTTGGCATTGGCGGCGGTGCACCAAGTGAGAAGCACGATATCCGTCTAGGCGATATTGTGGTCAGCGCACCTCGTGACGGCGAGGGCGGGGTGTTCCAGTACGACTTTGGCAAGACGATACAGGACCAGGCCTTTCAACACACGCGGTTTTTGAACCAGCCCCCGACAACTCTGCGAGCTGCGTTGACGGGAATTCAGGCCCAGTACACAAGGAAGGGGCATCAGCTTGAAGAGGCCATCAACGCCATTATCGAGAAGAACCCGAGGTTACGACAGGAATACGAGCGGCCGCAGCCAGGTACTGATAGGCTATTTAAGGCCGAAGTCCCTCACGACTCGAGAGGCTGCGCAGCATTCTGTGCTAATGAACCGTCGAATTTGGTACCGCGGCGCGAACGGACGAAACATGATGATAATCCGGCAATTCACTACGGCCTGATTGCTTCAGCAAACCAGTTGATGAAGGACGCTTTAGTTCGGGACAGGCTTGCAACGGAGAAGGACGTTCTGTGTTTTGAAATGGAAGCAGCAGGGCTGATGAATCACTTTCCGTGTCTTGTGATTCGCGGTATATGCGACTACTCGGACTCGCATAAGAACAAGGAGTGGCAAGGATATGCAGCAATGACGGCGGCTGCCTATGCGAAAGATCTTTTATATCGGATCCACCCCAACAAGGTTGAGGCTGAGAAGAAGATTGGCGATATTCTATCCGGTAATTCCAAGGTCTTAGAATAATACGATCAATACATGTTAATCCTATGTACAGGCCTCCATGAATTTGCAGAAGAGCACCTGGACGTTGCAAAACGGCACCATGAGGTTGCAGAAGAGAACCGCGACCTTGCAAAGGAGCAGCTCCAGGCCCAGAAAAACCTCGCCAAGGAGAGACGGTCCAAAGACGAACAAAAAGAAAAACAAAAGTGTCACCAGCTGTTCCGCCTCACAACTGACGGCAGCAACGCCACGTACGAGTGGTACAAAGGCCGAGTGGAAGAAAGGGTTGAAGAAACGTGCCTGTGGTTACTCAAACACAGGCATTTCCAGAGCTGGTTGAAACAGGAGTCTGGGCCTCTGCTAGTCACGGCGGATCCTGGCTGTGGAAAGTCGGTGTTGGCCAAGTACCTGATCGACCATGGCCTGCCACGATCGACAACCATCTGCTACTTCTTCTTCAAAGACCAAGACCAGAACACCGTCCGGCAAGCGCTTTGCGCACTGCTTCACCAGCTCTTCTCTCAGAAGCCGTCTCTGATCGAACATGCCCTGCCACAATTCCGCAACGATGGGCAAGGTTTGATCAACTCTACAGAATCGCTGTGGGGGATTCTACGGAACGCTATAAAAGATCCCCAAGCAGGACCCGTAATCATGGTCCTTGATGCCCTGGACGAATGTGCCGAATCGGAGTTTGCGGACCTGATGCGGAATGTGAGGAGCCAATCCCGCAGCCACCAGTTGGGCCATGGCAAGTTGAAGTATCTTCTAACGTGCCGCCCGTATGAGCAGATCGTGTCCGAGTTCCACGGCCTATTGGACGCTTTTCCAAATATCCGTATACCAGGAGAGGAAGAGTCGGAAGCCATCAGTAAGGAGGTGAATCGCGTCATTACGCATCGGGTCAATCAGCTGTCGGAGAAGAAGAGCCTCTCACGCGATATCAAGAGCCACCTAGAGAAAAAACTACGGGAGACCACCCACCGTACTTATCTCTGGGTCTACCTTGTGTTCGACTACTTGGAGAAAGGAAACCTTAAAAAGACACAAAAGGGAGTCGAGTCAACCATTGCAATACTTCCGAGGAGTGTCAATGAGGCATATGAGCAAATCCTTAACAAGTCTAAAGATGAGGAACGTCCGATGGTTCGGAAAGCCTTGAGTATTATCTTGGCAGCCAGTCGGCCGCTAACACTCTCGGAAATGAACATTGCCGTGAATATAGACGAGATATCACAGTCTTTTCACGACCTCGACTTGGAGGACGAGGAGGACTTCAAGTTGCGTCTCAGATCTTGGTGCGGACTTTTCGTCTCAGTCTATCATGGCAAAATTTATTTCCTTCATCAAACTGCTCGCGAGTTTCTCCTCGCAGATTTGGCGTCGCCTACAACTGTTCCGTCAGAGCTACACTGGCATCACTCCATCACCACCCGCCACGCACACGCCGTTCTTGCAGAGCTCTGCGTGCGCTATCTGAACTTCTTTAACTCCGACGTTAGCCTTCCGAGAGATGCGAATGTGGAAGCCGGCCAATCCGTCGATAGCCACGCCTTCTTAGATTACTCGGCCAAAAGTTGGGGCGCTCACTTCCGCGAGGCCGGTATCATCGATGACGCCGCCCTTGTACCTTCCGCTCTGAGAATTTGTGATCCGTATTCGAAGAGCTACTCGGCATGGTTTAGAATCTATTGGAAGGCTACAGGTATGAAGACTACCAAGTATTTTACGGATCTTATGGTAGCGTCGTATTTTGGACATAGTGCCGTTGTCAAGCTACTTCTCCAACAGGGCGCCGAGGTCGACTCGAAGGATAAGTATTATGGTGGCACGCCGCTATGGTGGGCCGCCCGGAACGGGCACGAGGCCGTCGTCAAGCTGCTGCTCGAGAAGGGCGCCGACGTCGAGGCCAAGGACGGGGATGATGGTCGGACGCCGCTGTCGCGGGCCGCTGAGAACGGGCACGAGGCCGTCGTCAAGCTGCTGCTCGAGAAGGGCGCCGCCGTCGAGGCCAAGGACCGGCGTGGTGGGACGCCGCTGTGGCAGGCCGCCGCGGAGGGGCACGAGGCTATCGTCAGGCGGTTGCTCGAGCGGGGCGCCGATGTCGAGGCCAAGGGCGGGTGGGGTCGGACGCCGCTGTCGCGGGCCGCCGAGATCGGGCACGAGGCCGTCGTCAAGCTGCTGCTCGAGCGGGGCGCCGCCGTCGAGGCCAAGAACCAGCATGGTCAGACGCCGCTGTCGCGGGCCGCCGCGAACGGGCACGAGGCCATCGTCAAGCTGCTGCTCGAGCGGGGCGCCGCCGTCGAGGCCAAGGACCAGAATGTTGGGACGCCGCTGTCGCGGGCCGCCGAGAACGGGCACGGGGCCATCGTCAGGCGGCTGCTCGGGGGGGGCGCCGCCGTCGACGCCAAGAACGGGTGGGGTCGGACGCCGCTGTCCCTGGCCGCCGCGAAGGGACACGAGGCCGTCGTCAAGCTGCTGCTCGAGCGGGGCGCCGCCGTCGAGGCCGAGGACCAGTATGGTCAGACGCCGCTGTCGCGGGCCGCCGCGAACTGGCACGAGGCCGTCGTCAAGCTGCTGCTCGAGAAGGGCGCCGCCGTCGAGGCCGAGGACCAGTATGGTCAGACGCCGCTGTGGTGGGCCGCTGAGAACGGGCAGGCGCCGAGCGGACGCCGCTGTCGCGGGCCGCCGAGATCGGGCACGAGG
Organism: Ilyonectria destructans; assembly: GCA_020740775.1. Taxonomy (NCBI): domain Eukaryota; kingdom Fungi; phylum Ascomycota; class Sordariomycetes; order Hypocreales; family Nectriaceae; genus Ilyonectria; species Ilyonectria destructans. Next base: position 215,728 of record JAHEWK010000034.1, read on the forward strand.
CCGTAGCGCGGCTGCTGAGATAACACATTAACCACCACCCCGCCCTCCTCCTGCTCCCCGCCTCCTCCTGCTCCCCACCCTCGCTTATATACCTCGGAAATGGCAAATCAATGCTAGACAAATGGATGAATTTTTATTAGTCAACGTTTCTCGAATGTTGGAGCTGCTCTGCTAGATTCTAGTGACAGCCTCCGATTCTAACTGGATTGATGCTCACGGCCGCTGAATATGAGGAATCGGAAGACGCTCTGCCCAAACTACACGTGTTGCGCATCGGCACATATCGACCGAGCTGTTCTGACGTATCGAATGCGCTGCAGTAGTGATGGATCGTTTCTCTAGGTGGCAAATCGACGCCGAAACTATAGGCGATATGATATTACGAGGAGATGTGCGCATGCTGCCGCAACCGACGAGGCATTGCCAAACGTGTGACATCTCAGGTAATAGGATGGCGATTTGGTTCTTGCAGGTGCTGCTGTAAGACGGCCGCGGACACGAAATCTTCCACTCCTTGACATGGGGTATGAGGAGCATCACGATATGCTGACCAGCATGAACAATCTTGCGGCTAAGACCGCCGTCACTGACGGCGGTCTTAGCATGATACTTCCCTTCCCAACTCTGGTAAAGCTACAAATGCCCAAGCGCAAGAAGATTGTCCTCCTCGGTCTCTTTGCCATGGGCACATTCATCTCCATCATTCAAATTGTCCGCATTCAGACCATAAAATCTCTCTCAAATCTACTAGACTCAAGCGCGCTTATTATGTGGTCTACTGTGGAAAACAACTTAGGCATCATCGTAGCATCGATTCCGACGCTTGCGCCGCTCGTGAGATACTTCAACGAGAAATCCAGAGTCGGAAGCGGAAGTCGCAGCAAGTCCAATGGCGACTTGGGTTACGCCCTGCATTCGACGTGGCGCAAGAACCTGTCGCGTCGGAGCGGCGTACAAGCCCTGGGAAGTGGCGTCGACCACAGAAATGGAGACAGCTCTGAGAACATTTTGGGCTCGGAAAACGCAGTGTCGGGTATCTTGCGAAAGACAGAAATCATCGTTACGGATACCGCGCAAGAGCCGTCGCGTGATGAGCGCTTTACGCATGGACGATTCCATGCATCATAGTGCGAACTTTCAGTTTGAAAGTAACGCATGATTAATCTGAATATTTGTCTCTTCCTTTTTCAACCCTGTCAAATTTCGAAAATTGTACCCCAGTCTTGACGAGTGTTCGCTTTTTCTACGAGTCAGACTTTACGGAAGAAGCCGATCCATCCTCTCAACTAGTCGATCACGGTGTTCCCACAACGTTCCAGTTGTCAAGATTACTATACGAGTGCTCACTTGCAGTGTGAGAAATAGGCGGTCCGTCCAGTTCAAGGTGTCTGGAGACCGCCTGTGTAACCGGAAGCACTGGACTGGACCATGCGCCACCACCCTTTTGCCACGCAAAATAAAATTCTCACCACCAAAAATGCATTTTCTAAACGTCACGGAATTCAACCAAAATTGAAGTTATTCGCAAACAATTGCCTCCCGTAGATAGAAAATGGATGCCTCTATTGATTTTTAGATCTTTTGACTAGCCGGCCTGATCGGGTTGTGCGCTGAGAAGATACAGATTCTTCCCTACTACTACTACTACTACTACTGTACAAACAACTCTCTCCTGTAAAAATTCTTCCTGACTAGCGGCTGTTAGCACTAGCGTGGAAAAAATTTCAGGCCCACCAAATTTGGCTGCTGCAGCAGCTGGTGCCCATCGGGCACTAACAACGCCGTAAAGGAAGGATTGAGAGGGTTGACTTCCTTTACGCAGCAGCTACAGCCAGTCCAAGGGCTCCGGCTATGATTGAAGCCTGCTGCCCTGACCAGCTGGGCAGCTAAGATAGCAGCAGACTCACAGCACGGCTTGCGGGGGCCAAACGACACCGCTGTGGCTCTTATACATGCTGTAATGCTGGTTCAGACCTCGCAGCAGGTATAGCTATCGCAGCCAACAGTAATCACGACACCAGCTTCAATCTAGGTGGGCGTCGACCTCTGCCCTGATCTCTACAACTCGGCACTTAGGTATATAAGGCTATATCTTAGTCTTAGTACCTGCCTTGGCCTCCGGGCCTCGGCACCTAGGTGTGTAAGGCCACCGCGTCTTACTACCCTACCTGCTTAGACCTCTGGGCCTAAGCTGCCCTGACCTCTATGTCTCGGCACGTAGGTGCATAAGGCCACCGCGTCTTAGCACCTGCCTTGGCCTCCGGGCCTAGGCGACTATGACCTCTGGGTCTTAGATGCCTCGATCTACGGATCTTGGCTGTGAATCCAGGTCTACAAGAGGTCACAGAATCGGGCTACTTGTAGGCATCAGGGTTCTGGCTTGATGGCCCTGATCAATGGATGCTAGCTGCAGTGGTTTTTCCCTCTATGAGTTCCCGCGAGGTTTTCCCATCTGCAGTTATTCCTATCATACGGATCTCGATTTCTGGAGGTTTTGAATGCCGGCAGGCAGGAATAGGAATACTGGAGAATTCCAAGCTGGTTAATAAACATGGGTATGCCGACACCCGCCCTGACAATCCGCTGACGGATATCGGGTTCGAAATAATAGGTCAAATAGGGCCGCCTAATTGCTAGATGGAAGAGGAAGAAGGGTTGCAGTCTAGGACTGTAGGCCCGAGCTATAGGCCAGTAGTGTCTACAGCTCCGGCCCCGGGTTATTGTACTTAGGTCTCTTCTGCTGTTGACACCAGCCTAGCACGTCATCTTGCCCCTAGGGGATTCTGTAGACATCTCTAGTAGATATCTTCATGACGGTAATAATACAACAACAACAACAACTACTGTACAAAGGCTGTGCTGTGTTCAGTCGTTTTTTTGTGTTCTGTCGGCACTTTTTAATAAGACCCACCGTCCTCCAGTAGGCAACTGCAGCTTAGGTTTTCAGCGCCGCAACCAGAATTTCTAGTCTTGTGTAGATTTATTGGGTATTTATTTGTATTCAAAATATGTCAATTCATTTATTTTGCTCATTACGTTTGTGTTGCTGTTGCGGGTCATTGTCAGACTCGAAGCCTCGATGGCCATCATCAGGAGAGCACGCTGAGCGTTACACTTTCCGTTTCTGGACTAGTGGAGCGTTATACTTTCCCCATCGGGTTAGCACATTTCAAGTTCCCCAATCTTAGTTGCTTCAGGGGAAGTCAATAGAAGTCAGCCACGGGATCAACAATGAATGTTCGATTTGTGGATGATCAAGAACAGGACCCCACTGTGCTACATCGGCGACGCTTGCAAGCGAGACGTACACAAAACTACAGGCGACGCCAACGAGCGAACCAAGATGGAAGGACCACGGATTATCAGACTGGGTCGCCATCTTCCCCGGTGGCGTTACGGAGAATGGGCAGACGGGACCCAGGAACAGTTCATTGATCAACACTGGGGAGTTTGGACAAGACAATATCTCTGCTGATGGAACTTTTATGATCCTTGGCCAAGAAGGTGACGATCCCGGCATAGTTGGCATCGATCCAGCCTATTACGACAAGGAGCTAGTCCACTGCACCGAAGAGCGCGAGAATCAGACAGAGCCTCAAAGCCCGGATGTTGATGCGCAGGTGGATCTTCCTGATGAGAGGGCCTGGGCGGACGTGGAGCATACCACACAGAAGTTTATTCAGCAGTTTCTGGTCGGAATCCATGGTTGCAGCACCGAGGCACATCGAGAATCTCTGGCTGCGCATATCGAGGCTGAGGGAGCATATAATCATCACGGGCTTGATCAACTGTTCCCTCGCAACGTGCCTCATACACTCGGTAAAGAGCATTTCTTCACCCGCCAAACTTGTAATGAGACACAATATCCGAGCCCTAGTCAGTGGCAAGAGTTATTCGCTGGCGACACAACACAGCATTTCGATGGTAAGCCCAAGCAGGCTTGCCTCCACACTGAACACACGCAACAAATTCCTCCAGTCATTTCATTCGATATCGATAGCATCTTGGGTTTTGTGACTTCTCCCGCAGCAGCAGTCCACGGGATTCGGTTTTATTCTGCTCCTCAGTAGCATCAGAATATTGGCACAGACGTTCACCTGACCTCGGATCGCGCGGATCCAGATCCGGAGCGGCCCCGACTGATTCCGTCACGACTGAAAGATATGCCGCATTTCATCTTCGCGAAGATCGAAGGCGCCGATTTCATCACTTTCCACCTGTTTTTCCCACACTTGCCATGCCACCGCGACTTCTATCGGTTAACTGACGAGCAGCTCTCGCGGTGGTTTGATGATATCTTCTATCCCGCTGTCCGTCAAGTTTATGATGTTGATCGGCTCCAGCACCTGCCGGCAAGTTATCTCACGCATTAGCTAACTGCCGTGCTCCCCAGGTGGAGGATCGCCTGCTTGAGGCTCCTAGTTATCGAACACAACTAAGGATGTCCTATTTCCAGCCACCGCAAGGCTTGCAACAACTGTGGGACCATATTCTCGCAGCGGTACGCCAACCAGGATTGCAAGACTTTCGCGATCCAGAGCTCTTCATGGAGGCAAAAGGCACCAAACTTCTGTTCAAATATCCTCATGCACCATCCGATCTGCTTGCAGTTATGGAAAACTTTGACTCCAAATTACACCACATTCTTGACTTCTCCCACATATGCAGCGATCGGTTCTATATCGATGTGGGCAAAGAGACCTGCCCACCGCACAGCGGCGCAGTAGCACGAGACAGCAATGTTTCGTCACACGAAGCTCAGACCTACCTCTGGCGACGCTGCTGCATCTGCCGTCACATCCAAATAACAACACCACTAGATACAGTATAAAACAGGGATTCAAGTTATTGCTTTTACGTTACAGTAAGGGAAATCCATCTTAAAATCTTTTCCATAATGCCGCTCTCTCCAGCGGATAATTGAACTCTTCCAGTATGGACTTGTACAGTTTATTGTTACCAAGGGTCGCTTGTCATGTGTCAAACTATGCCAAAATGGCCCGGTGGACGAGTACATGTAATGAAGTTGTTGTGCTTGTTTGACAAATGTTTCACAAAGACGATCCCGCGAGCTAATTGTTTTAAACAAAAAGGGCAAGAATACAAGCCTTCTGAATCTTTAAATTCAGAAAGCTTCGGGTGTTTTTCTCCGGATTTTGAGCATTCTACTAGTTTAGCAAGAACTTGCTCAGGGACAAGATACGGTGCCACGCCAAATCGAGGCCCAATCGCTCGAAATGATGCCTGTGAGGTCTGTGGCGTAGTTGTTTGTGCTTCGATGTTCGGAACGCCCAGTTCGGCCGCTCTAAAGCTCGGCATGTGAAAACCCCTAGGCGGCACGTGCTCCCAGGCTGGACTGTTTACCGCAAGAGAAGCTTCGCTGGGACTTGGATGTGGGGGCATTGCAGGAGGTAGTGTTTGTTTGAGATAATCACCGATCGATGGTAATCGGTTGTCAATTTGTCGTGCCCATAATGTGGACGAGGCCGTGATGGGGCCAGGACCGACAAGCCCACACTCCGGGGTACGGAGCCTAGGCAATATAGGTGGCAGTTGGCACGGCGCACTTTCCGAATTTGAGGTGTACGCGAAATGCTCCTCGCAAAGCATTGGGTAACTGGCGCCTTGAGGTTGGGTAATGCTAGGTGGCCAATGAAATGTTGATGCTTGCATCACTTGCTCTCGTACTGGACTGTTCATAGGGTTGATAGGTGGTATAGGACTTGGCACAAGCATTCCAAATTGGCCACCTATCGCCGGCGGCATGTTTTGGGGTGTCGCTGCTTGAGGATTGAGCGTGATATGCGCAGACTCGCACAAGGCGACGGATTTGGTGTTTTGTAATTGATTAATCGGAGAGAATTGCTCTGCCGAGCTCGTGAACGGCCTAGTTACTTCTGGGGATGTGTTCGGATTCGGAGCTAAGATTCGGAAATTATTGCCGTGCGAACGATTATCCTCGACGTCGAAAAGCTCCTCTGTGCTTGAACTGCTTATCGATATGACGTCAATAAGCTCCCTTGTGCTCGAACTGCTTATTGATATGACATCGTCCCATGCCTCAGGCTGATGGTTGCTCGATGTTATGAGACCTAATCCAGCGTCTTGCTTCGCCTCATTTACATCTTGCGATATAGGATTTTTCTCATTGACGGGGATTGGTATCCTGAGTGGCCAGGTTGGTGCTTCAGTTTCTTTGGAGGAGGGGTTATGACTGCTGTAAGCGAGTGCAGAACTCGAGGAAGGGATCTGTCGGCTCAATTGCTCTGTACATCCGGACATTAGTCTGTCAGCAAATGTCTTAGGCAGTGTGTTGAAGTTCTCTGAAGAAGACACACCTAACAGAATATTGAAATCGGTCGCAGTGTCCTCAGACGTTGTTTCAGCGCGCTTTCGAAGGAAGTCCCGTACAGAATTGCACTGTCGTCCGAGCGAGGAGTCGGAACCTTGAACATCAAACGGCCGGAGATCTTCAGCACCCACCCACCCAACAAGGCCCCTGTTTGGAAACTCCGAGCCGTCCAAGTACATAACAGGGAACTGACGCTTCGCCACTAGAGGTCCGTCATCTTCGTATCCTTCTTGCCACACCAAGTCGTTGACGCTTTGATTATAGACATAGCATGCAGGCACACTATCTACGAGCCCCAGGATTTCAACTGCGTCTGGTACGCCAACGTTGTCGAGATGTCCAAGAGGGAGGAGAAGCACGGGACAGCGGTCCGTCGAACCTTTCCGATAGGCCAGGTAGAATTCACCGGGGATTGGTTCTGTGATCACTTCAACATCTGTGACCTGCTGGCTGCTGCCGTCAGTCGGTAGGGGCTTGCCAGCTCGGCCCTGGCTTTCTTGAGTCTTCCGCGCTGGTGCTTTATAGACCGAGGTCGGGATAAGATCTCCCTGGGGCTCATTGTCCACCATATCCGCAGTTGGGTGCTTATGTCCCTTCTGAAGCGCCTCCAGAGCTGCAATATTGTTTTTCTCAGCCAGAATCTTGTTACAATTCAACACCTTGACGCCGAGATGCTTGATAGCCACTGAGGGCTTTCGCGACATTCGGCCGTGCTCTTTGCCACCAAGATGCTTCGCAGCACCCTTGATAGGGTGGTTTTTAAAGTCAAGGTCATGCTTGTCACATCGAAGGATATACCACGAACCGTCTCCCGCCGGAAATTGTACTATGATGTGCTTAATTGTTGCGCGACCATCCTGAAAGACGTCTTCGAAGCTGATGGACCTCTTTGCGGTTCCAGCAAACGGTTTACTGCCAAGTCGACGGCGTTTCCCTTCGTTTGGGGAGTGCCAGGTACTGACCGGTTTCTGCTTGTGCTATATTGTTAGTCGAAGAACCAGGTGGCAACGGGCACAGGATAATCACTGGGTTGACGTAGATGACGGAGTCCTCTTCAATGTCTTCGCTCTGAGGCCTTCCTACCAAGGTCTGCACCTGCTTGCATCGGCGCAAGGGGACGGTGATTGGCATATTGCCAAATCAAGACGCACTGTACAGTAATGTGGGGCTTGTCATGCAGTGGAGTGCTTGCAGCATCTGGTTAGAGTAAAAGAATTGAAGCCGCGCGTTTGGCGGAGGATGGTGTGAGACGCTGTTGGCGTCGGGACAAAGCGGGTGACAGCGTTGTTTACGGAGTAGGTGACTGAACTCGACAGGTATGGTCGGCTTCCTTAATATTACTTTGCTCAAAACCCGACAGTCTGGTTTATCACATCATTCGCTGGCAGGGGGCCGCTAGGGAAATTGTGCGTCACCAGGAATGCCAGGGTCAGAGTACAGGTTCGTCAAACGGGTTAGGTCCCCCCTGAATGAATTTGATAACCCAATGCGAATGCAGGTGGTCGAGGTTGCGCTACTGTATTGAAGATACCCAGAAAGCGTTCACATAAAGGCATTGCACCGGACTAGTCGAGGGCCAACCGCACTGTTTGGTTAATCTTTAGGCTCCTCGTTAGGAACGTGGACAGTTGTGAGAAGTGTGCAGATTCCGTACTGCCAAGTCATGTGGATCGTTCAACGCACCCTAACACGAAGTCAGACGAGGGCTATTGACTGATAACGTTAAGGGTGGATGGTATGGGTGGGGCCACGTTGGATCGCGCCGAATTCTGAAGAGGCACACTGTTTACTGCACGGCGTCATCCTTGACAATACGGCTCTCGCACAAGCAGGTCCATCAGGGTGGTGGGTAGCATCCTTACGCAAGATCCTGTCGGCCGACCGGAGGCTAGACTCTCGCGAATCAATGTAAATGTATTCCCAGACAGCAAAGCAGGAAAATCGACGTGGCCACATGTGACGGATGTGATATGCACGTAATGTGGATATGGACGCGATGCTGATGCAGGTACTAGACCTAGTTTGGGAAGAACCCCGCTAAACCTCGGACAATATGAGAGAGAACAGAAGGAGAATGGGGAGCACGGAAACAAAACACATCCTACGACACCATCTTACATTAGAATTAGTGACTAGCACTAGAAGGATACGTGTCGACAGTAAGAAGGACCGCAATCGTAGTAAGAATTTGCTATCGTATCAATTCATTGATTTCATCTCCGCTAGGACGAGCCTTTTGGACGCAGACTGTCAAGATTCCACGGTGCCAGCCCGGTCCAATAAGAAACGTGGCTTTAGCGCTGGTTTTGCCAATGTCGCTGGGGTCATAATTACTCACCTCGAATGCGGAGAACTACTGCCAGGGTCACGCATGATCCCTTCATTTGATACAAAAATCGCGCACTCTCGGTACCAACAGAGTGGTTACACTATTTACGGTGGCGAATGGGATTGTGAATAAGACCACCGACGGCGATGGACACAACCAACATCGAAAAGAGGACCCACCATACGGATTGGGCAGCTGTGCCTGAACGGCGCCCGCACAGATTTTCGAGGGGTTTGATGGTCGGTGTCCGCGAAGCCTAGGTTAGTAGCCGTTCCCCCTATTGATCGCCCCGAAGACCCATGCACGTGCGCGGGTCTCTATTCGGACCCATACTCCGTTATGGCACGCCAACGTGATTTTCGTGTTGCAGCCGCGCCCTTGACGCGGTGCAGCTGACCAATGAGAATACAGGATGGTAGGCACTCTGACGCGCCTACGTGAGAGCCCACCATCAAGACCTGCCTGGATTCCTGGCTCACCTAGACATAGTGGGGCAAGCGAGCCCACGCCGGCGAAGCTCACCCGGCTCCGCAGGGTCGCGCGATTGGCCGGAGTGCTGGAGCAAAATACACATTTTCATCCGAATCCCACATGTAGACGTTGACATCCCCTAACATCGTGCCATGGGGCTCGCAGTTGGGGACGAAATCCCCGTAAGCTTGTCTTGCAAGTCCGATGAGATCCATATCCAACTCTTCAGACCGAAATTAGACCACCTTAAGTGCCTGACTGGATTCAGTTGCTGTCACAGTATAGCTGGTCGCACCCTGTACTGGCGTAGGGGCGACGGGACAGTTCAAAATGTCAGCGGCGAGGCGATCGCAGTCGTCGCGGGTGGTAGGACTATGCTGTTTGAAAAACCGAGATATCTGGAAGGCGGATAATTTATCATAACTATCCGCCTCTGCTGCGTACTTGAAGACATCCATAGCAAGGGAGTCGTGATGGTTTGGTGTTGTGTTCAGCTTTTGGTGCCCCTTTGTAGAACCGAGCCAATTAGGTACCTATCCAAGACGTGACATTCCAGCGACCCCGCGCGTATCCGGGCAGTGTGCCCTCAATTACATACGGTGGCGGGCACAAACCTGACTCACCCTGTACTCTTCTGGCATGTTGAACGGATTGGCGTCATCGTCCTTAGACTTGTGCACCTTCTGAGCAGCATCCTCATCACCCAAGGCAAACAACACTGACGTCCGTGACCAGGATCGCCTAAGGTTCGGAGGAAAGTTTCAGCTTCAACAATTTAATTGTTCTTTGCCGTGGTGATGAGACCTATAGATGCCACCGAGCACATACCTCAATTAAGCTCTAGCGAATCATCTATCTGCTTAAATCTTGAAAACATTGCATCGAACAAATATTCGTCACAAAGTTTCCAAGGGCCTCGATTATCTGCTCGGGGCAATTCCTTTCCAGCCGCAGTGACATGTGTTAAGCTGAGGTTTAGGAGTTTGCGTGAGTGAAGCCGGGATTCTTCCTCAGACAACCTAGGAGTCGCTGTTACATCCTTACCCTTGTCTAAGCGGCACAGGAATCAGGGGACAAACAGGCTCGTCGCATCGGCGCCTACTCTCTTATCCTACTCTCATCCCGTGGTCGACTACGATAGGCGTGTCTTTCCTGCCACAGCCGTCCAGGCCCTAGAAGCGCGACTAGTGTCATGCAATGTACATCCCGTGTCATCGCTCTTGTGGGCGTTTCCGTTGCTATTAACTGGCATCCTCAAGCACAATGTTGACCATGACTGGTTGCCAAGTGCAGCGAGTTTTGCTGCACCAACACCTGCAGAATCTCCGAGCACCAATGGTTGGAACAAAAGGGCGTTTTCACGCGCGACACCTTCGGATTGGACGCTCCAGGTCGTCATTCGCACTGTTGGTGGATGCTTTATTCATTCGCACAAGACTTAGTAAGTTCAAAGGCACTGGCGACCTGGCGATTTTCGCGTTGAACGACAGAATGTTCGTGCTTTACGCGTGTTATTGGCCTGAGTGAGAGGACGTTTAGTAGTGCAGGAGGGATGATGGGGGTGAGGAGGGAGATACTAGCGATGGCTTAGTGGATTCGATCATGGAGTAAAGCTGGGATTTCGTCCCCAACTGCGAGCCCCGTGGCACGATGTTAGGGGATGTCAACGTCTACATATGGGATCTAAACGTCTTCGCTGCCGCTGCTTAGCCTCAATGATAACCAATGGGTTGATGCACTTGCGTCGCTGAAGGAGACGAGCGATATCTAGTCGGATCAGCTTAGAACATGTTTTTATCCAATGACTTATGCTCTGCGACATCTCTTCCGAAGTCACCAGTTCCTCTGACGTTATTCTACCTACACCGGAATTAGTCATGCGTTCGATCGAGTCTTGGCATTCGATAGGTATCGAATCTTCGGACATGCATTCGGTTCGGTTCGATTCGATTCGAGTCTACGGGACCTGCATTCGATTCGATTCGAATCTACGGGAGTCGCATTCGATTCGAATGCCTAGGCTTGGCATTCGACTCGATAGATTCGATAGATGTCTGACTCTGGCACTGACTCCAGACGCAGCAACGGGCTGCAGGGTCGACTCGATGGATAAGCCGGGTCCCTGAGTGGCTGATGGCAGTCAAAACTTGAGTTCTGGACAGAGTTTTTGCATGACTTAGGTCAAAGCAAGGTACAACCAGAAGCGAGTCTGCCGGACCATGGTCAAAAATGACTGCATCAGTTTACCGGACATGAAGTCGACGGCGAACCATCCAGTCTATCAGACCAAAAGTCGACGGCAACTCTAGCTTAGCGGACATGAAGGCATCGGCAACTTTGGGCTACCGCACAGAATGGCATCGGCAGCTACCCCTAGCTTACCGGACATAATAGCATCAGTAACTCTTCCTAGTTTACCGGACATCATGGCATCATGGCATCGGCGGCTATCCCTAGCTCACCGGACATGACGGCTTCGGCAACTTTGGGTTACCAGACATCATGACATCGGTAGCTGCCCTTGGATGACGTTCTGGGAGGAGGTTGCCCAGACTCCTCAGCACTTCCATGACGGGCATTTCCTTGGTGCCCGCCCTCGTCTTCTCGCGCTCTTTCCGCTGGCGGAGGCGGAGGGCGCTGAATCTGAGGACCTTTTCTGCCTCTTTGCCGGCGACCAGAACCCGTTGCTCGAGCTTGTGGACGTTGTCGGAGAGCTGGTCAATGTGGAATTCGAGAGGGGACTGGATGGCACGCAATCGCGATTCGGTTTGCGATCGGATAGCCTCGAATGAGACCGCCTCGTCCGCCAAGTAGCCCCTAATCTTGCCTTCTTCCGGATCCAGGAGATCAAAGTCTGGCAAGACAATGGGGTCTGTTTCGTTCTCGGCGAACAGAGGCGGTTGCTCAGGGGGTGGTTTCCGAATTGCTTGCCAAGCCTTCCTTTCTTCTTGTAATCTGGGCATAAAAGTTAGGAGCCGTAATACAACACATTCTCCGTGAATCATTGACCTCTTAACATTGATCTCCAGTTGTGCAATCTTCTCATCAAGCTCAATGTTCCTGGGGTTGGGCATTAGGACCAAAGGCGCTTTGGGCACATCATCGTCTCTGCTGAACCAATCCGAGAACTCGGATCGGGCTGCGAAATCCTTGAGTAGTTGGTCCTGAACCGCGCGAGCTGTTGAAAAAGTCAGTGTCTCTTCTCGTAATTCAGGTATTCGAGGGCTACTCACCACCAAGAATGGCATTAGGCATCCCATGAGGCGGCTTCTCAGTCAGAGCACGTTCGCCGCACCAAGTTAAAAGCTGCTTCATTCTTCGCGGCTCTGTCAGGCCATCAGCCTCGATGTGCTTGTAGAAACTAGCCGGGTCGACCTCCCGATGCGGAATTGCCGTTTGGCCGCTGTCGATGAGGGAGCTCGCTCGTCGCCCACGCATTCCCAAACTGCTCCGCCGGTTTCCGTTGCCCTTCTTTCGCATCGCCTTGTTCCGGTTGATGACTGGCGTGTCGCTCATCGGGAGCGCAATCTTGGCAGCTGCAATCGGTGCCTCATCCTGTGGTAACTCGTCCCAGTTTGGTACCGCGCGTTTCGGTGGTTCTGCATCATGGCCGCGTTTCTTCGGTGCGTCATTTGTCTGTGGTACCTCCTCGTCCAGCTTTTCCCCTGAAACTCGTGCCCTCCTCCTGGTTCCTCTCTTAGGGATCTTGAGTGGCGGCTCCTCGTTGGACGCGTCCACGCTGGCTTTCCGCCTCGTGGATTTCCTCGTAGGCTTGGTTTTCGCTGTTTCCGTCGCCGTCGCCGTCGCTGCCACCTCCTCTACCATGCTGCTGGCTGGTGCTGAATCCTTGGTAACGCGTGCCTTTGCGGCTGGTCGCCCTCGCCCCCGCCCGGACTTCTTCACGGGCTCTGGCTCGTCTGCCTTCTCCGTCTTAACCCTCTTCGACTTCCGCACAAACTGAAAGTCGTCATCCTGTTCGTAGTCGGCCACAGCTGTTCGGCGGTTAGCGCTTCGTCCCCGCTGCGCGTCCTCATCGTGCAACATACTGGCGAGACGCTTGCTCGTCCGCCACCCCGCCTGGTTGCTCATGCTAATAAGTTGTACCGCCCGCCGAGTCGTCACCAGAGTCGTCATGAGTGGTGCATTCGGGACCGCATGAACTCCGAGGTTCCGGGTGGTGGTCAGGAGGGGACTCCGGCAATCAAGGTCGGGCTGTGGCAGGTTGGTCGCGGGCTGCAGAGTCGCGTCGCTTCGTGATATACGTGCCGCCGCAGGGTATGGATCCCGTAAAAGTCGCGCAATCAATGACCCGGTTCAATTGCGATGGTTCGGCCGTGCTCCGGGTCTCATCGGTGGTTTGAGAGTCGCGACGAGGTTGTGATGGTTGAGGCGCATCACCTATGATTTACTGCCTCTGGCGCTAAGCCTTTCTGGGGCAACCTGGCGCCCTACTGCCGCAACTACTCAACACCCACTACACCATCCACCAGCTCCAGACATCGTTAGCCGCCCATCTATCTACCTGCATGAGTCAACAGCCTCATCGCGTAGAGAGCACAGAGAAAATATCTAATTGATCAAGAACCCAGTGAAATTATAGACAACAAGTCTTTAATGAATTCTATGTCGCCTTTTTATTTTCTATTCAAGAACCCGGGGAAACTCCAGACATTTAGCCTTTAAGCTACTGATGGATCCGTTACGGTCAATTTGATCAGGGCAATAGTGTTCAAAGCGATGATGATGATGTTGATGATTGCTTGGGCCCGGATGGACCGGGCCGGTCAGAGAGGGGTTTTCTGACACCCCCTCTGACTAAGGTCATGATATCAATCTATCAGAGGTTTCGTAATACAGGGTCATCTTCCAACAGCTACTACATCTCTCTCTTCCTTCCATTCTCCATCTCCATCTCTATTCACAGCCGTCACTCCGGCTTCGCGCATTTCTTACTTCAACCAAAGCATTTATTCTCATCATGATTGATTGCGCAACTATCGTTCGACCATGTAGCTCTTGTTACCTACAGCTACCTGCAAAACCAATTCCCAACATCACCAAAGACTTCATCACCGTGGTTCCGAGTCCTAAAACGCCCCCAGGCAGGGCAAATCCCGCCTGGCCGAATACCTCTTTGATGTACGTCCCGTGTGCTTTGCCAAAAACTTACGTACAAGTGAAATTTCGGGTTCGTTTTTCTCATCAAAGCTTCACCTTCGGAGAGTCACATCCCCCTAAGAATCCCGTAGGTAAGTCCCGAAAGGCTCGCTCACTAACCGCGAACCTCAGACACCGATCCCTGTCCGGATGTTCCACTCGTCGTGAATTGTTGCACGGGCCGAAAAGTGAAGATTAGAAAGAAAAAAAAGGGTTGGCAAGCCGCCAAAAGTTCGAAATCCCGTGGCCCCCTATGTATTAGTGGTTTGAGCCCTCAGATGTCGCCTTTATCAGGGAGACGCCACCATCCCCTCATTGCGGAAAGAAAGGGTCATCCATGGAAGTCATTTTGCCGTCCAAGGAAACCAATTCACCTTAGATATAGGCGGATTGCAACTCGTTCTATGAGAAACGCCGTTGGACACCCTGACCAACCATGACCGATTAATTGAGCATGGGGGCACCCATGCCATAGGGGTTCATCTGGGGGTTGAAGGGTTCGACAACCTGAGACATGAAGGCACTGTGGAGACCTTGCTGTTGCGTAACTGGGCAGTCCTTGTGTGCGAGAAGGAGTGTCTTCAGGTTGACCACTCCTTCTCTCAGCTGGGTGATCTGCGAAGTCAGAGCATCGTTCTCGGTGCTGAATATCTCCACCTTGGTCTGCAGGTTGGCAAGCCACTGCTTTTTTCTTTGACGGCACTTCATGGCAGCAGCACTATGACATGTCAGTAACCATGGTTCAATACATGTATTAGAATTTCGAGTAAGACATACCGGTTTCGCTCAAGGAAGTTCTTGCGTTTCTCCTCATTCGTCATGGTGGTTTTGGTTCCGTTTTCATCATACTTCATGTTAGACTCGTTGGACATATCCATGTCTTCAGGCATAGTGACATCCCCGCTATTGGCCTTGGACTTCTTGTTCAGGGGTGCCTTTGCGGGAGCCTCATCGGCCTTTCTTCGACCATTTGTGGCAGGCAGGCTCTTCTTGCCCTTGCCTCGTATATTGGGTCGGGCCTGGTCGCTATCGTCCGAGGCGACGCTACCTTCGCTCACACCGCGAGAGGAACCGATCGAGCCACCACTGGCGATCGACATCTGCGACGAGGTGTTCATATTCTGGGGCACAACAGGGGCTGTGTGTGCGTGGCTCATTGCGCTCGAAGTGACAGCAAACTGGTTCGTCGATTGGGCCCCGTTCCTGCCCTGGGTAAGCATGAAAAGGCCGTTAGCGGCGTCGTTATCGTGATGGTCAAAGGGACGGGATGCGGGCTTCATCTCAGACTTGACAACCACAGCACCCTTGGGGATCTCTTGAGGTTAAGACGTTATGCGGAGCCTGTTGGGATTGTCCGGACGGTCGCTGAACACAGTTTGTTTGCTCTCTCTTGGCAGCCGCGCTCATAGCAGTGCGATGGAAATCTATGGTGCTAGGCGTCGCCCCTCCACTGGCAAGCTGGGCAAAGAGGGCTTGGGAGTTGGGACTGGGCGCAGGGAACATGGACCCGCTGCCGCCGGGAGTCAAAACCCGTCCTCAAGGAAGATTCGTTAGGTGTAGGGAGGCGGTGCAAGGGGTTTAGCGGCTTCGGCATTGGACGCGACCTCTGATTTCACGAGCGGCTTGGCTTTTGCGTCGGTCGGGGCATCTGCGAGAGGCTAGACGTAACGAGAAGCTAGACGTAAGTAGGACAGACGGTGACGACGATATTGACGGAGACAGGCGATGAGGATAGAGGCACAAGGCGGGGACGAAGACGGCAACGGCAGGTGGATGGGGATGACGGGAAGCGATGACGTCATGGCGGGGAAACCGAGATGGGAGGATGGGGTGGAGGGGGTTGGGGGTTCAGGGGTGGATTTCTTTGACTGATTTGGGGACTTAGACTCACCTCTGGCTGAGACGTCGGAGGTTGGAAAAGACGTCAGAGATGACGTGAGGCAGCGAAAAAGAAGGCGCAAAAAAAAGAGACAAGGACCGGGTGCAGTCGCTGACAAAATGCCACCTCGAGGAGGACGGGGACTCGCACTGTGCTGTCGGTGCCGTCGATGGCATCGTCCGATTTCCCCCACCTCAGCCCAACTGGCTTGTCGCGACGACGATCACTGCGGCGAGTTGCTCAACTGGGCCGACCCGCCCCGCGTGCGTGTGCTTTGTGTTTGCTACTGCGCATCTTGCATCGACCGGCTAGGCTCGCTCGGACGAGATATTGGTCGTAGTCACAGCAGGTTCCCCAATCTTTTGGTGACGCCGTCTCATCCCTCAAGCGCTTTGGCCTTGGTCGGCTTCACGATGCTGTCCCTATTGCGACACGTACTGTACAGGTCTCGGAGCCGAAATACAGTGTGTGAAAGCGCCTGCAAGTCCAAGGTTACAATGGAGGGTCCCTCTTGAATGTCTGCCCCATAAATACTGGCCGGGGGGACCAGTCGTTGCTCCCCCGATGATGTAGAGACCTCCCGTTCCTGCGGTGTATCAGGTAGTGGAAAGAGCTCCGGGAAGTCGGACCGGGCTACTATACTCGAGCGGAATACGCCTCCTTTCAGCAAATATTGTAGGATTTGGACGAGTTTCTGGTCAGGGAAGTTGGAGACTGTTAGATTGAGGTGCTTAACAACGTCTTGGATGGCTTTCTGCTTGCGCAGGGCGGTGTTCTAATGTATACTCAAAACCTGGTGTACTGCATATGGCGAGAAGTGATAGGCAGGGAGCTACGTCTGGGGTACATGGTGAGAGGCCGCAAGGCGAAGGAGCGTGGGGTAGCCGTTTCGCCGATGTTTTCCCGACACCGGCTGGTTGGGCGCTGGTTGTTCCGCGGAGTAGCCTTGAGAGGACTTGTAACGACCCCGTTCCTGGGGATTTTTAATTTTTACAAACGCGCCCCGTTCCCGACGCGATGGCCTGCACCTTATCAACCTCCCCCAAAGTTTCGCCACACGGCAAGTCGATGGGCTCTTTGGTTTCGCGCTACAAACGCCAGCCCAATAATGCAAGCTCCCTGTGGCAGGCAGGACGAGGTGAGAGCTAAGTTTCCTGGAGCACTGTGTGACAACGAATCTTCGAATCGGGGCAAGTTTAAGACCTGCACTCAGGGGAGCTCAATGTTGGTCGCGAACCGGGACAGAGTCGAAGCTCCCAAGGGCGACACAATGGACGGGAGCGATAAAGATGAAGATGAGGTTGACGACGAACTTGAAGAGGAGTTGTGAGGCTCTTGGCTGCTACGAGCTTAACACAATACTAACGAAGCTTAGTTTCATTGTAAAGACGATCAAAAACCACTACGTCGACAGAGATGTTAGCATGTTGCGTCCAGCTGGGCCATGTCTGTAACTGACGTCTTTCTAGGGAGCTCTCAAATTTCTGGTTCAGTGGGAGGGCTATGAGAGCAAGAAAGACTGGACGTGGGAACCAGAGGACAATCTCAAGTATGTATCAGGCACCTCTACTTTATCCTGCAGTTTTCTAATTAGCGCATTTTCTTTAGGGTGTCAGGCGAAGAGATTCTCAACGAGTATTTTAATAAGATTGGTGGAAGACATCAGATCATCAAGGAATCAGACCAAGCGGCTCAGAACAGAAAGCGAAGACGGGCGACAAATAGCACCACTAAGACGACTACTAAGCGATTGCAAGGAAACGAGACGCATTTGGCTGATAAGACTTCACCCGCAACTGTGAAGAATTGGAGCCCTCCTTCAGGGTCATGTGAGGATGAGGTTGAGACAATTGACGCGTGTGAGGACGGCGGCAATGGGAAGCTGGTCGTTTTTCTTATATGGAAGAACGGCGAGAAGACCAAGCATAACACGCAAACTATCTACAAGAAGTGTCCGCAGAAGGTAGTTCATCCCTCCCTCACCTCATCAGCTCGTCGGTTTCCTTGTTGACACGAAACAGATGCTTCAGTTCTATGAACGACACATTGTCATGGGCTGAGGCCTGGTATAGGGGCACGAGCTATGCCGTGCCGGTCCCGACCTAGCTATGCGAGATTGACCTTCCCTTCTGCTAGCTACTACCGCCCTGCAAACGAGAGCTCTGCTTTATAACTGTAAGCTACCCTTAGCTTAGCTCCTTCTCCTTTGCTACTCCTTAGTCTTAGATAGACCAATCCACCGCACCCTTTCGTTGAACAAACTCAGGGCCAGCCCTTCACATTGCGGCGCTGAAGACTTATATCGCAATTGCCTCCTGGATTCCACTAACAGGGCTTCAGATGGCGCTGACCTACTTGTCAAATAGGGTGGGACCACTACGCCTAAGAGCACGCAGCTCGGACAGAATCTCAAAGTCCGGAGTTCTATGCTGGAGAGCAAGCAGATCTTCCTGATGGCAACACCTGGTCTGACGTAAAATATGCCACAGAGAAGTTTATTCAGCAGTTTCTGGTCGGAATCCATGGTTGTGGTGGCCAGAAGTATCGAAAACCTCTAGCAGCGCACATGGATGCCGAAGGATCATATAACCACCACAAACTTGATCGACTATTCCCTCGTCACATGCCTCATACACTTGATAACCGGCATTTCGTCACCCCCCCAGTTTATAGTAAGACAGCGCGTCTGAGCCCTAGTCAATCGCAAGAGTTTTTCTCCGGTTATACAGCCCGGCATCTCGATGGCAAGCCCAAGCACGCTTGCCTCCACGCTGAACGGACCCAACAGACTCCTCCGGTCATTTCATTTGACATCGACAGCATCTTGGGCTTCGTGGATTCTCCAGCAGCGGCGGTTCATGGGATCCGGTTTTATTCTGCTCCTCAGTATTGTCAAAATACTCACAGATATTCACCTGACCTTGGATCGCGTGGATCTAGATCCGGAGCGGCCCCGACTGATTCCGTCACGACTGAAAGACGTGCCACATTTCATCTTCGCGAAGGTCGAAGACGCCGAATTCATCACATTCCACCTGTTCTTTCCACATTTGCCATGTCACAACGCCTTCCGTCAATTGACTGACGAGCAGCTTTCGCGGTGGTTTGATTATATGAGTCCAGCGAACTTGGGCGTTGACTGGCAGGCTGTGAGATAGGCAAGAGAACGTCGCTGGATCCCCATGACTGCTGTAAAATGATGAGTCCACGTTTCCGGCCTGGTCTTGATGTGTCCAAAACATCATCGAGAGTTGAAATAAAGCCTCAGAGAGATCCAGCCAAGTACCAGAGGGGAGTATCATCATCGAGGTTGCCGCTGTATCGTCTTCCTCCTCTTTGTAATCACTCAATTCATCATTGGAGTCTTCGTCGAGGTCTTGTGCATCAGAACCTTCATCATCACTCCCCTCTTCGTCCTCATTGCTGTCGCTCTGGTTGTCTGCTCAATCCACCCCAATCCATTCATTGCATATCTCCTGGCCAAGTTCTTCATCACACTTCTCGTCCTGCAACTGGGATACAAGCCGCAAGATATATCACATCATCATTATCACATCAGGTCGAAATTCCACATCATAAATCTCACAACATTATCGTAGCTTGCATCGCAGTACAGCAATAATACTAACATGTGCGTTATTCTATCGGCCTTATTCAGGCTCCGGGTCATTTGTCCTTCAAGATTTCGGCTGCTCCCTTCAATCGTCAATGACTCTCGCATGACTCCTCAAACTATCTATTAACCGGAATGAGCATAGCTTACTTCTTCAACATCAGCCGAACTCACGGTCAGGCGCTCCATCCAGGGCGATGGACTATGTAGCTTGGGTTCTGATGTGGGAGGTCGTATCCGATAATAATTCGCGGGTATGGTACTGAACCTTGAAAGATCACGTCGTTAACTTGATGCGTACACGCTTTATAATGGGGCACATACGGTGAGTAAAATGTCGAGAGTCATGGTAGAAAACCAACGGGACCTTGTCTAGGTCTGCAGCGAGGGACAACCCAGTCTGCTTAGTCGCAGGGCCCCGCTAGCCACCATCGACAGTATCGTCTGGCTCATGTCGCACCAACGCGTGAGAACCAGAGCGGCACTTTATGCCAATCTCAGAGCACTCCAGGCAGATATCGAAGTCGCCGCCATGGCAAATTTCGCAAGAGTAGTATATGCAGCCAACCGGGATGCATAATGTACAGACATCACACCAACGTGAGTTCCGATCGAACGTTACCGCACTGCTCTTTATGACAGTGTCGTCGGCGCTGATTTGGGTACCCGCCCTTTCGGCATGATGGAGGAGAAGCTGGTGGAGTTCGGGGTTTCCGCTCCGCCTGGCCCACCAGATTAGGGTTCGGCCAAAGCCATCTTGAGAATCAACACAGGCATCGTCGGCGGCGAGCAAAAACTCTACCGTCTTGGTATGGCCGTTTTTCAATGCGGCGAATAAAGGTGTTGTACCATACCAGTCCTTGACATTTGATGCGGAAGGACCGTTGGCAAGTAGTACTTGCACCACTTCATGATGTCCCTGCCTGGCGGCGACAAACAATGCTGTGCGACCCTGGCTACGGAAGGCTATATCCAGGACTGGGTCAAAACCCATTTTCCATCGATTTTAGTCAATACAGGGACCCTACCCCATACCCCATGTCGCCCACCCCACCTCGGTATATGGATTAATTCATATCGAAATATACCATACTACGTATTGAAAATAAAAAATGATGTGCGCGAACGGCCCGGGCGTGGACGGCCACGTTTGCCCCCGTTTGCTCCCGGACAGCATCGTCCGCGCAAATTTATGTTTCCATCGCAATACACTAAATCTATTATCCTTTCGTTATGCCCCCAATACTCGTGTACTGCCCAGCACGGGTCCGTACTCAACATGCCACGATCTTACGGGATAACCCTTCTTGGGTCTCCTGTCCGCATTGTGGTAGCCCCCTAGCCGATAAGCCCTCCGACGATGCCTCTGACGATGACCTTGAAGAGGTAGACTTCCAGAGCCTACCCGATCGGACCCGAAAGGCCTTTTCAGCGACTGAACGCCCCCAGCCAGTACTGTACGCCTCAAACGCCGAGTCGCAAGCGGCACTTACTCATCGAGCCGGCGCAACCAATTTCTCATCTGCTCTTCGAGAGGCGGATAAAGCCCGTCAGGTCAGTATTCGGAACGATAAAACTAAGGCCGAACGGAGCA
Source organism: Ilyonectria destructans (assembly GCA_020740775.1). Taxonomy (NCBI): domain Eukaryota; kingdom Fungi; phylum Ascomycota; class Sordariomycetes; order Hypocreales; family Nectriaceae; genus Ilyonectria; species Ilyonectria destructans. The sequence continues at coordinate 237,123 of JAHEWK010000034.1, forward strand.
GTACGGAGCTTATACAGCCCCGTAAGATCGGAATATCGTTGTACTTGTACGCTGGGAATTACTGTACGGCCGAGTCTGGTGGTATCGAGACCCTTGAGTGGTTTGATGTCATGGCCGTACATAGGTTTCCGATGGCCGTACAGTTCAATACGGCCCTGGAAGCAGACACCAGCAGTTAATGTCCGCCCTTATCAAACGGTTCTTTTCTAACTCAGGGGAATGGGCAAAACTAGCTGAACGGGAGTGGACGGCTATTCCTATCGATGGGAAGGCAGCAAGCCTAAACTTGAACGTTCGGTTCTGTGAGGCAGCGTACGAGTCCACTCAGCTCTGGACATTCCTGCTGCAGACGGGACTTCTGCCTCGGTCGGAAATCCGCCTACACCTACGTACCGGCGTCTCTGCCAACCAACCAGAACAGGACAAAAAGGTCAGTACGAAGGGTAAAAGGACCGTACTGGCCCATCCACAAGGACGCAAGCGCGATACGCCCGAGTCACGTACCAGTATTACAGTCAAGACCGAGAAACGCTCCACTTCAACATCTAAACGAATCAAGACGGAACCGAGCGCGCCAGTACGGAAGAAGGATAAAAAGGCGTCTGGTAAGGCCGAGGCTAGCGAGTCTGCCCAGCAGGAGCTAGCTAAAGCAGAGGCGGACATACCCGTTCAGGAGATAATAGTTGCGGATGAGCCTGTTCGGTATGGATCTGAAGGAGGTAACGAGGATTGCGAAGACCCCTTTGAGGATAGCCTCTCGCAGTCCGACCCCTTCGTGGTATTTAAAGGTACACGTTCGTACGCGAAGGCTTCTGAACGGGCATCTTTAGAGTAAAAGTTCCTACTCTATAGCCAGCCCCGTTTCTGAATTTACATCCCATTCGTTCTCGGAACCGTCCGTTCTCCTGCGTACATGCCCGTCCAGATCAAATCCTCGCATCCTTAATGTATCCTCTAAGTGTTGGATACCTCCGGTTAGCGGCTCCTGGAGCTGTAATTGAGGGTCGACTCCGGATTTGTGGTGGTCTTCGAGTTTTTCCCGGAGGTAAACGTATGAGCGATAAAATGGGATCTTGATACCGTTTACACGGTGCTGTTCGCTCCCTTCCCTGGCTGAACAGCTAAGTACGGACTTGCAAAGCCCTAATACCTCGGTAGAGAGATACGACGATAGATCGAATGATCTGTGACCAAGAAGCTCCTCCATCTCCTCTAGTACGGCCGGGATGATTGGTTCCCTATAATCCTGCGTACGGGACTGTTCAGGGTGGTGATAGAGGACGTATGGGACCCCAGGAATAACGTGAGGTCGGTTGGATTGTTTGCGGATGTAATGATTATTCCATACCCGTACGAAGCCGCGCAGGTCCGTATCTAAAGGTTCCATATATATATAGAGTAGGGCAATCTGGTCGTAGATTTGGCTTGGTTCGAAAAGCCCGATTGTATGTAGGGTGCCAAAGACAGTCTACACATATTAGTACGGGGGCGTTTAGGGACGCCCGGAGGCGCTTAAGAGTGTCCTTACCCGCCAAAACTGCGAACGGCCTTTACAAAGACGATTCCACCAGCTCTCGATCTTAACATTATGGATGCTCTTGCCGTATACAAAACAGTCCTTAAACTGAATTGGTACGGCCTCGCCCGTAAGTGGTTGTACCCGTTCGCGCCCAGTCTGACTCGAGTGGTACCAATGGAGGCCAGCAACAACCGGAGTTTCTTTCCCACGATCAGCTCGTATAATCCGAGGCGTAAAGCCAAGTTCGCGAACGACCGAGAGGTATTGGAGCCCAACGCCGATGGACGTATGCGTACTAAAGCCGACAAAAAACCAAGGGATATATCTCGAGTAGGCGTCGATCCCAGCGTAGATCTCAAAGCCGCACGGCCTTAATTTATCGTACGCATCGATAGACCAGATGAAATTTGGCCCAGGGCAGGTCCAGCCCGTACGGCGCCGTCTAAACTCGTCCCGCCGGTCCCGGAAGCTCCGTTCGTGGACCTCTTTGTAGGCAGAGTAGAGGACATTTCGGCTTATAGACAATCCTTGTTGGCGCAGCTCTGTTCGGAGGTATTCCCGCCCGTACCCTGCCAAACGGCTCGTTGGGTCGACTGCTTGGGCGATATGAGTAATGGCCTGTTCTCGTAAGGTAATATTTTCCTCTCGAGTATGCCGCTTGCGAAGGTCCATCTCTTGACGTAGCCGTACGAGGCCGGTTAGGGTAATAGAAAACCCCTCGGAATGTAGTACCTGGAGTAAGCGCTCGTCCGTAAGGTAGTGTTCGAAGAAGTGGAAGCGTAAACGGTCCCGGAGGGCATCGGTCACATCCGTACGGCCCTCGGCAGTGTGGCTAACAATCAAGCTCGAACTTGACAATTCTCAATCAAGTTCGACTTCTCGTCAAGTCAAGTTCTCAAGTCAAGTTTAAGGGTTATCGTCAATCAATCAAGTTAAAGGAGTGTCAAGTTGTCAAGTACTTGATGCCAATAATTACTTATTTAGGAAGGCTAGGAGAGGATACCCTAGATATCGCTAATTAGCCAATTACATCGCTTAGAACTAATTATCTAAGCTGCGCAAACTCGCAATGGCCCTATGAGGTGTGTCCCCCCGGGCGAAATAAAATCCTACTCTTTCTCCATCAAATATCTATCAACAACGCGTCGAATCGACGCGTTATTATGTCGCTACACGCGTTCTGGGGCCCAAGTCGGCCATCAAGTACTCGAAGCTTATCTACGATGTCTTCTTCAAGGCAATCTACTGACCTAAACGAGCCGCTATTGTCGACCGAGCAAACGTCAGATGTAGAGCAACCTCTCCATCGATCTACCTGCCCTCCACACTCTCTCTCGTTCCCAATTGACTGGGGCGTGCTTCGGCGGCACGATGGCACGATTCTCAAGGGTATACAATATCGCATACGGGACAAGAGGAGCGTGGGCAGACGAGTAAAGGTCTCATGGATCTATTCATATGGAGCCGAGCTGGAGCATAGTAATGACAAGTACTTCCTCTGCGCCGATTGCCATACCAAGAAGCGGTATATCAGTCAGCTATTTGCAGCAGAATCGACGACTGCTGCAATCCAGCATCTTATAGAGTTCCACAATATCAAAAGGCCTTCCAATTCGACCATCGATGACGGCGATATCGACGCCAACAACGCTGCAGAAGTCTTCCAGCTCGTCATGCCATTTAATGAGGATGAATATAAGCAGAAGCTTATTGACTGGGCCATCAAGCTACGCCTCAGCTACCGAGAAGTCACGGACGAGGCGACCACTGATTTACTCACATACGGCAAGCCTTCGCTCGCACGCCTGCTGCCAACGCATCACTCAACGCTCTCGCAGTGGGTGAAGGATTCGATGGCAGCACGCTTGCCATTCATCATCGAATTGGTGCAGTCTGCATTCAGCAACATCAACCTCTCGATCGATGGATGGCGAGCTCACAATCGCAGAGAATACGTCGCTGTTTGCGCACACTTCGTCGACGGCAAAGGTCATCCTCGAATACTCCTCCTCGGCTTCCCACGACGTTATGGCGGTCACACCGGCGACGACCTCGCAGCTCTGGTAAAGCCAGTAATTCTACAATACGGCATCGGCGAGAAGCTCGGCTCCTTCGTTATGGATAACGCTGGTGATAACGACAAATGCCTCGAAGCGTTACGGCGTTCCTTCTCCTCGATCGATCCAGAAGCAGACCGTATTCGCTGTATCGGCCATATTATTAATCTCGTCGTTAAGGCTCTCTTATTTGGCGAAGGCGTCAGCGCATGGGAGAAGAACCTTATTGAGGCTTCGGAGGAGCAGCGTGTAGCTCTCTGGAGCCTCAAAGGCGTCATTGGCAAGCTGCACAACCTCGTTATCTACATTAATCGCAACGACGCGCGTCGCGAGCTGTTGAGAGCTCGCATGCGCGTCACGAAGACGAGCGACGGCAAGCTCTTCGTCGGCGTGCTCCTCAATGACGGTGGCATTCGATGGAACGCGACATATTACATGATCGAGCGTGCTCTTAAGTGTCGCCCTGCCATCGATCTCTACCAGGCGCAGTGGAAGCCTCCAGATAAAAACGACCAGCACAAGAATGACTTCCTCACCGAGGCTGATTGGCACGAGCTTGAGCTCTTCTATAAGCTCCTGCAGCCTTTCGAGCGACTCACGAAGCGACTACAAAGCCGTGCTGATAGCGAGGGCAACGAGGGTGGCCAAGGCTCGGTGTGGCAAGTACTCTACGCCATGGACTTCCTGCTCACGAAGCTTGAGAGCGTCAAAGAAGAGATTGACGTCATGGATGCAGATAACGAGGATGCCCTTCCCCCCTACTACTCGGCCGGCGTGCTCGCTGCATGGTCAAAGATCAACACCTACTACGAGCTTACCGACCAGTCGCCGATCTACCGCATGGCCATCGCCCTCCACCCAGCCTACCAATTCGAATACTTCAGGGAGAAGTGGTGGAAGCGAGAGGATTGGATAAAGACAGCAGAGAAGGAGCTCACGGTATATTACGATCGCTTCGCTGCAGTCACGGTGGCCACTGAGCACGTCGACCAAGCCGAGACCTCTCCTTCTTCCTCGCCGACAATCGATGACGAATTCGATGCTTGGGGCCATACAACAGATCGACCACGCCGTGGCAAGAGGAGGAAGGTGGAGACTGAGTGGGAGATCTGGATAAAGCAGGTGCCGTCGAAGGATGACAGGACCGTTAAGAATCCTCTGGCGTGGTGGGTGGACCGACGCCACGTATGGCCTATTCTCAGCAAACTTGCTCTTAACATCTTCAGCACGCCAGCGATGAGCGCAGAGCCAGAGCGCGTATTCTCTGACGGTAGTGAGCTCATCACCGACAAGCGCAACGGCCTCGGCGATGACACAGTTGAAGCTGAGATGATACAGAAGAATTGGATTACTTCAAAGATCTTGCGCGGGATTTCTACACCAAGAGGTCTATACAAATTACCTGATTAGGCATAGTATATCAAGTACTTGACAAGTTGTCAATCAAGGTCGCTGATTAGTCAAGTCAAGCTTCAATCGAGCCGAGATAGGTTCAATCAATCGAGTTTGAGGGCCGAAATTGAACTCGATTGATTGTTAGCCACACTGGAGAGGCGGCATGGGATGGCCCAAAATGGGCACCTACCATGCCCCACCACCCTTTCGCTAACCAAAAATAGCCACGCGCCATATAAAACTCAACTATTTCACTTATACGGAATTTAACCAAAACAGAAGTTACTCGCAAGCGGTCGCTTCTTATAGATAGAGAATTGAATGGAGTTTATTTTTATAGTCTCGTGCAGCTGCATGGAGCACGTGATATATGCAGATCCCTGTACTGCAAAGTCACCAAATCAGGGATTGAATTCCTTACCGCTCCTTTCCACTTCTTTTCATGTCAGTTTTTCACAACGCAATAAAAATACCTTCATCACGGCCTCGCTGTAAATATACAGAAGATGACATGGCTGAGGCTATATTGGATATCACGGATAACGGCCTTTCACAGTTCCAATCAGCTCAGAAGTGGGGAGTGCCACAAAGGACTCTTTCCGACAGACTGAGTGGTCAGTTGGCCGTGAACGAACAAATTCAGCCTGGACAACGTCTATCCAAGCATCAGGAAGACAAATTAGCCTTCTGGATTCTTCGTCAAGAGGCTTTGGGATATGCTCCATCTCACAGTCAAATTCGCGCCTGCATCTTTGCCATGTTGAATCAACAAAGCGAACAACCAACATTAGGACGCAATTGGGTAGCCAGATTCATTCAACGCCGTTCAGAGCTTAAGACTAAGATTGGGAGACGTCAAGAAGCTAATAGATTCGACTCTTTCACGCCCAAGGCGGTCCATTGGTTCTTTAATATCAGGGAGAAGGAGTACGGATGGATTAAGCCTGAGAACACTGTTAACGTTGATGAAGGCGGTATTATGATCGGTTTTGGCAAGCCTCTACCTCTCTATTCCCTCTCTATTCGAAATCTAATTAACCAAACTTCTCTTGCTAGGCCTGGATAGTCTGGTGGTTGGAAGTGCAGACCCAAAGCGGAAGGCTCTCCTCAAAGGACCACAGACGCGAAGTTGGACTTCGTTTATTGAGGCTATTACCGCTGACGGCCGTGTTTTGACTCCTGGAATTATATTCAAAGGAAAGGAACTCCAACAGCAGTAGTTCCTTAAGGAATTCAAGAAGATAGCTGATTGGCACTATATAACTTCACCTAACGGGTGGACAGATAACCACATTGGTGTTGAGTGGCTTGAAAGAGTCTATTTGCCTCAAACTAAGCCTGCTGATGAGTCAGATGCTAGATTAATCATTCTAGACGGCCATGGGAGTCATGCAACGGTACGTTCTTTGTTTATTTCGTCAAGGATTACTACTAACCGGGAGAAGGATGAATGGATGGCTACGTGCTTTTGAACAACGTTTATTGTTGCTACCTTCCAGCACACTGCTCTCACGGCCTTCAGCCATTAGATAATGGAGTATTTAATGCCTCCAAGGCTGCATATCGACGAGAGTTGGAAAAGTTGGCTTCTCTGACTGATTCCACGCCGGTGGATAAGGTCAACTTCATCAGAGCCTACGCCAGGGCTCGTGAAGTGGGAATGACAAAGAAGAATATACTCTCCGGCTGGAGAGTAACCGGAAATTGGCCAATCTCACGAGAAAAAGCATTGCGGCATCCAGAGATCCAAGAGGACAAGTCACGTGGCAGTCCAAAGGCGACTCCAGAGAAGGCGCCTTATTTTGGCTCAGATGATACACCAAAGACCAGTCGTCATATTCGTGATCTTGGCCTAAACAAATTACCAAATATGCGGAGGCGATATACCGTGATAGCCAAAGGCTTTGAGGCTCAGCAACAGACGTTGGCGTCGCATGCCGTGGAAATTGCTAGTCTGAAGGAGGAACTGGCCCGTCTAAAGAGAGGGAAGAAGAGGAAGGCTATTCCTAATCCCAATCAGTGTTGCTAATAATATGGCAATAAAACAATATACTGCAATACATACGATATGATATACTCTACACGATATTGTACCAATACAATATGCAGATTGCCATATTGTCACAATACAATATCGGGATGTCCATATTGGCAATATATTGTTTGTATTGGCTTGTCGCTTTGGAGGAAAAGTTCATTTGTTTGTTGACAATTTGACTAACTGACACGCGATGACGCGTGAAAAAAGGCGTCATGGAGGTGTCAACCGAGTGCTATAGGGTAGCAGTCCCCCAACACCAATCCCCCGCAACCCCGCTGCTGTCAGGGCACAAAGGAGTAGAGACGACCTCGATGCCTCAACAACGCCCATGGTTTGGGATTCGAGATTTTCAAGGTGACGATAGTTTAGCCACGGCAGGTGAATAATGAAGGTCACGTGTAATATATGGCATATATTGTCACACTGCCAATATATTGGATTCTTGTTACGAGCAGGAAGATCAACCCGGGTACGAACGGAAAACGTCGGAGCTCGGAACGGAACAAACAGACCCCGGTCGAACTGGTCGAACGGGAGCTCGTTCGACCACGTTCGACCAAAAGTGAAACCTTAACCTTAAATGGTCGAACAGGTCGAACAAGAGCGCGTTCGGCCACGATCGACCAAGCAAATCAGAATAGTATATATAGTTTCACTCATTCCCACTTTCCCTGTCTAGATAGCTCTCCAGCTTTCAATACAATTTGATTACTCAAGAATATTTCTTGACATTATCAGACGTGATACGCAACCCTACGCTCAGCACGCTACGCCCCGTCACAACTGCCAACATAAACCAATCAGGTTACGGTTTACTACGTTGGGAACCTTGACCGTCACACTGGAGCTGAGCTTGATATTGAAAGACTAGAAGCTTGGTTTGAAGAATATACTGCAGTCCTTCAGGAGCTTGGAATTACTCCAGCTAATTTATGGAATTTTGACGAGACTCCCTTGTAAATAGGGTGGGTTGACTCTTTTATGAGGATTTTTTCGACCCAGACTAGGAAAAACATAAGGCCAGTGACTTTTCAGCCGGAAAATAAAGAGTCATTAATATCAGTAGATGCTATTAATACAGCCGGCCGGGCTATTCCTTCCTTCCTTATCCTCAGTACAAAGGTATTACTAGAGGAATATGCCCTAGCTGATATCAATGAGGAAGTGGTCCTCACACAGACCTCCACTGGCTTCAATAACGCCTATCGAGCTCTGCAGTGGCTACAGCACTTTAATCGTTATTCTTTTGCCCTAAGCGATAACTTTAAGGGCTTTTCTATCGAGACCTGGTTCGGTTATAACTCTGATTTATCTTACAGCCAGTGGGATAAAAAGGTAGCTTACGTAAAGTCATATATAACCCGGACGATAAAGCCGGTATTCCGGCTGCTAATGATGGATAGGTTTTCTGCTCATGAAGACCCTGAATTTATCTGGTATTGCAATAAATTCGATATCATCCCTTTCCGGCTTCCTTCTTATACCAGCCATCTATTGCAGCCTCTAGATGTTAGTGTTTATCAGCATCTAAAAAGGGAATAACATAACGCCCTTAATGACTTTATTATGGCCGGCGGTATGCGAATTACTCGATATAACTTCCTCAATCAGTGGGACCGGCTTTACGATGCAGCTTTTCGGCCCTATTATATCTTTGCTGGCTTCGATAAATCAGGTCTTATGCCATTGAAGCCAGAGATGGTATTAAGACCACTACGTCGGGCTGCTTTGGATCTCGAGGAGCCCTTATTTCCTAAGCTTCTTCAGAAAGGAACAGTCTCACCAAGGAAAACAAAGAGAGACTTTACAACAATAGGAAATAAGCTAGATCTTCTAAGCAGCCCAACGAGGGCTAAAGTTGACGACATTGCTGCCTGCCTTAACCTCGCTATTATCACTCAATCGGCCTATAAGCAGATAATTTATCTGCAACGAGAGCGTATTCGAGTTGAAGCCCGCCGTACGAAGACCCTAAGACGCATCCGGGTTGACGATAGAGCCTTTACTATAGCTCAGCTTTGTGAGAAGGTTGCTGACCGAGGCTATGAGGAATGGGCTAAGGAAGCCAAAAAGCAGGCTCATCAGCAGGAAGCCCAGTGGCGTAAGATGAGGCAGGAAGAGGCTGCTAAGGAAAAGGCTGCTAAGGCAGAAAGACCTCGTCTGTACGGTCGAGCTGCTGCAAGGGCAAGGGAGGCATGAGAGGCAGCTGAAGATGTTGAGTTAGAAGAATATCACTAAAGCCTCATTATGTCAGAGGAGCTTAAGATCGTTAAGAATGCAAGGCGGCGATAGAATCAAGCTGACAATAATTAACGAAGCTTCTATTATTCGACATTTTTAAAGCCAACGCTGGATGCTATTCCAGAGGTTGCTATGTGGTTGTAAAGCCGGGCTACAATTATATGTGCCCCTCTTATAAACCATAGTGCAGATGAGGCTGACAGCACCGACGAGGCTGACAGCGCTGACGGCTCCGACGATGTTGTAGATGACTTCCTTTCCGTCGCCTCGTCATTGGAATTACCGGTCTTGCACAATGAGGAAGACTATGATAGTGATGATATTGAGATTATTACTAACATGCAGATTGATGCTACAATGCAGTCTCTTTCAAATATCCAACAACGGGCAAATGAGGAAGAAAATAGAGCTTAAAGTCAGCAGCAAATACACACAGAGAGCTATGGGGGGTTTGGTTACGAACGCATGCGTAATACCTATTCACATGACGAAGATGCTAAGCCCTCTATTATAGTAGGAGGCCGGCAAATTCGGGTCCCAAAGGTACAGCAGCGGGGTTAGGGTTAGGGTTCAATCAGCCACAATATTTTAGTCTTTGAAGAAAAACGTAATGGGACCTCAGTATCAATTAATCAGATGTATGCGATTCATATAGTATTTTTATTTTTATTTTATAACTTCAAATGAATGTGGTGACTTACACCAAAGTGGCAGGAAGCGGATACGCAAGTGAGCAGATACGGGTTGTGATACCACCTCTCCGCCAGGAGAGGTGGGGGCCTTGGCCGGGCTTAGTCAACCCACCGGGTACCTCCAGTCCGTCGATGCCCGCAACGATACGAGGATTACTAGACTACGGGCCGACCTCAGGGCGGATCTAAGAGCCGACTTACAAGCTGAGCTTCAGGGAGTCGGGGAGCAGACCTTACAGCTCCAGTCGCTCTTCTCAACTGGCGTTACCTTTCAGCTTAAGACAGCCGCTACCCCTGGCCTCCTGCAGCTACAACTAGCACCAGCGCCGCCGCCAGCGCCAGCACCAGCACTTACAGCTGCTGCTGCTAAAGAGGCCCAGCGCCAGTATACAACAGCTTGCTCGAGCAATAGCAGCAATAGCCGCTCAGTAACCCCAGGACTGGAAAGACCGCCACAGCATCGTATGTTCCGGGAGGTTAAGACAGTTAGGGACTTATGGAGAGAGTGGACAGTCGGGCTACGAGGCCAACAAGCTATTGCTACTCTCGATAGCCGCTGGGGAAGCCGGTGGCGGGCGGGCAGCAGAGCGAGGTGCAGTGGTACTCTCTACGGCTTGAGATCATCAAGGAGATTCGCCGTATAGCACAGGCTCGGCGTATAAGCGAGGAGGCTGCGACGCACGCCATAAGCCTGCAGCAGCAGCAGATGGGCCACTCAATTGACCAGCTCTGCAAGTTCCTCCGAGCTAATAGAAAGGCCCGGCTAACTGTACAGAAGACGAAGAAGTGAAGAGAGATCAGCGGCATCTGTAGAGGTTTTAATTAATTGATTGATAATCTACAATCTCTGTCTTTTAAGCAGGTTCCCGGTTACTGCGTAAGATGCAGACCCTCGATTACATAGGAATTGCATTTAGCCGGCTGGCCGTGGAGAGGGGGTAATATTCGCAGTCGCTGAGGCACGGACGCGATTTGGCGGCGTTGTGGCGCTAAGCCGCTGAATCCGCCCCCTACCCAAAGGCCGCCGTGGATATCCTATTGATATCAAACACAAGAAGTCCACTTACTTGGGAATACCCAACCAGAACCAACTTTGTGGTTGGGCATCGACTGTTGAACGAGTTCACCGCAGAATCAACAGCATTCGTACCAGTCACCGCCGAGTTCGCGTAGCTGATGCCTCCACAGCTACTCTGCCCACCACAAGCGGGGTAGGCAATGGCCTCAGAAGTCGCACCTGGGTTCGAATTGAGGATCAAGTTGACAACGGTGCCTGCTGAGCCGTATCCAGGAGGGCAGTCGTCTCCCGGGCTCCAAAGACGTGGATGGGCGGGCAGCTCTGTCTCGGGACTAGGCCAGCACCCAGTGTCTACGAAAACAGACACGTCAAGACGACGCTGACTTTAACCATGGTGAGGAATTTGTTTCCTATGATGAGGAAAAATGTGAGAATGTTGGTGCTTGATGTGATAGAAAGGATGGGGACAGACCTGAACACTTGAAGCCAAGCATTTTTATACATCACATTTGCGTAGCTCTTCGTGTAATACTACATCAAACCTTCGGTTAAAGTCCTGTCTCCTATGATGCTTATTATCGTGCCTATCCATAAGACCACCTGACGATAGTATTCATACAACATCTAATTTACCGGCGGTCGGACTAAAGGAAACCTCTTTCTCCTCACGAGCACGAGATATAGTGTTGTGGGCCGGGTAAATGGCTAACGTGAAGGCTTTGTCATGTTTCTACCCATCAATGTCGTATTCGGATGCAGTTTATGCTTGCCGTCTACCGAATTAGACCAAGGATATTCCCTGAAAAGTACACACTGTCACGAGCCCGGGTCTCGGAAGGACGGTCCCCTTGCACGCATGGACACGGCAATCGTGCCACGAGGGCATTTAGGCAAATTTACTCCGCAATATAGCTGAGACTATTAGGATTGACATTGCCGAAGCAATCGCCCTATGCGGCCCCCATTGGCTCGAGATGGCGGGCCAGCTTCCTCCGCTGTCCAGCCCTAGATCAAATTCGGTATCGTTGCTGATATCCCGAGTCACAGATCGGGCAATGATCATCTCGCCTAGGTACTTTATGTCTAACTGCCTCAGCTCGAATGCATTGGGGGTACAACCCTGGGGCGAAACTGAAGAACCCGAACTTTGTAATAATGTCGTCGCTATTAACTTAGATTAGGCTGATCTCAACTCTTGGTGCCCACGTCTACGGCTCTTCTCTCGCCTACCGCAATGGCTGGCTCATACCCTGCTCATTCTAACTTCCTTTTTGGGATGACGGGGCAAGGGAATCACAATTGACGTGTTTCGTGAATACTCACAAATTTTCTTGGCCAAGACAAAGGGTGTGATGATCACGACAATAAGGTCACCGACAAGAAAAAGTATTTAAAATCCCACTCGTCCGTCTCCAATAAACCAAAATCCATCACTGCCAACATCCCCATCCACACAACAACACCTTGTACTCCAATCTCGTTGCCTTCACTATGCTTTCCTTCACAAAGCTTGCCACTCTCCTTTCTGCCGTCACCGCAGTTTTCGCTCTACCTTTCAATGCCACCGAGGTAGACGAGCTCGGCGAGCTGCTTCCACGCGCTGGCACTCCAAGCAGCACGGGGTACCACAATGGATACTACTATTCATTCTGGACCGACGGTGGCGGAGACGTTACCTACACCAACGGCGCAGGCGGCTCCTACAGCGTGAAGTGGGCCAACGTCGGCAACTTTGTGGGAGGAAAGGGATGGAACCCAGGAAGTGCGAGGACCATCACCTACTCTGGTAGTTTCAACCCGAGCGGCAATGGCTATCTTGCCGTGTACGGCTGGACCACGAACCCGCTCATCGAGTACTATGTGGTTGAGTCGTATGGCACTTACAACCCGGCATCTGCTGCCACCAAGATCGGCTCCGTCACCACCGACGGAGGAACCTACGACATCCTCAAGACCACTCGATACAACCAGCCTTCCATCATCGGTACTGCTACATTCGACCAGTACTGGTCAGTCCGTACCTCCAAGCGCGTTGGTGGCACCGTCAATACCGGTAACCATTTCAATGCCTGGTCGAAACTGGGCTTGAAGCTGGGAACCCACAACTATCAGATTGTCGCCACCGAGGGTTACCAGAGCAGTGGTTCGGCCTCCATCACTGTCCAGTAGTCTAATTCCAAGCACAAGAGATTATGCAAGCGTGAAGCTTTGACAAGCATGGGGTGAATGTGAGAGCCTGAGAGGAAACACGTCGAAGCCGTTTCAGGTCAGTTGGTGGATTTGAGAGCGAGTTGGTTCAATGTCTGTCGTTACCGCAAAGCATCAATCTTCCTTTCTACTTCTATAGCTTGTACATATTTCAATGCGAATTTTGTCTTGGGCCCCATTATATTCGTTCACCATTAAGATTATTAGTGAGTCTATCCTAAGCTTGTGAGTCTGAGCCTCGAAGGTGATTGGGTGGATCTCTCCTCGGAAAATTTCCCGTAGCAAGTTCCAATGGGAGCGTAGAAGGTCAAAGGTATCTGAGACACCATTGATACATAGATTACTCTCCCTAGGTTCCGTCTTTTAGGTAAAGATTTTGCGAATTAGACGATTTGTTATCAGTGATCTTATTGGATTGGAGGCAATTTGGATTGGATTGGAGTGGACAGAAAATGGCTGGATTGGATTTCATGTTTCCCAAAATTTGGATTGGATTGGATTGATTGGCAACAGGCTCCTGGAGCTCCAATGGTCTAACCTGATATGGCCAGATCTAAGCCTAATTTGGTCGTTGTGACGTAGCCTCCCGTCACACACCACCACGAGACGCGCACCTTCTGTAACACCCAAACGCGCAACAGATAGGTCGAGCAAAAACATGCAGGAAAACGCGTCGCTCGCGTCTACAACAGTCATTTTACTATGGCAGACGTGTCTAAACAGTCCACTCACCAGCTACACCATGGCCACTATCTCCAGCTATTTCGGCGCTACCAGCGCTCGGCGTCCGGATTCTGACAGAGTTATTCTTTCTCCCGCATATATTAGCCCTCGCCCAAATGACTCGGCCGGAATCCTAATCGAACCTGACGAATTCAAGCTGAATGGGAAGCAGTTTGTTCGCTACTGTGCCGTAGCAAAGTCCCAAAAGCACACTAAGAAGAGGACATCAGTTGTCTGGCAGTATGGTGAAGATATACAATTGGAGCAGGACGCAACGAAGAAGTTCTGGTACTGTTATCTGTGTGAGCGGCAGCAGCGCCAGCAGGGGCTTCCAATTTCCGGCAAGGGCAACTGCACTGCCTTAGACCACCTCGAATCGAAACACCAAATTGACAGGGAGACTGGTGAGCATAGACCAGCAAAGAACGACCCCTCACAGCCGTCAATTGTCGACTTCAACAGCATATCAACCGTTGTATTCAAACGCCGATTTGACGACTTCAAGGAGCTTCTTATTCGATGGATCGTCTATTGTCACATCGCCTTCTTCCAAATCGAGAACCTCTACTTCCGCGACCTCCTCTTCTATGTATTTCCAGGCCTAACAACGCTCCTACCAAAGGCGAGCCTCGTGATTCGCAAATGGATCATAGAGGCATTTGAGGCGCGCAAGGAGAGGCTGCGTCAAGAAATGCAAGCGGCACACAGCAATATATCGATATCGTTCGATTTATGGACATCGCCGAACTACCAGGCCACCCTGGGATGTGTCGCGCACTTTGTCAGCAGAAATGGTAAGAGACGAACGGCGGTGCTGGCTCTTCGCGAACTGGTTGGCGAACATTCGGGAGAAAACATGGCAGATGTCCTCCTACACATATTTAGCGAGTACGGGATCAGCGGCAGAATCGGTTATTTCATGGCTGACAACGCGACTTCGAATGATGCCTGTATTGACCTGGTCCTCCAAGCTCTTTATCCGAACATGAGCAAGAAACATCGCCTACGACGACGCCTTCGGTGTTTCGGCCATATCGTCAACCTTTGCGCCCAGGCCTTTATTATGGGAAAGGATGCTGAGAAGACCTGCAAGGATCTGGAATCGGCGTATCGAGAAGGAGACTTGACACGGATTGGCGAGCTGTGGAAGCGACGTGGTGCAATTGGAAGGCTCCACAATATCGTACGGTATATTAGAGCGAGTCCTCAACGCCGCCAATTCTTCAGATCAATAGAAATAGGCGGTGAACTGGCTGCATTCGATGGATTAGAGGTAAGGCCCTTATTTCGCGCCGCATTTTAATGCAACAGCACCGTATATTCCCACTTCAGAGACTGATGTTCGAGTGTCATGCAGCTTGTTCAAAGCCAGTCGACGCGCTGGAATTCTTATTTTCTATCGATTGGACGCGCCCTTAACGTCAAAGAACGCATCCAGCTCTTCTGCGATCAATATGAGCCTCCACTGGGTGACATGGGCGTCCTGGATAACCGGCTTACACCGCGGCAATGGGATGAACTCGGACACCTCCATGACCAACTCGAGACATTCTACGAAGCCACCATCATGAACGAAGGGAGGCAGTGGACTCTTGCGGATCATTTTCAATCGTTGGATTGGCTAATTGATGAAATCCAACTTGCTCGGCAAAAATTTGAACAACTTGCTGACGATGCCCTCCGCAAGCGTGGCCCGAATCAGCAGGATACCCAAAGCGAAGTCGATGACTATAATTGGCTTGCTGCGGCAGCAGAAGTTGCCTGGAAGAAATGCGAGAAGTACTACAACAAGGCTGATGATTCGCCCGCTTACTACGCCGCTATATCGTTGAATCCAACCCTCAAGAATCAGTGGTACCATCAGGTTTGGAATGAGAGCGATGATAAGCGTGCCTGGATCCAGGCAGCGGTTGGGGCTGTCAAAGAGCTCTGGACTGAGGAATATCGAGGAAAGTTTGCTGGCGGAGCCCCAGTTCCTACTCACATCTCTAAGGCGCCGGAATTAAAGGAGAAATCGTTCACCTCGGTTCGGAATCACAAGCGGCTTAAACTACGCCAGTCCGACCCTAAATTAAGTCATGAACTACCCTCGGTGGACCACTACAACGAGTTTATCACCACTGACGTTATCGGCCTTAAGGATGACGAAGAATTCGATCCCATTCAGTACTGGAATGAGCGCTACCACTCGCAGACGGACCTAGCTCGTATGGCGCTGGACGTGTTGGCCGTGCCTCCCATGTCGGATGAGCGTGAGCGCTTATTTAGCAGTGCCAAGCTCCTCCTTACGGATCGTCGTTCACGACTTCGGATGGACGTAATCGAAGCCAGCGAGTGCCTACGGGCTTGGTATGGACGCCCAGAGCGGAAGGCATTTGATAACTCCAGTATCGGCTTGATGGAAGACGAAGCAAGGGATGAGGCTGGGGCCTGTGGGCGGGGTGCGGCAGGGGAAGAAGATGGCGGTGGAGATGACGGTAGTGAGGAGTCAAATATATTGGAGAACACTGCTGGTGAGCATACTTAATGGGCTCAGGGTTTAGCTAGTATCATGGGATCTTGTGTCGCAATTTCTGATGGATCTGGATCGTAGCATAAAAGCTCTTGATTTTTCCTCTCTAACGACTGAAAAGAGGTCGGTTTCTTATACATAAGGTCAATAGGGCCGCCAGGGCCGTTGTGTTGAAGAACTTGCTTTTTGGGAGGTAGATGGTAGCTGATACCAACCTCCGACTGGAAGACCTTCCTTCCGGTTTGATCAATTGTATAACGTTTTGGTCTGTTGGATGTGACATCTTGTTCTGCATCATATATCCTCGACGTTTATTCAGCGGCTTACTAATCGTCCCAAAAGGGTAAAAACATGATCTGGATCGGTTCTGGATATCCAGGAGGCAGCATGCCTTCGCATCTGGACTGGATTGGAGCGACCCTCGGATCCAGCTCCAATCCAATCCAATAAGATCACTGGGTGGAGGCAAAGAACCAGGGAAACGGCGCAGGGCAGGCGCCAAGCGACAACGCTGGCAATCTATCTAACAGGTTCCCTGTTGCTAAGGGTGCCAGGGTAATGCTCACGACTAATCTATGGCAGCCAGCTGGCCTAGTTAATGGCGCTTAGGGTACTGTATACGATATCGCCTGGAACGTAGGCGCCGAACCCTGGGAAGACCCCCCAGCCGTTATTATGGTGGATTTTGATGGCTACGACGGACCGCCGTATCTAACAACTAACGAGGGCAGGAAAATCGTACCCATCCTTCCAGTCACGCGTGATTTCCTAGTTGGCAACGAGACCTGCGCTCGCACGCAGTTTCCCCTGATCGTGGCATTTGCTATCACTGTTCACAAATGCCAGAGCCTAACGAAGGATCAGATAGTTACTGACCTCGCTACACGCGACTTCCAGGCCGGTATTAGTTATGTTGCTGTCTCACGAGTTACCTCGCTGCAGGGCCTACTCCTTGAGGCGCCTTTCGATCGTCAGAGCCTCTATAACCACACGCCCACGGAAGGTTATACGCCTGCGCTTCCTGCGTACTGCGTTTGTGGCTAACTATAAGGCAGGGATGAAGATGCGACTTGCTGACCAACAACGCCGTCAGGCTCAACAGCTGACCGATCCGCCGTATTCACCACGCTACATTGACTAAACGATGTGTTGCTATAGGCTACAGGGAAAGGGGAGGTTTGACAAACCGTATATAGTTAGATTGGGCGTGTCAGGAAGCGTGAGAGGGAACAAACTTCCTTACTACAGGTTTCAAGCGGTTTAACAGCTGGTTACCCGCCGTAAGAGAAAGGGAGGCTCTAGGGGGTCCTCCCAGGAGAGTTGAATTGCAGATATACGATATTTACCCTTCGGGCTGGATATTCAGCCGTTAAGTCTCTTGCCTTGGCAACTTAACGGGTGTTCGAAGTATTTTAACAACATCCTCTCGCCTTGTAGTCATAAGGCCGAAGAGCGTATCCTCGCGAGACGGCGGGAGCGTGGCAGTAAGGTAGACCATTTCCACTCCAATCAGCGCTAGGCTTCCCAGCTCTTGCAACTTTGGTCGAAACGCCCTTGTGCCCTCGAGAATAGATAAACAACCTTGGGTGAGAGTTGTCTGTCACATTTTCTAGGAGGGATTGACTAACAAAGTAGTACGTGGTCGTATCCCAGAGTTAGCAACTAAGAAAGGCGAAGGGTTCGTCCATAACAGCGTGCACTACGCTACCGCCAGCTTCCCAATCAGCCCTTCTACACCGCTTCACGAGATTGCTCTACACAATCGCATAGAAGTCAATAAAGCACTGGAACAGTCTGATATCCAGGCTGGGGTCAGCACTCTTCGAGAGATAGCCAAATGTGGGCAGATAATGCGTATATGCGAGCCTCATTATAGGATCTACAGTGCCTCAAACTGGAGCGGATCGTGGCAGGGAATCGACTTTTCCAAAGCAGCCCCAGAATCCTACAAGATGACTGGGAATGAAAGACAGGTTATAGTCGTTGGTCAAAGCAGGACCAAGGGAAGTCCAATGAGAAGTAAGAACACCAAGATGCCCTACAAGAGACTCATGACACTGATCGTTCGATAAACCGTGCTGTGACTATGTGTAGGACAGATAAAGGTTTTTGGTGCGACTTTGCGGCACCTTTGAAGGTTATGGCGATGGTAAAGGAACTACTTGCCAAGGATCCATTGTTGGAGAGTCTCTAGGAGGGAAGTCTGATGCTGAAATAATGAATAAATACCTAAGGAGCCATTGCCAGTTGCATAAGAATATCGATCAAGATATGAACTTGGTGCTAAGTGCATCCCAGCGCGAGGAAGATATCGCCTGCAAGTTGAGCTAAAATGTCAGAGTATTGGCCTGACAGCATGATACTCCATAGAAACTGTATAGGAACTCTCCGCAGCCTTCTTCCAGGTAGTCCCAATCGTTTCCCAGTACCTCTCTGGATGCTTCCTCATATGTCCAACATGCCCGCTGTCATCAAATAACTGACCATCAACCGGGTAACCAGATTCGCGTCCGTCAGCAATATGCTGTTCGATATGTTCCCAGGGAATTATGATGTCTTCCTTGCCATACAAGAAAAGCCTTAAACTTTGATTGCTTTCCCACCCTTCGTCATAGAAGATCCTCTTGCTAAACATGGGGGCAGATTCTCCTCCAGAGAGATAGTCAAACAGGTGTATCCAGCAAAAGAAGAGACCACAAAAGGTTTGGGTTACGATGAACGGCAAGGGGAGTCGTGGTGCTGCTCCTATGGCCATCGCGTTCGACCATCGTTTCAAATTATCCCAAGTTAATTCCGGGGTTCCAGGCGTGGAGTCATAGACAGTCAGCGCATGGGGCATGGGCCTGTTGTAGAGCTCCTTGTAGGCGTTGAGCGTGGCTGAATAGTTGATTGCTCCGGAATTCGACAAGACATGGAAGAGGACAAAGCCGTCTGAGGAATCTTTGGGGAAAATCTCGTGAATAATGGGAAGCATTTGGTCTGACCGTTGAGAGACATTGTCGAAAAAGCCTTTGTAGATTGGGGATAGTACCGCAATTTGCTTCGCGTTCGGGTAAAGCTGTCGATACCCATCAGTGAATTTTGAGACGTGCTTGGGAGGGGCGTCACCCCAGCCGTAGATGACGACGGCTCGAGGATGCTCCGCAATTGGCTTCGCATCTACGAATTGCTCGCTGCCACGCGCAAAAACGCGGTCGGAGAGGGCCGTGAAGCCGGGGAAGATGCTGGAACCTGGGCGATTGCTCATAGCGTCTCGATAGCTAAAAAGGGTTATTCTATTGTGGGATAACAGCGAAAGATTTGAGGATCATGGTTCTTATGAAGGGCTACTTGATGAAGCCAAGGTTTTCCAAGAACACATCTTAATAAGCTTATCGCATTAACTTAGCTAATTAAGAAGGATTGGCTGAGAATGGGCCAGAGACATAGCAAGACAAAGTTAAACACATAAAGACCGATGCCAGGGTGATGCTAATGTGAAAGTCCGACTGCTATTGCAGCCTTATGGTTGCCCATTCATTGCGGCACCGTTGCACTAGACCCTGGAAAGTCCGTTGGTCAAGAGAAAGTTAAAACACATAAAGACCGATGCAAGGTTGGTGCTGATGTGAAAGTCCGTTCAGGTTCAGGTTCAATTCCTACTCGGTTTTAGCCGCCATTCCACAGCAGCCATGCCCGGTAAGCGGGGTTTGGCTGACAGCCGAAGCGCCCCGAATATTTGTCCGTGGCGCCCCACTTCGCCAACGGGCCGTCGGACATGGTGCGCCAGGTCATCATTCGCATTGCTGGCCGACCTGGGAGTTTTTTTTTTTTTTCGCGTCGACAACACGCGCGTAAATACGCGTTATGTTGGCCTCACTGAGCTTCGCTGCCATGGATGGGAATTACCGGTCTGACATGAACACCCATCGGAGTATTGACGTAATTACCGAAGTACAGCCTGGGGTACGGAGGGCCCTTTCAAAAGTCTTTTCCAAGCGCTAGTTTGAAAAAGGAAATCCGACGACTGTGGCTTGGTTAAGTACATCAAGTACTTTCTGTGGTACCTTATCCGCTAAAGGCTGCTAATTTTACAGCAGCCTATCCTCACTGTATTACATTCTAATCCCCCTAGTACCCCTAAAACTATAGTGGATGTAGCAGCTAACTCATTGTGGCTGGATTCTACACCTTGTATCTTAGGTAACTAACAAGGATTGAGAGATGTGGCGCATTTAGCGCTTGGAAAAGACTTTTGAAAGGGCCCTCCGTACAGATTATGATCATTAATCTGCGCCAATCATTACCCGAGCCATGCCTTTCTGCGTGGTCAGCGGTCCTTCAGCTGGATCAGTAATCACAATACTCATGCTATAAACTCCGACGGAATTATTACCCTTCCTGTCCCCGAAAGCCCATGTCGCCATCGCTACACATCTCAACCGTTGGCCCTATTGGGTTTGGTCCTCCCGGGCGTAATGCATTCCATTCCATCTCAACCGTTACAAAGTTGATTAAAAAGGGAAGAGACCCTGGGCATTTAAAGTAGATGAAGTCTGGCCTTGAGAATGAACAGTAAAAGAGCTGTGCGACGCCATCGAGAACTAGACCTCGGCCAACAACAGCCATGGCGACAACTCTGAACGACGACGCCGCAACCGTGGCGGGCGATATCGCGCTGGCGACTTCAATCCAAAACGATTCTACGACCGAGAATAACGTTGAGTTGGCTCAGCCGAAGGAGCATCCCGAAGTGACGGATGAGCTGGACTGGGACAACAACCCACACAATCCCTACAATTGGCCGGCTTGGAAGAAGGTATTGCAGGTTGTGATGCTCTCCTCTGCTGCGCTTCTGGCGTAAGTGATATATCTCTTAACTACCTGATGATCTACTGACCTTAGATTCAGATCGATAGGAACTTCCATCATGAGCTCTGCCCGCAACGACCTTATGATCGAGTTTAACGTCAGTAGCACGGTCGCTCTGCTCCCTTTGACTATGTACGTCCTTTCTCTGGGCATCGGACCTGTCATCGGCGGCCCGTTGTCCGAGACAATTGGCCGGTATACCATCTACGTCGCGAGTGTTCCTCTCGGGGCTCTCTTCACCATCGGAGCCGGCTTTGTACACAACATGGGGGCTTTGTGCTTCCTCCGCTTCATGGCTGGCCTCTGTTGGGGTCCTGTACTGGCTGTTGCGCCGGGGTCTTTGTCCGAGACGTTCACGCCCAAGTCCCGAGGACCTGTGTCGGCTGTGTTTATCCTGATGCCGTTCCTGGGGCCTGGATTAGGGTGAGTACAAGATGTTCCGCCCTCAAAGTGTTGTAGAGCCATTATCTAACTTAGTCAAAGACCTGTCATTGGATCGTTCGTTGTTAACCGGAAGGGCTGGCGATGGACACAATGGACTCTTATCTTCTTTGCTATCTTCGCCATCATCGTCACGGCGCTCACTCAAGAGACGTTCCATCCGGCGATCAAGCGCAAGCTGGCAAAAAAGAACGGTCTGAAGGTTGACCCATCGCCACCCCTATCTGCTCGACTAAAGGCCTTTGCTGTCGCCGCCCTCGTTCGTCCGATCCGAATGCTCTTCCTCGAACCGATCACGGGATTTATCTGTCTTTACGTTTCGGCCGAGTTCGGAACACTGTTCAGCTTCTTCGCTGCTGTTCCATACACCTTCGGGACGGTGTATCAGTTCTCGATTGAGGAGTCCGGTTTGGTGTTCCTCTCCATAGTCATTGGCTGCATCCTTGGACTCGTCACCGTTATCCTTTGCGATGCGCTTCTCTACCGCAAACAGGCGACAAATTACCCGCCGCATCAGATTCCTCCAGAGCACCGCCTGTATCCTGCGATGATTGGCAGTATCGGACTACCTATTGGCCTGTTCTGGTTTGCCTGGACTGCGCGACCTGGAGTCTCTTGGGCCAGTCCTGCGTCGGCGATGATCATCTTTGCCTGGGGCAATCTTTGCGTCTTCGTCAGCACGATCCAGTACGTCGCAGATACATATCACGGTAGTGTTGTCGCCAGCGCAGCAGCTGCGAACAGCCTTGCGCGGTATGGCTTCGCTGGAGTGTTTCCACTCTTCACAATTCAGAGTAAGTCGCGATTCTTCCCCCATGTGAATGTCAGGATGACAAGCTGACCCGATGAAGTGTACCAGAAGCTTGGCATCGATTGGGCGAGCAGCCTGTTGGGATTTATTGCACTCGCGTTGTTGCCCGTTCCATGGGTTCTGTTCAAATACGGCCCGCAGGTCAGAGCTAAGAGCCAGTACGAGACGGTTCAGTTCCAGTAGAGCATCGACTGAGAAGGGAGACGGCAGAATAAATGTATATGTTCTATAGTATGACCTAGAATTGTGGTCGTAAATATAGCGTCATCAAATTTGAAGCGATAAGATTTCATAGCTCATTGAGTCAGTGCTTCGCAGGAAGCTCAATCAACTTGTAGTCCTCATCAAGGTAGTACCTATTGTTGTACTTTTCGGGCCTCTCGGCAGCCGGAAGAACGTTAGACTTGGCGGGGAGGTCAAGCTTCTTAGCGGCACCCTTGCTCTTGATGAAGCTGTTCTTGTACTTCTTGACGCTGGTCTGGTTGTACCTAGTTGATCTCGTTGGAGTCCACCTTGCCGCGGACAAGATCTTGCAGCGCTCATCATATGTCAACTCAATCAATCAATCATCCTGTTGGTATCACAGGGATATCCGTACGGGTTGCAACTGGGTGAGGCAAAAGTCACGGTATTCGTGGTGATCGTGTATTCTGCTTGTCTAACTATCTAAGGGGTTGCTGGCGGTGATGGGCATTTGACCGTGGAATCGCGGGTGAATCCCCACGATCTGATTGGTCAGGAATATCCGATGTTAGGCCGGGATTCCCCCGGTAATCCGGCTTACAAGCGCATCACCTTGTGTCAGACAATTGGCTCCACGGGGATCATTGATGGCACCAGTCAATTGATGAGAATTATCTAAAGAACAAAAGAAATTGAACAGCCATGTGTTCGGGCACAGCTATTTAAGCTCATGTCGTTAGGATTGGAGTCCTTGATGCGACAAGCCGGATGTGAAACCGGATACACGACCCCAAGGTACGGGCCGCGTTTCATATCCGGTCGCACGACTTTCTAAAGCACAGTGGAACTTGGTGGTGATATGTGACACCTTGCGCGCGGCCATCAGGTCCTGTATCCGCCGGTCAATCCGACACTTTCTTCGCAGTCGGTGTGATCAGTAATCGACGATCACTAATCCTTTGTGCCTTAGTTAAACGATTTCTATTTCTAATTTTCTTCCGTGGATGTCCCACTTCTACGACGAACCCCCTCCAGCGAGCGGCGACTATGGCAGCCTATCCCTTTGACCGTGGTAAGGCAACACATACGCTAGTGACAGGGGTCGGACCAACGAAAATGGCGCAAATGAAAGGTACCTCCACCCCCACCTATTTTAGGTGGTGATAGAAGTCCCAGCAATTTCCCGATTTACAAAGAGCTACATCACACTGCTTACACCGATATCATGATTTCCGTACGCTGTGAACGGCCTCTAGTAACTGTATTCCAGCTATCTAGTCCAGGATGCTATTTACATCAAAGATGAAGAAGAAAGAAAGAAGTGCTCAAGTGCCCCTGAACTGTGGAACGATTTCTCATCCCTGGCGCGCACGAGCCTAGTACGTCTTGCGGCACAGCCGCAAGGATATGGGCCCTGGCCCGTGACATACGCGGCTGTTGCTGCTGTCTGCCTCCAACGGCCGCGGCCGAGGCTCGCCTAGCCGTACACGCTTACAAGCAAGGCATGCCGACGGATTCTTATTTCGGACCCAATTGTGCTGTGAGACAGGCGTAAATTCGTCTCCCGGTCGAAACCGCTGCCGTGACTGACTTGTTAGTGCGTACGTTGCGATGAGATCCCTCACAAGGCGCTTCCGCCAGTGCTTCTGGTCCGGCTCCGGCTTCCACTGTGGCTGCCCTCGTAGCTGTAAAAGGAAGCTATTCACAAGGGCTATTTCTAATAGAAAGTCCCAAGCAAGAGCCTTCCAGCCGCCGCTACGCTGTTACGACCCAAGATGGGAACGGTGCGGAGACGGAACGGAATATCACGCATTCCGTGCCGACCAATAAGGGTGTTCGTCACATGCAAGTCGAACGAGGTCGGTTCGACTCCGTTCGACCGACCAATGAGGTTGTCCACATGCAAGTCGAACGAGGTCGGTTCGACTCCGTTCGACATGCAAGTCGAACACAGTCGGTTCGACTCTGTTCGACTCTGTTCGACCCACAAAAACAGGAAGTATATAGTTCCATTCGTTTGCACATTTCCTATGTCGAGATAGCTCTCCAGCTTTCAATACAATTTGATTACTCAAGAATATTTCTTGACATTATCAGACGTGATACGCAACCCTACGCTCAGCACGCTACGCCCCGTCACAACTGCCAACATAAACCAATCAGGTTACGGTTTACTACGTTGGGAACCTTGACCGTCACAGGCTGCCGGCTTCGTGCTGCTGTAATAGGTGACTGACCCAGCTATTCGTATAGCTAACCTAGCTTTCTACTAGGGAAATAGGTAGGAATTCCTGGAATAGCAATAGCGGCTGCTGGGGCAGAGCTTCTATCACAGGGGTCTCGCTTGGAAGGTCCATCGGCTCGAAGTTGTAACCGCGATCCGGAACCGGATCTTCAATTGGCCGGCACGTATTATCAGCCCGTTGCTCGCGGCGGCTGCTGTAGTCAACGCGGATGAAGCTATTATCATCATACACGTTGACGGCTTGGCTAGGGGGCAGTTGGGGGTCCATAGGGAATGCAAAGAACGCGTTGTATGAGGAATTACGTGCTGTTGATTCTGAACGCGCTCTAGGTCACTCCTTTGTACCGCGGCAGTGACAGGGGTGGTGTGGGTCGCCAAGCCCACCTGTTGCCTTACCACGGTCAAAGGGATAGGGGTCACTGTTGCAAAACCCCCAAAAGCACTACCCAAGACACAAATTGGGCCTAGCCGACGACCATCCCACCCCACAGTACATGGAGCCATGTACCTCACTATATAATTTCTTGGATTTTTGGCGCTGGGGCTGCTGCAACGACAGTGAGAGGGACGCAGCGGACCAGCAGGGAGCAGTTCAGCACATTCAGGCATTATCGGGATCGAATTCACGTACTAAATCTTCCAAGCAAAGCTGGACCACTGTATTCTACAGAGGCAACCTGCCTCTGATGTAACGGGCTGTGCCCGTAGGTGGCCTCGGGAACCCTCGGCCTTTCGTGGCCCACTTTTACCTTTAAGCCACCATGACGAGTATATTTATGGATGGACCTCCTCTACTCTCTTTCTCTTCTTCTTCTTTCCTTAAGTTTGGTATACTCTGTAGAGTGGCCTAGCTAGTTGCAATACACTACCTTGAGACCGTTACATCTGAGTCCTCCGCTGCAGAGTTGTTGAGGTTCTAGTCTCCAAGCTCACGAAGGCGGTTGATGTTGCCCGCTTAGAGCGAGTGCGTTCCTTTGTAGACTGTCAGGTGCTGCCTTTATAGTTCTGTACATCACAATGTAACCTTTTGTCATGGCAGATGAGGATCGCTAGAACTGGTCGGGTATATAACCGCTGTATGATAGATAATTAAGTACATGTGGCTAAAAATGTTAGTAATAGTATCCGTCAAATTGATGAAATTCTCAGACAAACATATTTCAATACACAAATATCTCAAATCCTAAGGCCCCTAACATGTAAATAAAACCCCATTGCCGCCAGGCAAGAGTGTGAAAGGCTTCTAGCGGGTTGATTCAACTGGCTAGTCCCTATGCTGTTTACTTTCAAGATGAGGAGAGAAGAAGGGAAAGAAGAAAGAAAGACTGCAGTTATTCTGCCGGCTCAGGGTTTTGTGCCTCCCCCCACTTTGTGCTGCTGGCATAGCCACAGCAACAGGGTCCTGACCCCCGTTACAAAGAGCTGTTACGGGTCGCTATCTTGCTCGCTCGTTCATTTAAAGTTTACGAAATAGCATTCCCGCTATAGTTCTGTGGCCAGCCTCTCGGGTAGCCAATGTCGACACCGCACTTGTCCACTGCTGGCTTATCGCGTTTTGCTCGCACACAGGAAATAGCTGCTACCAAAATGGAGGAGTCAAAAGTCTGAATTTCTCCGAGTTTAACTTGACTCCATCAAGAATCAAAAGCTTCAGGCCTTGAGAATGGCGTAGTATGCATATTCCGAAGCCCGTGAAAGTTGGGCAATCCTAGTGGTTGCAGGATTTGGATTGCAATAACCGCAAATAAAAATCGCCTGATTAAAGCGCTGAGTCACTCGCTCAAGGTTGTTAATAAAAAGATGAACAGGCTTGTGCAGACCGACTTCCAGATATTGCGTGATGCAGATTAGGGCGCTGGGTGGTTATCCGCATGAGGGTGCATCGTCACAGTCCTGGAAAGCGGCCTGCTGGGAGGGACTCAGAAGCGCTCCAAGCGAGTCCGCAGCTGGTCCGTAGTACCTGCTTCACCATGACGCGGGGTATCGAAATGCCCACGACGGTGGGGCGCAAAATGACAGGGGAGTTTTGCAACAGTGTGCCCTATAGGCCTCCATAGGCGAGGATCGTCCTCCGTATGCGTCGGGCGAGGAACGCTTGGAATCTCTATATCTCTATATCTTCTTCAAAGAGTTGTGCTGTGGTGGACCACCCTGCATCATGAGTGCCCTGGCGAGTGCGGGGACCGTGGTGGGGCCGCGGGGTCCCATGTCGACGCCAACAGGGCGCCGTGTCATGAAACGCAAAATTGACGACCAAGGGAAGGAATCGAACAAAAGCAGCCGATATGCAACAAGAACGACGACGAACGCGAAAACAATTGAAGTGGAATGCGCGACCGACATAAGAAATGGAAACAGCAGCGACAGCACCGACGAGGGAGGAGCGACGCTCCAGAGTGCGTTGGAGTTGTTGGGCCAGTACCGCGCTGAGTTCCAAGGGATGAAGGAGGCGATCAAGGAGCAGAGCGAAACAATCCGTAACCAGCAAGAGACCATCCGAGAGTTGAGGGAAGCCGTCGAAAGCCAGCTGAATTGTATACGAGATTTGAGCCAACGATTTGAGGACACCAAGCAGCAGATGGGCCATGACCTGAAGCGAGCACACGAGCTGCTTGAAGCTATCGCAGGGCGCGCTCCGGCTACCCCGCCAGTCTCTTTCGCTGACGTCACGCGTTCATCACCCTCATCCGAGCCTAGCAATGTGAGGACGAACGTCTCTAACAACACCTTGGCATCGTCCTTGGCAAATGAGCTCTATTGCACGATTGATACGTCGCGGGTCGAAGAAGGGAACAGAGACTGTGCACAGGTGGGACCAATCCGGAAAGCCATCGAAAGTAAGATGAGGGCGAAGGATGGCCAGGCGGCCTGGAGATGCGCGGCAGTTGTAAGGGATGCCCGGAACGTAGAGCGAGTCAAGGTCATCTGCAGAGATGAAAACGAATTGAAGCAGGTCAAGGAAGCTGCGCAGAAGACGGCGGTCGTGGGAGTGAGGGTGATGAGAGACCAGCTCTACCCGGTGAAGGTGGACAACGCCAACCGAACCGCAGTGCTAGACGCTGAAGGGAACGTCCTACCTGGGGCGGCTGAAGCGCTCAGCGCCGAGAATAATGTCAATATTGCCAAAATCTCATGGCTAAGCAAAAAGGAATCGGGAAAAGCGTACGGGTCGATGGTGGTATACGTCACGAAGGGGAAGGACGCGATGCGGCTCGTGGACGGACATTACTTTGACCTAGCCGGGGAATCAGCGTGCACAAACGTCTTTGAATCACGCAAGGGACCAGTACAGTGCTACAACTGCCAAGAGATTGGCCATAAGTCGTTCCGGTGCAAGAACCCTCAGATTTGCGGAAGATGCGCGGTACCGGGGCATCATCACAGGGAGTGCCAGGCGGTGGAATCGAAGTGCGTGCTGTGCGGTGGGCCACACGAATCGTTCAGCCGGAACTGCCGTTTGCGGAACGCACGCAGCGATGTGTAAGACCTTCCGCGTCCTACAGCTCAATGTACGAAAGCGAGAACCGATACAACAAAGTTTGATGAACGACGCAGACCTCAAGGACTACGGAGTGCTGGCGGTCTCCGAACCATACGCAAGAAAGATCGACGGCAAGGTGGTAACGAGCCCTGCGGGGCACAGCAACTGGACGAGGATGATACCGACGCACACGCACGATGCACCCTGGCCGATCCGAAGCATGCTCTGGGTACGAAGCGACATCGAGGCGGAGCAGGTGCCGATACCATCAGCAGATCTCACGGCAGCGGTGCTTCGACTGCCAGAGAGAGACATCCTGATGGTGTCAGTGTATGTGAAAGGGAAGAACACAGAGGCGCTGACATCTACAGTTAGAGTACTGCATGGCCTGATCCAGCGATTCCGTAATGGCACCGGTACGCGTACGGACGTGGTGCTGGCTGGAGACTTCAATCGCCATGACCTACTCTGGACCGGAGATGAGGTATCAGCAAGAAGACAAGGCGAAGCCGAGCCAATCATCGACTTGATGAACGAGCACGGCCTCTGCAGCCTCCTTCCGAGGGGCACGACGACGTGGCAAGGCCCGGACAAAGAGAGCACCATCGACTTGGTGCTCGCAACGTCGGAACTGGCAGACGAGATGGTGACGTGCGCCCTCCATCCGACCGATCACGGGTCAGACCACAGAGCGATCCAGACGATATTTGACATCGCGATGCCTGAGAGGATCACGACACAAAGATTGTTGTTCAAGAACGCTCCTTGGACTCTTATAGGAGCCAAAGTGGAAGATAACCTCCGGCCGCTCCCCTGGGCTGTCGACGTGCAGACGCAGACGGACCAGCTGATGCGAGTCGTCATAGAGGCAATCCACGAGCTGACGCCTCGAGCACAACCTCCACCGTATGCGAAACGCTGGTGGACAAAGGACCTAACACGACTGCGGCGGGCATACACGTTCTGGCGGAACCAAGCGAGGGGGCAACGGCGAGCAGGTCAAGCGCGGCCAGACCTGGAACGACGAGCCAAGGAAGCAGCCAAGGAGTACCACGACGCCATACGGAGCCAGAAGAAAGCACATTGGGACGACTTCCTGACCGAAGACGTCAACATCTGGAAAGCGGCCAAGTATCTCGAACCTAGCAAGGACACCATGGGCGACAAGGTGCCACCCTTGAAGAAAGGAAATGGATCTATGACCAAGGACAAGGCAGAACAAGCCGAGGAGCTGCTCGGAACGTTCTTTCCTCCCTTGCCAGCGAGAATTGAAGATGAAGGAGTGAGACCCCAGCGGAAAGCGGTGCCCATGCCGGGCCTGACCCTGGAAGAAATCGAAGAAAAAGTCATGGCAGCAAAACCATGGAAAGCACCCGGCGAAGATCAGTGTGGCTAACAATCAATCGAGTTCAATTTCGGCCCTCAAACTCGATTGATTGAACCTATCTCGGCTCGATTGAAGCTTGACTTGACTAATCAGCGACCTTGATTGACAACTTGTCAAGTACTTGATATACTATGCCTAATCAGGTAATTTGTATAGACCTCTTGGTGTAGAAATCCCGCGCAAGATCTTTGAAGTAATCCAATTCTTCTGTATCATCTCAGCTTCAACTGTGTCATCGCCGAGGCCGTTGCGCTTGTCGGTGATGAGCTCACTACCGTCAGAGAATACGCGCTCTGGCTCTGCGCTCATCGCTGGCGTGCTGAAGATGTTAAGAGCAAGTTTGCTGAGAATAGGCCATACGTGGCGTCGGTCCACCCACCACGCCAGAGGATTCTTAACGGTCCTGTCATCCTTCGACGGCACCTGCTTTATCCAGATCTCCCACTCAGTCTCCACCTTCCTCCTCTTGCCACGGCGTGGTCGATCTGTTGTATGGCCCCAAGCATCGAATTCGTCATCGATTGTCGGCGAGGAAGAAGGAGAGGTCTCGGCTTGGTCGACGTGCTCAGTGGCCACCGTGACTGCAGCGAAGCGATCGTAATATACCGTGAGCTCCTTCTCTGCTGTCTTTATCCAATCCTCTCGCTTCCACCACTTCTCCCTGAAGTATTCGAATTGGTAGGCTGGGTGGAGGGCGATGGCCATGCGGTAGATCGGCGACTGGTCGGTAAGCTCGTAGTAGGTGTTGATCTTTGACCATGCAGCGAGCACGCCGGCCGAGTAGTAGGGGGGAAGGGCATCCTCGTTATCTGCATCCATGACGTCAATCTCTTCTTTGACGCTCTCAAGCTTCGTGAGCAGGAAGTCCATGGCGTAGAGTACTTGCCACACCGAGCCTTGGCCACCCTCGTTGCCCTCGCTATCAGCACGGCTTTGTAGTCGCTTCGTGAGTCGCTCGAAAGGCTGCAGGAGCTTATAGAAGAGCTCAAGCTCGTGCCAATCAGCCTCGGTGAGGAAGTCATTCTTGTGCTGGTCGTTTTTATCTGGAGGCTTCCACTGCGCCTGGTAGAGATCGATGGCAGGGCGACACTTAAGAGCACGCTCGATCATGTAATATGTCGCGTTCCATCGAATGCCACCGTCATTGAGGAGCACGCCGACGAAGAGCTTGCCGTCGCTCGTCTTCGTGACGCGCATGCGAGCTCTCAACAGCTCGCGACGCGCGTCGTTGCGATTAATGTAGATAACGAGGTTGTGCAGCTTGCCAATGACGCCTTTGAGGCTCCAGAGAGCTACACGCTGCTCCTCCGAAGCCTCAATAAGGTTCTTCTCCCATGCGCTGACGCCTTCGCCAAATAAGAGAGCCTTAACGACGAGATTAATAATATGGCCGATACAGCGAATACGGTCTGCTTCTGGATCGATCGAGGAGAAGGAACGCCGTAACGCTTCGAGGCATTTGTCGTTATCACCAGCGTTATCCATAACGAAGGAGCCGAGCTTCTCGCCGATGCCGTATTGTAGAATTACTGGCTTTACCAGAGCTGCGAGGTCGTCGCCGGTGTGACCGCCATAACGTCGTGGGAAGCCGAGGAGGAGTATTCGAGGATGACCTTTGCCGTCGACGAAGTGTGCGCAAACAGCGACGTATTCTCTGCGATTGTGAGCTCGCCATCCATCGATCGAGAGGTTGATGTTGCTGAATGCAGACTGCACCAATTCGATGATGAATGGCAAGCGTGCTGCCATCGAATCCTTCACCCACTGCGAGAGCGTTGAGTGATGCGTTGGCAGCAGGCGTGCGAGCGAAGGCTTGCCGTATGTGAGTAAATCAGTGGTCGCCTCGTCCGTGACTTCTCGGTAGCTGAGGCGTAGCTTGATGGCCCAGTCAATAAGCTTCTGCTTATATTCATCCTCATTAAATGGCATGACGAGCTGGAAGACTTCTGCAGCGTTGTTGGCGTCGATATCGCCGTCATCGATGGTCGAATTGGAAGGCCTTTTGATATTGTGGAACTCTATAAGATGCTGGATTGCAGCAGTCGTCGATTCTGCTGCAAATAGCTGACTGATATACCGCTTCTTGGTATGGCAATCGGCGCAGAGGAAGTACTTGTCATTACTATGCTCCAGCTCGGCTCCATATGAATAGATCCATGAGACCTTTACTCGTCTGCCCACGCTCCTCTTGTCCCGTATGCGATATTGTATACCCTTGAGAATCGTGCCATCGTGCCGCCGAAGCACGCCCCAGTCAATTGGGAACGAGAGAGAGTGTGGAGGGCAGGTAGATCGATGGAGAGGTTGCTCTACATCTGACGTTTGCTCGGTCGACAATAGCGGCTCGTTTAGGTCAGTAGATTGCCTTGAAGAAGACATCGTAGATAAGCTTCGAGTACTTGATGGCCGACTTGGGCCCCAGAACGCGTGTAGCGACATAATAACGCGTCGATTCGACGCGTTGTTGATAGATATTTGATGGAGAAAGAGTAGGATTTTATTTCGCCCGGGGGGACACACCTCATAGGGCCATTGCGAGTTTGCGCAGCTTAGATAATTAGTTCTAAGCGATGTAATTGGCTAATTAGCGATATCTAGGGTATCCTCTCCTAGCCTTCCTAAATAAGTAATTATTGGCATCAAGTACTTGACAACTTGACACTCCTTTAACTTGATTGATTGACGATAACCCTTAAACTTGACTTGAGAACTTGACTTGACGAGAAGTCGAACTTGATTGAGAATTGTCAAGTTCGAGCTTGATTGTTAGCCACACTGGCGAAGATGGCCTCCCGGCGATGGTGTGGAGACAACTCTGGCCGGTGGTAAAGTACCGGGTGTTGGCTCTCTTCAATGCGTCGCTCAGAGACGGCATAGTGCCTCGCCAATGGAGAAGTGCGAAAATCATCCCGCTGAAGAAGCCGGACAAGGGAGACTACAAGGCAGCGAAGGCGTGGCGACCGATATCGCTTTTGTCAACACTTGGTAAAATAATGGAAGCGGTCGTCGCTGAGCGCATCTCCTACGCGGTAGAGGCTTACGGGCTCCTGCCCGCAAACCACTTCGGAGCTAGGAAGCGACGGTCGGCCGAGCAAGCGCTCCTGCTCCTGCAGGAACAAATTTACAAGGCATGGAGAGCTCGCAAAGTGCTCAGCCTGATTAGTTTCGATGTTAAAGGCGCCTACAACGGAGTGTGCAAAGAGCGACTACTCGAGAGGATGAAGGCGAGAGGGATACCAGACAGACTGGTCAGGTGGATCGATGCCTTCTGCTCCGGGCGAACAGCCTCGATGGTGGTGAACGGGTACACGTCTGAGCAGCGAGAGCTAC
The DNA here is from genome assembly GCA_020740775.1 of Ilyonectria destructans. Taxonomy (NCBI): domain Eukaryota; kingdom Fungi; phylum Ascomycota; class Sordariomycetes; order Hypocreales; family Nectriaceae; genus Ilyonectria; species Ilyonectria destructans. Next base: position 270,258 of record JAHEWK010000034.1, read on the forward strand.
CCCAAGCAGGTCTCCCTCAGGGATCGCCGTTGTCACCCGTCTCGTTCCTCTTCTTCAACGCAGATTTAGTGCAGAGAAGGATTAAGGCGGAAGGCGGCTCAATTGCATTCGTGGACGATTACTCGGCCTGGGTGACCGGCCCGACCGCGGAGGCGAACCGGGTAGGCATTCAGTCGATCATTAACCAAGCGCTCGAGTGGGAGAGACGCAGCGGTGCAACGTTTGAAGCGGACAAGACGACAGTCATCCACTTCACGCGAGTCGCCGTGCGCAACAGTGACAGGTCGTTTTGGATCAAAGAGAACGAGGTCAAGCCTAAAAACAGCGCAAAAATTCTGGGAGTGGTCATGGACGTAGGCTTGCGGTACCAGGAGAACATGGCTAGAGCCGCCGCCAAGGGGCTCACCGCCGCCATGTGTCTGAGAAGGTTGAAAATGCTGTCACCGAGGGTGGCGAGACAGTTATTCGTAGCGACGGTCGCGCCGGCGATGGACTATGCCTCCAACGTCTGGACGCACGCTCGCCGCGCAAGAGAAGCCGCCTGGCTGAACAAAGCGCAATTGGTGGGAGCGCAGGCAATTACAGGAGCGTTCCGTACTGTCGCAACGGCGGTGGCCGAGGCCGAAGCCAGTATCCAGACGGTAGAGGAACGACACAGACAAGCAGCAACAAGATTCTGCATCAACCTTCGGACCCTTCCGAAGACACACCCGCTAGCAGCTTTGAAGAACAAGGCAAGCAAGCGATTTATATCACCAATGCAGAAGATTGTCTCGGCGGTGGAAAGGGTCCACACGGAGCGGATGGAGGTTATCCATGAGTATGCGTTGCCGCCATGGACCAGCCGCATCCCAGTGGTGGGCGAGGACGACCTAGCGAAGACGGCCAAGACGCTAAACGACGTCAAGGGCATCATCATAGCAACGTCTAGCTCGAAGAAGGGCGGAATAGTAGGGATGGGAGGCGTCGCGCGCAATGCGACTCGCAACAGCGCAGGCGAGGTGGTTGCCAGTTATTCCGTCACTCTCGGGCCCGGAGACGAGCAGAATCCGTACACAGCGGAACTAGCAGCAATAGCGATGGCGCTGGAGTGCATGCCGCCCAGGCTTCCTTTTCAGGACGTAACGGTCATGACGAGCAACCGCTCGGCCGTGGAAGTGATCAGGAGGCCTCGGCAGCAATCCGGTCAATGCACTATCCGTCAGATATACGACCGCACCAAGTGCCTTCGGAAAAGAGGCTGTTCTGTTAGACTCATGTGGGTGCCGGCTAAGGCCGAAGGTTTTACATTGGGACCGATGGCCAAGGCAGCAGCACAGAGAGCTACCAAAGCAGAGTGCATGGTAAAGGCACCATCGTACCAAGCAAGGTCCACAACACTTCGATTGGCACTCCTCCAACAACGGCAGTGTGGGCGACTTCCGGAAGGGGTTGGGCAGTACTCAAAGCGCATCGACAAGGCGCTGCCAGGCAAGCACACCCGTGCACTATACGACTCGCTAAAAAGAAAAGAATCGGACGTGATAGCCCAGCTTCGGACCGGGATGATGCGACTGAACAGTTATCTTCACAGGATAGGGGCAGCGGAATCGGACATATGCGATTGTGGGCAAGCAGCAGAGACGATTGAGCACTTCCTCTTCCGATGCAAAAAGTGGACAATGCAACGGGAAGTCATGTTTAAATGCTCACGAACAAAGATTGGGAATTTGTCATTCTTCTTGGGAGGAAAAGCTGCGTCGGATGACGAAAAATGGAGGCCAAACATGCAGGCCGTGAGTGCGGCAATCAAATTTGCTATCGCGACAAACAGGCTCGATGCGGACCAGCGGCATCGGCAAACTAACCTCTAGCGTGCGACTCTACTAACAAAAAGCAGCCTCGATTTTGGCAGACCGTGCTTCAGCTGCTGAGGATAGGATGCTGAACACTTGCAGAATTTGGCCTTCAAGCAGGCCTGTCATGGAACAAGCAGCGACGAGGTTGAGCAGCAAGCGATGAGACGACGACCCGTGGGGCTTGGGGTGTCAGGTACCAAATGTTCTGAAATGTAAACTAGATTGTGTCAAGGCCCTATAGGGACTTCCCTCCGGGCGAAATAAAATCCATCCATCCGTACGAGAGGGGATCATGGCGGCCGAGAGCCAAAGGTTCTGGCCCTATGAGGTTAGTCCTCCCGCGCGGAATAAATTTCATTAATTCATTCACTAATCAGTCAACAAACTCACGTTGGACGATTATTAATCAAGGTTTCCTCTTCAGGACTCGGAGCATCACGCCAACACCACCCACGTCAAAACTGGTGCGACTTGACGACCGAGCAAGGGGTTTCCTAGGGTCATTGTTACCTTTGCAGGTCATATGACACGAACCCAGAGCCGACCGAGAGGGTGGTGGAAATTTGGGAACTACTAGTTGGGTTTAACCCCTGTCGCCATAGGAAAAAGCGGAGATGACAGGCGTCAGAGCGGGTGACAGGGGTTCCAAACTACCCCTTCCATACTACCACTTCCCCGATGCCGTCCTCCTTTCCTTCCTCCGGAGGGGAACCCAACTGCTAAAGGCCGAACTGGAGACTCATCCAGCGACGCACGTGGTGTGTTTCGATTGGTTGGTTGAGGGAAGGTAGCGCCACGACCGGCCGAGAAGTTCGTGCGACAATCTCACGGAGACGGTCATAGTCAGGGTTACGACTTCCGCTTAGTCAACCCCGAGCCGAGGGGACGACCTGCCCTGAGTATCAGTAATCTTTCCGGTTGTTGAAGGGCGATGCAATGGCAGGATTAATAATCACGAACCCAAACCCCCCCCCCCCAATTTGTCAACAGACTAGACACAGATGGAATGGCACTAATTTGGGAGCTCACATCCTACCATGCACCCGGACAATCCGCGGTGGGCTCCTCCAAGTCCACGGGGTCTTCGCTTGCACGTCACATCTTCCTCGGCGAACGCAGAAATGTCAGTGTCTCGTGACAAATCCGGCCGTAGATGAAGGCACTCTTTCTTGCCATGGAAGTCCACTGCATGGTTCCCGCCTATGTACGAGGATGAGCTCTGGAGCAGGAACCACAACTGGAAAATGAACAAGATCTTGATTTGGGACGATTGACAACATTCGCCCTTGGTTCTTTTCTCACTTTCGGAATGGCGGTGGATTGTAACAGCCAACGCACAATGAACTCGGAACCATCAATCTATTACTTGAATCTGAAACATCAACTCAGGGAGAGCTGCTTAAAGGTGTTTCCCACTCTCTCGAATGATTCCCTCGCGCGCGCGGGCCTCATCATGCCGCGACCATGAGCGCTGCTGATTCTCTCGTCCAACTCGCCCCAGCGCATCCATCTGTCTCACAGACAGCAAGCGCGCTTCGCCACCTTCAGGTATGCCAATCCCCAAGCACCGCTCAATTCTCTCTAGGGAATGGAGAACGACCTCAGAGAACAGCACAGCATGCACTGAGTACACGGTTCTGCCAGTAGCAAGTCTCCAAACCTGAGGCCTGGAATAGGGGGTTTTGGCTCGGTCGCGATTCGCTCGATGCGCGCAGTCAGGTGCTTTAGAGTCAACTTGCAGAGGGATATGAGCTGGATGAAGATGCTCGTGATCGTCAGCGCGAGGGGGGCCAATACGGTTCCGAGCCTTCCGAATCAAATGTATCTTTTGCAAAACCCCACCACGGTCTTGATGGGTCATTCGATCCCTTGCGCTTCAGTAGAGCATCTCACTGTCAAACTGTAGACCTGGGATGGCCGCTGTGGCGACTGGAGAAGGATATCATTCAAGTTTAGCACTTGTTGACTTTTCACTTACGTAAGAATACACCAGGCTAGGAACTACTGCATATTGTCTTTAATCAGTCACAATGAGTCTACGCTGAGTTCATCTGGAAGGCAAACCCCATGTGTCGCCGATCTCTTAGATCTGGTTCAGCCGGTACGGGACGAAGGGTGTTAGCGTCAGTGCACATGGGGTCCTGGTATAGTTACCCGTTGGTCCATGTGTGGGCAAGCCCCAAGGCGGGCCAACTAAGCAAGCTTAGTTGGCCACAAAAATCTGGAACAGTCACAAAAAGCTGGAACAGTCACAAAAAGCTGGAACAGTCAATTACCTGCCCATGTCTCAATCCACGCGAATTTCCCATACATTCCGCCCGAAATCACGACACCAGACAGTACAAAATAGCGACTTTCAGATCAATTCATTATGCCCGCGTCGGCTAACCTTAGAGCCGCAAAAGAGGTCGTCGCATCACGTGCCAATCAAGCCCGCGCTCCTCGTCGCAATGCAGCTTCCTACAGCAGGAAGCCTATCTCGATCCGCGCCGCCTGCGCCAAACATGAAGGCGCCTCTGTTACCTCTGTATCGCGACTCATTAAGAAGCTCGAGAACCCTGATTCTGACGTATCGCCGCCAAGAGGGCGCCCACGGCTGTTGACAGTCGAAGAAGACGAAGCTATCGTCGCCTTCGTCGTCTGGATGGAGAGATCAGGGTTTCCGGCCAACAAACCCGAGATTGAAGACGCTGCCAACACTCTCCGCCTCCGCAGAGATCCTTTAGCTAAGCCAGTCAGCAAAATGTGGTATCCTCGCTTCGTTCAGGATCACCCCGAACTCCGTAAGACCTTCCTTAAGGCCGTCGAGAACTCCCGTGAGTCTTGGGAAGCCGGCGGCATCGATGACCTCAAAACCTTCTTCAGTCAACTTACTGAAGCCGTCACTAAATACAGGATTAACGCCTCTGAGTGCTGGAACACCGACCAATGCGGCATCAGAGTCGGTTGCTTGCGAGAGCGGGTACAATGCCTCGTCGTCCGCACCAAGAGACAGACCCGTGCTGAGACTCTCGACCCGTCAAATCGCGAATCCTGCACCGTTATCGGTACTGGCAGCGCTGCAGGTGATACGATTCCGCCCTGGGTAATCTTCAAGGCGTTCCCAACTCTAGATTTTGCGTATATTGAGGCCGATCCGCAGATGCGGTTTGCAATGTCTGAAACTGCGTTCTCTAATGGCGAGATCACATTCGAGTGGGCACAACACTTCAACCGTCACTCTTGGGAGAGGTCAACTACGGCTCAGAGGCGCGGAGTCACTCTAGAAGAATGGTTTGGTTATGACGAGTTCCTGCGAGATCCTCTTCTCAAGCATATCAAATACGACGCTCCACCGATATCTCACGATGAAGAAGACAGCATTTGGCGACTCCTTTTACTAGATGGCTTCACTGGACACGGCGCCTTTGCGTTTAGAGAATACTGTATCAAGTTCAATATCATCGTTGCTCCTCTCCCTGCTCATTCAACACATATCCTGCAACCGATGGATGTAGGAGTCTTCCAGCCTCTAAAGAATGCTCATCAGAAGATCCTCCGCCGGGCATTACGCAAGGGCAATATCTCTTTCTCTCGGCATGACTTTATGAGTAGCTTTCAGGTAACTTAATACGCTGGTTTCTTCTGAGTTCGTATGCTAACTATGCAGCGGGACAGGAGGTTATTGACGCCGGATTCACCGCGAAGAATATTATATCTGGCTTCAAGAAATCCGGCATCTTCCCCCCCGATGCCAAACCGGCTTTAGCATATATCGCCAAGAAACAACTGAAAACAAAGAAAGCAGTTGATCCTGCCTTTCTCTCGCTCCTGCCTCCAGAAACGCGCTTCCAAACCGCCTCTGATACCGCGAAACATATCACCGAGAAGTATCACGATGTTCTCAGCTCTCCAACGCGCTCTGGGCTCCGTCAGCTCGGCAAGGTAGCTACGGAGGCCGCCGTCCTTGAGGATACGGTGACGATGTACGTTGACGACCGGAGAATGCGTATTGAGAAGCGTTATCACGAGAAAAAGAGGGGGAAAAGAGCAAAGCCACAAGGAGATTTCTCACACAACGTGAGTCTCCAAGAGCTCCGTGAACAGCAGGAAGAGGTCATCGCCGAGTCCCGTAAGAAGGAGTATAAGGCTCAGATTCGCTCCACTCGGTCTATTATCCTTCGGGAGATAGAGAAGCTCAGAGAACAGTGGCGAGAGAGCAAGGAGGTCATAGTCGATGGTATTAAGAAGAAGCTGCGGTTCAAGCAGTGGCTTGAATACACGGGCAAGGATAAAGAATATCTCTCTATGGATACACAACGTTCTGAGATGACTCAACTCCTCAATGAGAAGACTGACGGCTTCATGATAGAAACACAACTGCCCCCAGAAGTCAAGGAGTCAATACGCCAAGCAAGATACGCACCGAAGCCACTGAACGCAGTGGATTGGACTGCACTGGCTGGAAGCGACGATTCTATTCATGTCAACCTTGGCGAGCTACCCACCGACAGCGAGAACGAAGAAGAAGAAGAAGGAGAAGAAGACCTCGAGTTCATCGATTTAACGCAAGTTCGAAAGGCGCAAGAGATACCGCGATGGCAGCGATCTTCACCACCGGTTACGCCCTTATACGAGTCATCGCCCTACCCGGAAGTTGCCTCCATGCCGTGCCCTCCACAACAACACATTCCGGGGCACAAGAAGATACAACAGATCATCAGAAAGACAAGGGCTGCGCAAGAAGCCAGCTTGGAAGGGCCAAGAGACGCTGGTACTGCTTGATTTGTATGGGAGGTGTCTCTTACAACGGCGAGACCTGGGTACACAAGCAGCGGTGTCTGCAGCAATATCAGAATGTCATATCTCCCGGATCGCCAATGGCCTCAGTCTTCCTTCGTTTGTGCCACAAATTTGATCTTGGACTGCAATAGAAACCTAGAATATGAAGAGGGAGGCAAAACACAGCGAAAATCGGGCTCCGCCGATGTTCCAGCTTTTTGTGACTGTTTCAGATTTTTGTGGCCAACTAAGCTTGCTTAGTTGGTCCGCCTTGGGGCTTGCCCACACATGGACCAACGGGTAGAGGTTACCGGTACTCCGTACATTAGTGCCCTGCAATGCTGACACCCAAAAATCAGATCGTGACGGTAGTTTAGGGGTGAAGCCCTAGTCCGCACCCAGGCAAACTCAAACCGCGAGACGCTAACCAAGTTTCATGTGGACGACTGCTGGCCGCCAAATTGCCCTTCGAGTGCCCTTGTTTATCGCCAGTGGCCTTCTTTCAGGCACGCTCCCGAATCGAGCCACGTTCATCGTGACCAGAGTTTGGCTCATCCGAGCCAAGTGAACAATTTCCATCATGCGTCTTATCAACAATGAGTCGCTCACTTTAGACTTATTCATGGGTAGCGTGCCACAGTACGCCATCCTTTCTCATACCTGGGAAGATGGCGAGGTTACCTTCGAAGATTTCACCAACCCAGAGCTAAGTGTGCGCTCGCAGAAAAGAGGGTTTGGCAAAATTCAAAGGATGTGCGACTTGGCGAAACGAGCTGGACTGAAGTATTCTTGGGTTGATACCTGTTGCATCGACAAAAGGAGCAGTGCCGAACTCACGGAAGCTATCAATTCCATGTTTCAATGGTACAAAGACGCAGTCGTCTGCTTTGCCTGGCTGGCCGATTTGCCAACAGAGCAATCGTCACATTCGCGGCCATCGACACAGCGGCCACTTATCTCCGGCTTAGAGAGCTGTCGGTGGTTTACCAGAGGATGGACCCTGCAGGAGCTCATTGCACCGAGGCGCGTTGAATTCTACGACCAACAATGGCACTTTCGGGGAACCAAGGCAGATATCAGCGACCAACTAGTACGCATCACGAATATTAGCGACGACGTTCTTCGGAATCCGGCCAGTGTGTGCAGACTCTCTGTCGCACAACGAATGGCATGGGCCGCAAGGCGGCAGACCACTCGCGCAGAAGACATCGCATATTGCCTCTTAGGCATATTCGACGTGAATATGCCCATGATGTACGGCGAAGGCGCACGTGCATTTATTCGGCTTCAGGAGGTTATTGCGGCCCAGTGCAACGACTTCAGCCTCTTCGCATGGAAAGCAAGTCCAAATGAGAGTCAACAAATGTACCGCGGTGTCTTTGCCATGTCGCCGTCCGAGTTTGGTGACTCGAACGCAATCCGACTCATGCGCAATGCCGTCTTCAATCCCGAGTTCCTCATTACGAACAAGGGTTTGCGTATGAACACGAGCATCTTCGCTGGCCAAGACGGCGCCTACTTTCTAGGACTCAACTGTGCGAATTCACAAACGAGCGAAGGCAGCACCGAAGAAGTGGGCATCTGGATCCAGCAGCATGGAGGCGGAGTCTATAGTCGAATTAGATCCGAAGAGTATGCTTCGCTTCCCCAAGGACAAGCGGCCAAGCTTGGCCGCATCTTTCTCTCCAGGGTCGTCAGCCTAGAACTCTCGAGAGAGCTCGAAGGAAGCCAAGATCACGCGTTTGTGTTTCGCAACGGCTTCAATGAGGCAAATATCGCAACATACGCACCAAAATTTCCCTTCGAAGTTATACAATTCTTCCCCAGTGAACAGTGGGACTCGCAACGCCGCATGTTTGTAACTCATGGTGCTGGCGATTTCGCAGCATACGGACACTTTATGCCCAGATTTGGGTTCGATGACTTCCAAACAACAGAGTTGTCTAGTGGTGAGAGCTTTATTCTTACGTTTGGCAGAACATTGGGCGAGCTACAGCCCTGGGTATGCATCGCCTCAGCTAAGGATGACCTCGAAATCTTCCAAGCTCAGGGAGATGCCAGGAAAGTGGCTACTGCAGCCCGCCCGAAACGGAACAACCGAACAGTGCTGCTAAGGGATGACTACCAATGGATTTCTAAAGCCGTTCACGTTTCTCTAGAGCCGGTCACGACCGAGGGGCGGGTGGTTTACTACATTGATCTTCACTACATAGATGCCCCAGAGTTGCAATTGATCGGGCCCCACGGCGCTTTATCGCATCCTGAGAGTTACTCGTATAAGAAACGATATGGTGTCGGCAAAAAGGCTATCAGAAGGACGAGTTCATCCCATTCACTAGGTGATTCGTGGTTGACAAAAGGTTACCTGGAAGATGAATAGGTTCCCCGGTTACTACAGCTGTGGTTGACTCAAGACTTGGTCCACGACTTACCGTCAGGGTATGGTGAGGCAACCCCTCCATATGGGCTGCTTATATTCACGTTGGGCCTTAGGTAGGAATGGGACAGCTTAGATTTTCTGCCAATAAGCCATTCGTAGACATCTTCTACATGGTGGAACTGTTCAGCATCGAGAGGAACATTAGAATGGTTGCTCAGCGGCATGCCTGGGAACCGGGGAAGGACATTCGCGGCGCGACATGTCTCACTCGATATCCGCTTTTGGACCGAGTTGTCACCCAAATAGACAATCCGATCCAGGACATCAACGTCAGCATGTCTCAAAGCCACCGTAAGATGCTTTGCCTGCTGTAATGGACTCACCGGCTGATATGGCCCTAGCTTACCTCAACCTCCACGTCCCTCTCGAGGCTCCCTTCGAGCTAAAGCCCTCCCCGAGCAAGGGCGAGTCGAGACATCCTCTTTTGCAAATTTTTAACATCTCAAAGACCCAAGTCTTACATATAGCATATACTAAGTATTCCGTAAAACCTCAAGTATTACATATAAGAATTAAAAAACTCAATCGCCGAGTCCCAAGTCGCAGCAGAAAACTCCCCCGATAACCAAAGTTCCCAGTCAAGTCCCTCCCCATAATGGTAACCATGTTCATGCTGAAGAAGCCCTTGCCCGGAAGCTGAGAGTGGAAATATACAGCATGACCCGGCTTGGCACCCGGCCTCGCAGTCGCAGAGGGCTTGACGATGGCCGGGCTAATGTCGAACTTGTCCAAGAAGCCCACCTTGCTCCAGTTGGACACGATCATGAAGAGCGAGCTGATGTCCTTGCCTATGACAGGGGGATTTCCCGTCGCTATGAGAGAGTCATACGTGTGCTTGGCTGTCGACTTGAGCTGCTCTTCCGTGCACTGTTCGGCAACAGCGACGCGAGACCTGAGGGCTATCTCTCCGATGGGCAGCTCAAGAGCCTCATTGGCCTGGCAGAGAAAGATGGCGGCAGAGTTGATGTTCTGCACATATGCGGCGTCGTCCCGGAAGACGGACTTGAATCGGCTGCGAGCATCGACGACAATAAGATTGACGATGCTCCGGTTGAGAGCCAGGCGGCTTGCCAGCAGTCTGTTGCAGATTGCCATGACGACATCATTCTCCGAGACGAAAAAATCGGCCGCACTAGACTACGCGTATGTGGTCAGGTTATTCTGAGATCGACGTCTCCTAATAGGAAAGCATCTAATCGGATGCTCTATCGGGTCGGTCACAGGAAAGAATGGTGGCAAGGCATCGATGAGGCCTGCGGCCGATCGTCAACTGGCGTAGTGGAAGACTGAGGTCAGACAAGGATCGGAATAACAGTCGAAAATAGTCTCGTAAAAATCTCTCAAAAATTAAGGGCAAAAACTCATTATTCTCTTGAGCCAAGAGCTCTCCGAGCTCTTGTCTCTCTCTCTCAGAAGGGAAAAATTCAATGATGAAAACGCGATGATCTCCCCTTCCCAGTGTGCGCGGCTTCCATCCCTACTTATCTCCCAATTAGACCGCTGCTAGCAACCAGCTAGCCCAATGTCACAGACCGCCCGTCACACTATATAGCTTATAATAAATATATAATATATTTTCTATAATTAGTTATAGTGATTTTAAAAACTAGGATTTTAGTCGATTTTGATGGGGGCGGGTGGCTCGTTACTGGGTTGGTTCGTTACTAGGGCATCTTAACTTATCTCAACAAGCCGAGGCTGTTACTCACCCATCAATGAGCATCCCACGTCAGTCAAGCTGGAGTCGTCGAAGTCTTTTAGGAACCGCTCTCGTCAGAGATTTCAGCGTCATTCAGGAGGGCATTTGTCACTCCAATACTCACGACCAATGACCCTGGCTCTGCGTCTGGTGTGGTATCATGTATTCAACAATATCAACGTTAGACTAATATACATGGAGCTCAGTCCCCATTTCGGGATGGAATGTCGCCAATCTTTTGTTGCATCGACAACAATAGTGCACCGCATCCTTGTATCTCCCGGAGAAATACGGAACTGGGCCTCCGACAATCGTGCACAGTAACAAAAACCCAGCAATCACGCTAAGAAACGGTCAATTTCTGCATCTGCAGGAGATGGAAGTGAAAAGGGCCTAAAACTTACTGCGTGTAGGCGCAAATCTTGCGTTCAATTCGGGTAATGGACGATTCCTGACAGGCAGGACATACAATAGCTCTGGGCAAAAGTTTGAGCTCTGTCAGGGGAACAACGGTCGATTGCGATATGCCGTCGAATGATACAAGTTTTTTGTTGCAATGGGAAGATTCGAGGGCTAGTGGCCCGGCCTTGCCATTGTGGTCGGAGTATGCTCGGGGGAACATGGTACGAAGTGTTGAATCCATGGAGTAGAAATAAAGCGACTGGATATGACTTGACCATCGTCAACGATCTCCTTTATAGTTAACGCATATTAGGACATATATCCAATGGCTGAGTAGCAAAACAAACGGCATCCTACGATCGGTAGCCCATATCTTGGTGCCTAGGAGGTGCAGCCGTTATGCATGCTCGTATTTCGGAAAACGAGTCTAACCAATAAACGCGACATGGTCATGGCAGCCACTGATGAAGTTGGCGCAATTTTAGCAATGCCACCACACAGCACTAAAACCTCCTTGCCCTTCTTTCCCGGATAGCGATTGGCCCTATCAGCCAAGTTTGGCATTATTTAGTTCTCAGGGCGCAGCAGCTGATTACTCCGCTAGTCGGTGCTTTAAATCTTCACATGTAAAAACTCAACCCCCCGGGTTAACTTGTCTACTTCTTCTAGTTGTAGAGGTACCTTCTACTGCACTCCCTCATATTAACTTCTTGCTTACGACGTGTCTTGTGTACAGAAGCCATCATCCATGGAGACATCGTCGGGTCCCCCACCAACTTCCTCATGGGCTCGATATCTTACGAGTTGTTCTCTTCTTCCGCTTTGTCACGAACTTCAGGAAAACCATCTCTGACCATCGATGAATGCGATTCCAACTCATCGAAGCCCTCTCTGATTGTCCGTCACATGTCATCTTGTGCTTGGATTGATAGATGTGATTCCTTTAACAGGCTTATCGGGGTTTGATAGGGCTCTCAATCCATTCTGGTTCATAGTAGGGAGTTCTCAAGTTCAACACAGCCGCGACCATGGGTGGAGGAATTTTGTTATGCATATGCGGATTCAGAACAACGCCGACTTCACTGCATAAGCGAGTTAAGCAGCCTGGCCCAGGACACCCTCCCTACTGTGTTGTGGGATGGTAAAGATGGCTTGGCGGAATATTGACATCGGCTGACGCTATACGACGCCCTCGAAATCAGTGTAGCTAACAGACAGACCGTCTGCCAGACCCCAGACCGACAGACCGGACAGGCCGGTCGGTCTGGGGTGGTCTGGGTCGGTCTGGGTCGGTCTGGGTAGGCCTAAATGGGCTGCTGTTCTAGAAGCGTCCAATACTCGGTTCCGTGCCCTAGTAATCTGTCTCGATCCAAATGCCTGAATTCCTCTTATACCCTTCAATCCGTCTCTTACTATTTGACCTGTCCTTTTCCAATTCTGGAGCCTGTCTGATGACATACAGACCACTCTCCTCCGCCACCATTGACGAAGAGTCCACCTGCCTTAAGACGTTCGGTGTAGCTAACCTACCAGCTGCGGGCAACCACAGGTATAGGTAGAGGGTTTGTGCTGAAAAGAAAAGGCGAAGACGGAGGATAATTTACTCTCCGTTGTTTGGAGGGCCTTGCGCGCCATCCAATACCTTCGTTTGCCTTGGTTCTGAAGGCAGTCGCGAGGTCCGGCTGAGTGACGTGACCAGCTTGCGTAAATAGTGTAAGCTAGTTCCCAAAATTATGTTATTGGCTTTTGTAGAATTGAGATGGCGTTTCGGGCGTCAGCTGCTCTCTGTGATACGTCAAGCCGTACATTCTGATATTAAATATGCTCAATTAGATTGTGACGTGGTATTTGTATTTTATAGTAGCAATTATGCCTTAACGAGCCGTCGATTATGCGAAATCCGTGATGCAGGACACCGGCTCGGGCAACATCACGGAGCATGAGAAACTTGATCTCCAAGTCGGCAACGACGAAATTGATTGCCATACAAGGAGCACATTAATCATCCGTGGAACCGGTGTCAGGACACCGGAAAGGCGACTGAAGCTCTCACCTTCCTCTGTAGAAGCAATGGTGTAACTACCCTCTTGATGGATAATAATAACGCTTAAACCGTGACCCCCATAATCTACATTATGCATGGGATCTCAGCTCCACAATAGGATATTACATGAATCCACCAATTAGAATGCAAACAGCTTCCTTGAATATCCCATCGACCTGCATGTCGGGGTTCCCGCCCAGTGAGATACTGGCAGGAGAAGGCGCTGTGTGCTAAAAAAAGATTTGAACAAATTGTTTTTGTCTTCTCTGGGAGACGTCGCTTAGTGACAAGTCAACCTGAGAGAAGCACCAACTGAGGAGTGCATTGCTATTCCACAGGATGGCGGGGGCCAGTCAAATAAGTGGGCGGCTGGGGTTGGTGGCAGATGCCGTCCGGATTGCCTCTGACTCAAGTTTGACGACACTTTGACATGGTTGTTTTGCGAATGGGAGCAAATAGGAAATGTCGAATTGCCGGGACAGATGATTCCTCGTCACCTCACCTTAGTTTCCAGGCAGCATTCTAAGGTGCAAACGCCCCGCCCAGCCACAGATGTCACAACTAGGCAGCAGGCAAGTGTTGCTGACAAGTTGGTGGACGGCAGAGGTCATCTCGTTTGCCTTATTGGGCAGAAGTGGTTGTCTTACGTTGAGCCTCTCGCCTGGTCAGAACGGACCAAAGATTGCACTGAATGGGCAGCTATTTCGTTGGTCGGAATAAGGTTAGGGGACGGAAGATGCCCGTGAAGCTCCCGGCACGCCAGGCTGCCAACGAGCGACCCAAGCCTGGTCTCTTGGCCTTGTTGAGACAAGGATTGCGCCACCAGAAAGGGAATAATACCGCGAGAGGTGGCCCATTGATGACCCGCACACCATCTCCCAGGGCTGAGGCACCGCCACCTCCCATGTCATCTACACAGTCCCGGACGCCGCTAAGAGCACCCGCTGAGCACCGCCGAGAACCCGCTACGAACGCTGCTCAGCGCCTGCTGGTAGGGGCTCGGGAGCTTTGATGGGGGATCATCAACACCGTCACTCACACGTGACAATGCGCGCCTCTGATTCGTGCATCCGGAGGCCATCTTGAGCACTCTCCGCGGCACCTATTGCCGCTCATCATTCAACGCCTCCAATCTCGCCAAACCCTCCCCCGTATTCAAACAACAAGAGGGCTCAGTGCGGACCCAGACGACGCTCCTGGATTGACTCCGCAAGTCCAATAGTCAAGTCTCTCCGCTAGATGCTCATCCCAGCCCATTCCAGAACCCAAATAGCTCGTCCAACACACGAAAGCCACTGCTCAGTCAGCCAGCCACAGCACCCCGTGGAAGCGAACCTCCAACCATGGATAGCAGCCAGCAGTTCTCACCAGGCCTACTGTCTTTCACCGACCAGCCCGACTTTGATTCTGGCGCGTCCCTCCAAGGCGACGACCTGGGCTTTCCTGAGAGTGCCCAGGGCAGCGTAACCAATGCTGGCGGCTTCTCAGACCACTCGGGTAAAGCAACCCCGCCAAGCTCAGACAGCCGAAGCACCTCGAATGCGAGCACCGAGCTTGTGCGCCGCGCTCCGGCACAAAAGCAGAGGCTGGAGCGGAGAGGCCACACCAAGAGTCGCAGAGGATGCTACAACTGCAAGAGGAGGCACATCAAGGTATTTCGCCCTGTACGTGCTCGTCGTGACATGGCTAAATTCGTGCCAGTGCCAAGAGACACATCCGGCGTGCGGACACTGCACCAAGACGGGCCTCCAGTGTGAATATCCCGCTCTGCCTCAAATCGTCCCCCAGGTAAGGCGAACTGGGCACTTGTGCTGGGTTTCGACGGGATGAACAACTTCATAGGCCAGCGGCTGACCGTGACTTAGCCGCACCGCCAGATTCCACTTTTTAGTCTGCAAGACATGCTGTAACGGGTCAGGCCCACTTGGCTGGCGGCTCTGCCGCCAAGCCCGAATTCTTCTCCACAGCGCCATCGAGTTGATTCTCGAATCTTCTATATTAAAGAAGATATAACGCGTCTTCACGCACCCAGTTTGTATTTAGATTCTTTCCTTTCTTCATCTTGAAAGTAAACAGCATAGGGACTAGTTAGTTGAATCAACTCACTAGAGGCCTTTCACATACTTTCAAGATCACTTCAGAAATCTGCTGAAGTCCAGAAGTCAACGACTCATCCCGAGTCCAGAAGTCAAAAAGTCAGCCGAAGCACCCGAAGCACCCAAAGCACCCGAAGCACCCGAAGCACCCGGAGTTAAGAAGTTAGAAGCACCAGAAGCCACAAGCGAAGAAGAATAATGGACCACTCAGACGGCATGACTCAGGGGGAAACCACTAGCCAGTCGGCTAGCGTACTCGAGCAACTCTTGAGCGAAGTCAGGCTTATGCGGTCCGAGAATATGGCCCTAAGAGAGGCAAATGAGGAAACGAAATTGAAGCTGTTAGCACTGGAAACGTCCATCCAGTCTATACAGCCCACACCAGCGCCCACGCTGGCGCCAGAAGACAATAAGACAACCGCTGTTCCTGTCACTCCCAACACTACTACCAACCCTTCTATCACCGCCGATCCCGCCAATACGGTTATCACTTACAGTCCTCACCCGACCAAGCGCCCCAAGCTGCGAGATGTCCCGAAGTACAGTGGTGACAAGTCCCAGTGGCGTAGCTGGAAGTTGGAGACCGAAGGGAAGCTACGAGTCGACGGCGAAGCCCTCGGAGACGCAGAGGGCCACTTTATGTATGTCTTTATGAGCCTGGAAGGCAAGGCTAAAGACAATGTGACCACCTTTGTGGAGATGCAAATTGAGAAGAGGACGTTTAATGTGGCTGAACTGCTCAACCGCCTTGAACTGTTGTACGGAGAGAAGGATCGTAAACAGAGAGCTACTCGCAACCTGCACTCGATTAAGCAAGGAGAAAACGAACCCTTTACTTCGTTCTACCCTCGTTTCGAGAAAGAGATCGCCAACGCCAATGCCGAATATTGGCCAGATGACAGCAAGATTTCTTACCTCCAGGAGGCACTAAACGACAGAATGAAGGCCGCTCTTATAGGCTCTGATTCCGTCGCGATTAGCACCTACGTTGGGCTGGCAAAGAGGTGCGACTCGCTTAGCAGCCAGATGGAACTGTTAGGCCAGTGGAAGAAACCTCGCGGCAACACGAGGGGCTTGGACAACCACGGTAGTCAGAGCAGCCAGAGATCTCAGCAACAGCATGTCCAGCAGGCTGAGGTCAGAAGAGAGGACATGATGGAATGGGAGCCAACCCCACAAGCATCCACTCAAGTAAACGCTGGGCGCACCCGCGGCGGCAAGAACACGAATGGCTACCAGTCCAGGCGACCAGAGGATCAGGCTTTGCTCGGTAAGCGTGCCAAGTGGGTCGATCAGGATGAAATGGATGCACGCTACCGCGAAGGACGTTGTCTCCGTTGCGGAAGAGATAACTGCAGAATCGAACGCTGTCCATTAGCCGCACCTATTCGGCCCGGGAGCGTAACCAGACGCACTCAAGTCAACGCCGCAGCCCCCTCGCGCCCCTCGGTTACCAACGCCGCGATCGTTGAAGAAGGCGAAGATGCCACTCTCCAGAGCGACGGAGATTCAGACTAGGAACACGCGGCGGCTGTGAGAGAATGGGAGACAACCGGTAAAAAGAGAATGGATGGAGATCCATTCATAGCAGACGTTAGGGTGAATGGAACGGACTTCGTACCATCCCTCGTCGACTATGGTTGCCTCTGCTACGGCGCGGTTAGCAAACGGACCTTCCAATCTCTTCAGCTGCCACATATACCTGTTCAACCTCGCATCCTCGAGAATGCAGCAGGAGACGGCAAGGAGGTTAAGATCGACAAGATCACTTACTTATCGATCGACCTAGACGGACACCAACAGCGCCGTGTATTTATGTACGTCATTGACGACCTTAACTGGGATATGATTCTAGGCAAACGATGGATGGAAGATCAAGATGTTCACATTCATGCGAAGGAAGGATACTTGGAGATCGGAACCAGTGGAGCTCAAGTACAAGACCGACAACGCTATCGGCCCCCTCGACTAGAGGTCTCGAAGGTGATGGCCGCTGCCTTTCTAGGCGACGTGCGCCGCAACAGACGTACAGGCGGCGTTGGAGTTTATGCCGTCACGATGGCGGACATCGACAAAGCCTTGAGACCGAAACCAAAGATCGACCCAGTGGAGAAGTTGCCACCACACTACCACAAGTGGTTACAAGCCTTCTCTCGACAACTGGCCAACCAGTTACCTCCCCACAGGCCAGGCGTTGACCTGAAGATCGAAGTCCTACGAGACGAACACGGCCGCGAGAAACCCCTACCCTGGGGTCCGCTTTATGGCATGTCTCGCGAAGAGCTATTGGTACTGCGGAAGACACTTACAGAGCTTCTCGACAAGGAGTTTATCAGAGTTAGCAGTTCACCCGCGGCGGCACCGGTTCTCATGGTGAAAAAGCCTGGTGGAGGCGTTCGCTTTTGTGTGGATTACCGAGGACTGAACAACATCACCAAGAAGGACCGCTATCCGCTGCCCTTACTCAACGAAACGCTACGCACTGTGGCAAAGGCAAAGTGGTTCACGAAGCTAGATGTTATAGCAGCATTCCACAAGATCAGGGTCGCCCCCGGAGACGAAGAAAAGACGGCCTTCAGAACACGCTACGGATCTTTTGAATGGCTGGTAGTCCCATTTGGACTGACAGGTGCACCCGCAGCCTTTCAACGGTATATCAACAGCGTGCTCCAAGACTACCTAGACGATTTCGTGTCAGCATACATCGACGACGTGTTGATCTTCTCTTCTGGAAGCATTCAAGACCACCGCGACAAAGTCGGCAGGGTCCTCCAACGCCTAATGGATGCTGGGCTACAGCTAGACATCAGCAAGAGCGAATTCGAAGTCAAGACGGTGAAATATCTCGGGTTCATTATCGAGGCGGAGAACGGGATCCGAGTCGATCCTGAGAAGGTCAAGGCTGTCAAGGAATGGACTACGCCAACGAACGTAAAAGCCGTTAGAGCCTTTATCGGTTTCGCGAACTTCTATAGGATTTTCATGCCTGAGTTCTCAGAGATAGCAGAGCCGCTGATACGGCTAACGAAAAAGGACGTACCCTTCCGTTGGGACGACCTATGCGAAGAAGCCTTTGAGAAGCTTAAGGACCTGTTGATCACGGCCCCTATTCTAGCTCATTTCCACCCGGAGAGAGAGACTATCGTGGAGGCAGATTCTTCAGGATTTGTCACTGGGGGTGTCCTCTCCCAGCGAGACGACGAAGACGGACTATTACGGCCTGTCGCCTATTTCTCGAAGAAACACTCGCCAGCAGAGGTCAACTACGCTATTCACGACAAGGAACTGCTTGCTATTGTAAGGTGTCTGGAGCAATGGGAACCAGAGCTGCGAGCTGTGAAGAATTTCAGGATCCTCACGGACCATCAGAATCTGAAATACTTCTATTCGGAGAGAAGATTAACGGAAAGACAAGTACGATGGTCGGAGTTCTTATCCAGGTTCCATTTCACACTCGAATGGAGACCCGGAAAGAAGGCTGGACTGCCAGACGCGCTCTCTCGACGAGACCAAGATATGCCAGCCGACTACTCGGACGAGCGGCTCAAGGCACGCATTATGAGGCTCTTTCAGGACGACCATCTTAGAAGGGTACGCATCTCGACAGTTTCCACCAACACTGAGGGCGCCCTGGAGTTTGATTTCGAAAAGGATATCAGGCTATTCGAGGACCAGGAATTGCAGCAACTTTGGGACGCCGCACGCCGAGAGGACAAGCTCTACCAGGAACTCACGAAGCTAGTAGCGAATGGAGAGAAGAACTTACCGACACAGTTGCAAAAGGAGAAGGTTGTGAGTATCTCAGAATGCTCACTGGATGACAAAGGTCTCCTATGCTTCCGGAATCGTGTCTGGATACCCAACTCTGAGCCGCTGCGCACGAAGATTATTCAAGCAACACACGACTCCCACATTACCGGGCACCCGGGGAGAGACCTTACGTACTCTATTCTGTCGAGACGCTTCTTTTGGCCGGGCGCAGCTAGCGAAGTACGCCAATTCGTGCGTAACTGTGAGGTCTGCGGAAGGAACACCATTTGGAGAGACACGAAGAGAGGGCTCCTGAAGCCATTACCCATTCCGCAACGAATATGGAGCGAGGTCACTATCGACTTCATTACGGACCTCCCACCATCGGGACGGGATGGCGCGACGAACTGCATGGTAGTCACAGACCGGCTTACCAAAGGCGTCGAACTCGAAGGCATGAGCGATATCTCCTCGGAAGCGGTTGCTAAGAGACTCTTCGAACGGCACTACCCGGTCCATGGTATTCCAACAGCCATAACCAGTGACCGTGGGCCCCAGTTTGTCAGCGACATGTGGAAGCACTTCTGCAAACTGCTGCAGATCGAGCAGCGGCTATCGACGGCGTACCACCCACAGACGGATGGAGCGACGGAGCGAATGAACCAAGAGGTTGAGAAGATCCTACGAATATGGACAAACTATCTCCAAGAGAATTGGCTAGACCTGCTACCAATAGCCATGGCAACAATCAACGAGAGGGACGCGGCCTCTACCGGCCTAAGCCCGTTCTTCTTCATGCACGGCTACCACAACGAGCCAATTCAGCTAGTCGAGGATCGAAGAGCAGAAGATGCGAGGGAGGGCGAGGTTATGGCAGAAGACTTCATCCAGAGACTTCAGGACGCCACAGAGTTTGCGCAAGCTGCAATAGCTATGGCCCAAGAGATACAGCAAGCCCAAGCCAACAGGCACAGAACTGCCTCGCCCCGCTACAAGCCTGGAGACTGGGTATACCTTAATCTGAAGAACGTCAAGACGTCACGGCCTTGTAAGAAGCTGGACTGGCTACATGCAAAATACCAAGTGGTCGAGGAGATTAACCCACACGCCTACAAGTTAGACGTGCCCGGACGCATACACCCAGTATTCCATGTGGATTTGCTCCGGCCCGTCCCTGACGACCCGCTACCATCACAGCAGGTCGATCACGAGAGCGCCCCACCAGTGCTGGTGGACGGTCAAGAGATGTACCTCGTTGAACGCATCCTCGATGAAAAGAAGGAAGGCACGCACAAGAAGGTGCTCGTGAAGTGGGTGGACTATTCGAGACCCACGTGGGAGCATCTCAGTGCTGTACGGCATACGGATGCATGGAAACAATGGACAAAGCGGAAGAAGAAGAGAGTCAACTTCGAAAATCATCGTGAGATACACGCCAACTCTGGAGGAGGGGGGTAATGTAACGGGTCAGGCCCACTTGGCTGGCGGCTCTGCCGCCAAGCCCGAATTCTTCTCCACAGCGCCATCGAGTTGATTCTCGAATCTTCTATATTAAAGAAGATATAACGCGTCTTCACGCACCCAGTTTGTATTTAGATTCTTTCCTTTCTTCATCTTGAAAGTAAACAGCATAGGGACTAGTTAGTTGAATCAACTCACTAGAGGCCTTTCACACATGCGCTTTTTCCAACATTTCTTGACGCAATGCTACCCGCACCATCCCTTGAAGCAAGAAGAGATTTGGACACACGACATCCCTTGTATCGCGCACAATGTATGGACCCCCTCAAGTGAACCGCTTTAAGGAATGCGGTGCTTGCCGAACGAGTTGGCTGACGTTTGCAGTACGAGTTCCTTATGCACTCTATCCTGGGGTTCTCAGCCTCACAATTGATCGCTTCCGACTCCAGTGTGATCACGTCAGCCATGGACCATCGCATCAAGGCCATAAAGGCCATCAAGAAGCGGTTGGCGGAGACGTCCAAGACCAGCATCACATATGAGGAGGCCAACGCCATGGTGGCAACCTGCTATGCCTTGACCTTCCAGTCTATTAGCCTCGAAGACGGGCTTGTAGAGTACATGACGTTTATTCGCGGCATCATGATCGTGATGATGCAGATGATGTTTCGTGGTATTAAGCTCATATTTGGTAACATAATAGAGCGGGATCGGGACGCCATCCTCGAGCCAATCATGGCAAACCTACCCCTCATTGAGAAGACGTGGGTGGACGCTGCTTTGGAAGCCATTACAAACCTAAAGCCGCTGTGTCTTGAACAGGTTGAGGTTGAGTATCACCAGGCGCTCGTTGAGATTGTGCAAAATCTTTACGTTAACTCTTGGGATGGTAATTTCTTTTTACTAATACCAAACAGAAGAGGCCAGTTACATCTAACTTGAAGCAGCATACAAGTCATATACTAAGCAGTACATATGGTGGACGCTCCTCCCGCACTACTCGTTCCAAGAACTTATCAACCCCCATAACCAGGTCATGATCTTGCTGCACTCGCACTGGGTGTCGATCAACGAGATCATGTCATTCATCACGCAGCAAGAGTTGCATGCACGGGAGAAGTTGCCAACTCTCCGTGAGGGCCAGGCGGATATTGACCCTGGATTTAATCGGTGGCTGAGGTATATGAATTCGCACGTGGACTATGAACACCAGATGTACAACCAATGGCCGATGTGGGTGGAGGAGCAGCTGAACCGGGATATTACGTTCTTTGGCAAGACTAGGTAGAGACATGAGTCACATGACTTCTAGTACTTGGTGGGCGTGCTTTTTCGGCGGGCTATGAGACATGGATAATATCGATGGGGGTTAGGATTGGTCTGGATATCGTCATGTGTCTGACGTCGGTGTGTTCTTTGGCTTTCAAGCGTGGCGCTTTGGATGGATCGAGGTTGGAAGACGAGTGGAAAGCAGCGCCTCTAATAAAGCGAGTCAGTCAAATCCGGCCTTGGATTTGGTTACTTGACCCCGCCCATACAGGGACTTGATTGTTTGGCAGACTTACCAAGTCAGCAAGTAAATTATCTCCGAGGCCGGTGGCCTACAAGTGCCTTTCGGTACGAAAGGTCTTTTAAGCTCCGGGATTCTCTACCCAAAAATCGACTGCTCATCCCTGCAAACCCACCCCTGTCAAATTACCCGAACAGTTGTGCGAGAGGACAGTCAGGGCTCCTAATAGTGTGGACCATTAAGAGCACTATTAGTCCACACTGTACCATGCAGTACCCACCTGCCGTACGTACCCACCTCCCGTACAGCCAAAAAATTTGTTCCCCATACAAAATGCAATTTTTTAACCTCATGGGGAAAATTCACCAAAAATAGTAAAATAAATTGTTTCCAGATTTCAGATGAAAATAGAGTGTATTTTAATATTTTCTTGGTCTTTTAACTTCACGGCCTGTGCGGGTGCGTATGACAGGTAACTCTTCCGCCTCCGAATTTGAACTTTCATCATCCTCCATCCCTCCCACCTCGATCACATCCTCAACAGCCTCTGCCTCTTCAACTGCTTTGTTTAGCTCGGAAATAGTTTCACCAGCCACTAGAGCCTCGGCTAATGTCATGAACTTCTTGTTGGGATTGGGTATCGCCTTCCTCTTCTTGCCTCTACTCAACCGGCCGACTTCCTCCTCCAGACTGGTGACTCTTGCGCTCAGCGAGGCTATCTTTGACTCCTGGGCTTCAAACCCTTTTGATATCACAGAATATCGTCTTCTGGTTGAAGGGCTCTTGTTCTTTCCCAGATCTCTGATATGACGGCTGGTCTTTGGCGTATTATCAGAGTCGAGTTGCCCGTCTCTGAGACCCTCTGATGCAGGCGTAGTTTCCTTCTTGTCTGGTTGAATCTCCGGATGTGTGAGTGCTTTCTGTCGTGAAATTGGCCAGTTTCTAGTTACCCTCTAGCCTGAAAGGATGTTTTTCTTGGTCATACCCACTTCCCTGGCTTTGGCATAAGCCTTGATGAAGTTGACCTTATCCACCGGTGCAGAATCAGTCAGGCTTGACAACTTTTGGAGTTCTTTGCGATATGCAGCCTTGGAGGCGTTGAAAACGCCATTATCTAGCGGCTGTAGGCCATGGGAGCAATGAGACGGCAGGTAACAACAATATACGTTGTTCAAAAAGCACGTAGCCATCTACTCATCCTGGATTTTGAATCAGCGACGTTCATGATTCAAGCCAGCTAGATACGCACAGATACGTGGCTTCCATGGCCATCTAATATAATAAGCCTGGCATCAGACTCGTCTTCTGGCTGTGTTTGAGGCAGATAGACCTCTTTGAGCCACTCGACAGCGATATGGTTGTCTGTCCAGCCCTTCTCAGAAGTGATATAATACCAGTCAGCTATCTTCGTGAACTCATCGATAAACCACTGTTTCTGAAGCTCTTTTCCTTTGAAAATAATTCCTGGTTTCAAAAGACGGCCATCTGCAGTCACAGCTTCAATAAAGCTAGTCCAAGCGCGGGACTGTGAGCCTTTGAGGAAGGCCTTCCGCTTGGGATTGCTACTGCCGATAACCAAGGAATCCAAGCCTAGATTCGTAATAGATTAGTAACTTTTATGACAAAAACAATAAATACTTACCAAATCCAGCCATGATACCGCCCTCGTCAACATTAACAGTGTTTTCTGGCTTGATCCAGCCATACTCGCTCTCCTGGACATCAAAGTACCAATTGACGGCCATTGGGGTAAAAGAATTGAATCTCGCAGCCTCCTGACGTTTTCCTACCTTCGTCTTGATCTTTGGATGACGTTTCATGAACCTGGCTAGCCAGTGTACACCGATAGGCCTTTCTCGGCCTTGTTGTCTCAAGAGGGCAGCTACGGTGGCGCGAACTTGACTGTGAGAAGGGGCATAGCCTAAGGCCTCTTGTCTCAGTATCCATGTAACTAATCTGGCCTCCTGAGACTTGGATAATAGCTGGGCAGGCTGGGTGACCTCAGACTTTGACGGTAGGCCTCTTAATCGGTCAGAGAGAGTGGTCGGAGGTATGCCATGCTTCTAGGCAGCCTGGTTCTGCGAGAGGCCATTATCTGTGACATCCAGTATGGCTTCAATAACATCGTTCTCTGTATAAGACGTCTGAGGCATTTTCGAGGCGATTAAGGAAGGCTGGCATAGATAAAAAATTCGACGAAGCTTTAGAGAGGCTAGGTGATGAGGGAGGCATTTTGAGATAATTTACATTAGTGTCATGCGACCATACCGCTTATGTGATCAAAAAAGCAATGTGAGAATATCAAACGCCATGAAACTCTTAATAAAACAGACATTGTTTCATAGCAATAGCTTCAATTTTGGCCGAGCACCGCGCAAGTGAAGATGAGCATTTTGTATGGGGGAATTTTATTTTTGCTGTACGGTAGGTGGGTACGTACGGCAGGTGGGTACGTACGGCAGGTGGGTACTGCATGGTAGTCCAGACTGATAGTCCATGGACTATTGGTTCAGTGTACGTCTCTCGGTACGGAAGGCCGGAGGGATCAACTGGTCATAACCCCCCTGGCCTCACAGACCCTTGCCAATTGTCTCTTAGGTCGACCCTGGCGTGTGAGCCCATTCCTGCTTAGATAAATATCACTCTTGGCCACATACGCTGCTCCCAAAACAGCCAAGTGCCAGAGCTGAGGCAGTGGCACTACGGCAGTATTGCTCGTATGATTCCATTCGCAATTTGCCGTTCTCCAGTCAACCCCAGATCTACAATTGCCAGTTGTTATGATAATATATCTCTCTGTATGTAACCATACTGTACCGGCTTCATATATACAAACTACCATTCTCATCTCTACTATAAGAGAGTGCTCTTCTTCTTATACTTGAACTTGAACTGAAATCACTCTTCCTCCCATTCTTATCTACAGGTAAACCTTCTGTCTCTTTTACACAAGCCCATCATGCCTTCTACTTTGACTCCATTCTGTTCTATTGGGGGAGGCAGGCATGCCAGCTTCCAAGCTAAGAACCCCCGTGCAGTTTGCTGCCCCCATTGTGGACAACAGTTCAAACCGATCACTGATTGTGTTGATCTTACGGAGGACGACGATGAAGATGCCCCTACTCCTACTACCGTCCCTACTTCTCGCCCCAACGAGCGCCGCAAACTATCATCAACGATTATTCCTACCAATCGCTCGACTTCACTCCCCGCTGGTATCGAAAATGCCACGCTTGACGCAATGGCTAGGCGTCAAGAAAGCATTGCCAATACGGGCCGCAAAGACCCAATTGCTATTGGGGTTCAAGCTACATTCTGGGTTGGTGCTGGAGCCTATGAATATATTGGCGACATTAAGACCATTGAGTACAGCAGTGCGCCGAAAGCCGTACGGAAGTGCATGGGCAATGTTTCAGTTGTCCTCCATCACGACCACGGGACTCATGAGGCGATGGTGCGTTATCTAGTCAAGCAACTAGATCTAGAGCAGAGCAAGCATGCGTGGGAAGTTGTCTTCTCCGTCGAGAAAGGTGGCAGCGCGCCTGGACCAGCACGACTGCCCGAAAGGGCTTACACAACTACTAGACTCTACGACCTCTTGCGCCAGACTTCTACCAACTTTGACAAGGACATCAGGAGCTCTAAGGCTTCTCTGAGCTTCTGGCGTTTCTTTGAACTTGACCCTTTGGAGATGCCACCAAAGCCTAGGACCAAGAGGGGTTACGAGATCATGTCGGATGCTGACTCAGAGACATACTCGCCAAGTCCCAAGAAGAAAAAGGCCACTCGCCCAAAGGCACGCCTTCCAGCTGTCAAAGAAGAGCGGACTGTGACTGTGAAGTCAGAAGCTATTAAGCAGGAACCAACCACGCCTCTATCGGCAATAAAGGCGGCAATCAAACAAGAGCGCATCGTCGAAGACGAGCATATCGAGGATGACGACCCCTTCCTCTCTGACGTTGAGAATAAGACTATGAATGAGTTATTGGCCGAGATTGTTGTCGCTGGGGATGAGGAGATCAGGGTTGAAACAACCCCTTCAAAGAGACAATCATCTCGTGTATCCAAGAAGTCATGGAAGGTGCAGCAGGATACATAGGAAGGTGTACTGTTGTGGCGTTAGGATCTCTTTATTCTTGTAATTTTAGATACGGGTGTGTGATCAATACTCTTAGTCTATTTGCGTAACAAAGAGAATACTTGTAGTCCCTTACAGACGCTTTATGTATATGCACAGCACGGTCCTGATATGACAAAGGGTTACAATTAGTGTGTGATATCTTTGGCCATTGAAGGCCTCATGATACCTTAACACTTATCGCAAGTGAAGCCTCCAAAGTATCAGGGGTGAGAGCGGGTCTTAGTGTGTGCACTTGCGATAAGTTCAAGACCTGTGTTTCAATTGACAAGTAACCTTTTTGCGCTATTTGAGAAAGCCTTGGGTTCGAATTCTGTTTTTGCCTTTTTTGGGGGGGGCTGGTTGGCGTGCAGGTTGTGTAATTGCGATGAGGCTGCGCAACCAAGAGAAGGGAAGGTATGCAACGAAGAGGAGGTGCGCAATGAAGAGAACTCGAAAGAACATACATATATATGAGGCTCAATTAAAAGGCATCATCCTCTGCAGCTGCCGCAGCAACGCTTTGGCTGAGTTCTTCCACATTGATGCCATTGTCTCCTAAATGGCCTCTAAGTCGATCAAGGCCACCAACAGGCGTCTCTAAAAGGCCAATACTCGGGGCTGTGTTCTGCTCGAGATGACGCTGTAGATAATCACGCAAGGCGAGGTATGCAGACAGGCGTGGTGTTTCTCCAGAATCCCTCTCGTTATCCTCCTCTTCTTCCTTAGGATCATCTTTATATCCATATTCTTCTGCAAAGACTTCGCACACATCGATCGTATCGTCCGGCAAATATGCATCAAGGTCATAGAGGTCGTCGGCAAAGGCATTCTGCAACTCCTCGAGGCGGTCTTGAGGAATGACTTCAGCAAAGTTCGTAGCTTGATGAGCCTCAGGTTGATGATATAGTACAAAAGGCTGGCCCGGCACAACATGTGGTCTGTTGCTTTGCTTGCGAATGTAGTGGGAGTTCCACATCAACACAAAGTCGGCAAACTCCCTGCGCAGGATTGGCATGTAGATATAGAGTAAGGCAATGCGGTCGGGGAGGGAGTCATTAGAGAAATGACTGGTCTGTGTGAGGGTTATGAAGTACTTCTGTAGATAAAGACTTTATGTTAGTTACAGTAATGAGTCAAGAGAGAGAACATACCCGCCAAGCCCCTCCTCTTCCTCGAGAGAAGCGAAGCCACCAACTCTCAATCTTCTCATTACTAGTGCTTTTTCCATATATCCAGCACTGTCGGAATGTAATGGGATCCCTTTGTCCATCATCACGCACACGTAGTCGGTTTTGGGAGAGATACCAATGTGCACCCGCCATGAGAACAGTTTCTCCTCCGCGGTCAGAGCGGACGAGATTCGGCATCTTCCCTCGCTCAGAGAGAACACGTAGATACTGGCCTGCTACACTACGCGATGTACCAGCAGAGATTCCAATATAGAACCAGGTTATGTAGCGCGAGTAGGCATCAATTGAGGCGTAGATCTCAAATCCCCAGGCCTTGAGCTTGTCATGTGCATCAATTGACCAGATGAAGTCAGGCCCTGGGGCAGTCCATCCAACGCGCTGGTATCTCATCGTCTTCCATCGATCTGTAACACTCGCAGGATGGAACTCTCGAAATGCATCATAGAGTACCTTCCGACTGAGTACGTGACCTTGTTGGCGCACGTAGGTATAGAGATATGTTCGGCCGTATGTATTGAGGATTGTATTGCGCCGGGACTGGGATTCGAAAAATTCTCGTACTTTTCGAGTTGGGGGGCGATTTTGTCTTCATCTTGGCGGCGCCAATGGCCGAGTTCTCGACGTATACGGCTCAGACCTGTCTTAGTGATAATGAAACCGTCTGAATGGAGCTGGAGGAGGAGGAAGTGATCATTGAGAACCTGTTGAAAGAAGAGGTATTTGATACGATCACGTAGTTCCTCTGTATCCTGCGTCAACGTTCGAAAGGAAGTGCCCCATTTACGGAAGTTCCGGTAAAGTGTTGATTGACTTATCTCTAGGGAGTAGTCAGATGCGAGTCGCTGCAGAATCTCTTGGTTAGTGAGCTTATCGTGAGACCTCCATTCCTCAAGCTGGAATTGATAGAGAGATAGATCGTGAGTTGGCCGAACCATGTTCTCTCATCCCCGAGGATAAGTCAACAAGAGTAATACAGGACAGAAAAGTGGGGAAGAGAGAAAGGGGGAGGAAATGTCTCATACACAAGAGTGGAGAATAGAATCTTTTCATACCGCCTCGTATGCTACTACCCGTTGGCACATGTGGGCCCTTGGGGGCCCAGGCGAGCCAACCTAGCAAGCTAGGTTGGCCACAAAAATGCGGGACATCGGAGGGGCCCGATTGTAACTGTGTTTTGCTGCCTTTTCCATCTTTTGACGTTCACAAGCTGTCCAAAGTCATTTTTGAGCCATGAATTGAGGGAAATTGAGGCCTCTCGCGATGACAGATAAGATGACCTTTCTGATGACTATTATCTAGCTATGGAAGCTGCCGCTTGGGCATCCAGGCCTCGCCGCCTTTAGAGACGGTTCCCCATATAAATTAAGCTAGATCTCTGTCTCTTGGGCCCCCAGCCTGGCTTCTTGTGCAGCTCTTTCCTGCCTGATTATCTGCTCAATCTTCTTGATTCCTGATATGTGTTGTTGAGACTGTAACGGGCACGGTGTAGGCGGATCCGGCAACAGTGGTAATGAGGGTGATGAGGGCTGCGAGGGCGTAACCGGCGGCGAAGATGGCATCTCTCGCGATAGATCGATAAGTGGAAGATCCTCTTCTTCGTCAGCTTCGTCAGCTTCGTCAGCTTCTTTCTCATCTCCCTCATCGTCGGTGGGCGGCTGGCCAAGGTTGAAAGTGATGGTATCGTCACTACCAGCAAGACCGGTCCAGTCTATCGCGTTCAGGGGTTTGGGAGCATATTTTGCTTGATGGATCGACTCTCTGACTTCCGGCGGTAACTGTGTATCTATTATGAAGCCGTCAGTCTTTTCATTAAGTAGTTGAGTCATCTCAGAGCGTTGTGTATCCATAGATAGATATTCCTTATCCTTCCCTGTATGTTCAAGCCACTTCTTAAACTGTAGCTTCTTAGTGACGCCGTTAATAGTCACTTCTTTATTAGCTCGCCACTCATCTTTGAGCTTTCCGAGCTCTTGGATGACCACGCTGCGTGCAGAGCGAATCTGTGCCTTCGCCTCTTTCTTTCGCCCTTCAGCGATGACCTCCTCCTGCTGATCACGCAGTTCTTGGAGACTCACGTTATGAGAGAAGTCTCCGACTGCCTTGGCCCTTTTTCCCCTCTTCTTTTCGTGATAACGCTTCTCAATACGAGCCCGGCGGTCATCTACATACATCGTCACCGTGCTTTCGAGGAGAACAGCTTCCGTAACAACCTTGCGGACTTGGCTAAGCCCGGAGTGCGTTGGTGAGCTAAGGAGATTGGCATACTTCTCTGTAACGTGCTTCGCGGTATCAGAGGCACGTTGGAAGCGGGATTCAGAGGGCAAGAGAGAGGCAAAAGCAGGATCAACCGCTTGCTTTGACTTCAGCTGCTTCTTGACAAGATATGCCATTGCAGGCTCAGGGGAGGGAGGGAAAATGCCGGACTTTTCGAAGCCTGAGATAATGTTCTTTCGCTTGAATCCTTCGTCAAAGATCTTCTATTTTACATCTCTATTAGTATATATTCTTATAAGGAGAGGGCAGTCTAAGTTACCTGAAAACTGGTCATAAAGTCAAGGCGAGAGAAGGAGGTCTTGCCTTGGCGTAATACTTGCCGGAGCGTCTTCTGATGGGCGTTTTTCAATGGCTGGAAGACTCCTACATCCATCGGTTGCAAGATATGCGTTGAATGAGGAGGCAAAGGAGCGAGAATAATATTGAACTTGGTACAATATTCAATAAATGCAAAGGCGCCGTGCCCAGTGAAGCTGTCGAATTGCTGGTCTGACCAAATGATGACCTTGAACATGTGTGTGTATTGTGTATCTGTTCACTGTAGCCCCCCCCCCTTTTTATCAGGGAGGTCTTGCTTTCCTTTTCTTCCTAATACGGGCCAGCCGGCCGAAGGCTCGGCGAGCCCCTTCCGAATCGCCTGACAATCTCCTGTTTCTCATGTGACTCCCTGGAGCCCTGGTGTTCCAACATGCCACCAATTCAACAGAAGCCATCTAATACAAGAATTCGATAAATACTGTCAGCCCGATTATGAGAAATTGGCGGCATATCATATTTGGCGTGCTTATGTATAGGATCTCGTAGATGCTCATCGCAACCAAACCAGTCCTCAAAACTCAGCTCGCGGCTCTGAACTGTAGCAGACTTCTCCCATGAGTGGCGGTTAAAATTAACTGCCCACGCAAAGGTAATCTCGCTGTTAGAAAACGCTGTATCTGACTGGGCCAGGGTTGGAAATCGATCGAGCGATCGATTTGATCGATTCGATTAATCGATTCGATTTCGATTTCGATCGTATCGATCGGACCTGTCAATCGATCGATATCGATCGATTAGAACCACCGCTCGATCGATATCGTATCGATCCAGCCCTCAATCGATCGATTTGATCGTCGATCGCCACATACATTGA
This sequence comes from Ilyonectria destructans, assembly GCA_020740775.1. Classification (NCBI taxonomy): domain Eukaryota; kingdom Fungi; phylum Ascomycota; class Sordariomycetes; order Hypocreales; family Nectriaceae; genus Ilyonectria; species Ilyonectria destructans. Next base: position 300,975 of record JAHEWK010000034.1, read on the forward strand.
AAGTGTCCCGGGTAGGTTGCGTAGGGCAGTTCATACGCGGCGGTTCCATCGCTGGACGCGTCTGCAAAAACACCCTTGTAAGCCACAAAGCAGCCACAACGGAACGTGCGGAACGGGATATGACTCAAAGGAAAGGGGCTGGGCAGTCAATTTGAGGGGGCAGAGGATTCTCTACTGTACCTTATCCTGCACCATGGTCTCCTTTTCTCTCCGCGCTTACAGGTCCGCCAAGGTATGGTCAACGGACTCTGACCGTTCGCAAACACAATCAACTTTGCCCGACGAGACTTCATAGATTCGACCCTTACTAGCCTCGCAACCTGGGATTTGACCTCTGGGCTGTTTGTGGGCATTTCCAATCGCCATGGACTCGTTTGATGACGAGATCGATGATATCTCCTCAACGCTGCCGCCTTCTGAGCCGTCAACCAGTTCAGCCTCAACGAACTATACACCCAGCAGGTTTCCGGATTATAACACTTGGACGACTGATAAATTCGAGCGGTTCCCTGGATTCACGATATGTCACGGCTCTTCTCGAGAGCGGACATGGTGGTGGCAATTCGGATTCAGAATGAAGGACAACAGGTCTCAGCCGCACAAGATCGTATGGATTTGCGAGAGGTGTTTCCTTCGTAACAGGCTGAGGACTACACTTTACGTCTTTATCGCTTCAACTGCCGGGAGCATTGTCCGACATCTGAGAAAGGAGCACAAGGTCGTGGTTTGTGCCATCCCTCCGTGCCGTCTCTCCACGTCGTTCGATTATGCCTGCTAACTAGTCAGCCACCCTCTAGACAACGTGCAGGACCAGCTCCCAGGAGTGAAGGTTCAGACCGAAACATACTTGATATGCTTCACGCCGACCCAACAAACCCTCGAGATCAAACCCTTCTCGGCAATCTACAGACGTTATTCGATCCGAAGATGAATCAACTGCTGCTGCTCGACTGGCTTACATACCATAACCTCCCCTTCAATCTCGTAAACTCTGAGCGCTTCAAACGAGTCCTTCTCTACAACAACCCGTCTCTTCAGGAAGGGCAGATACCAACCGGCAAGACGCTTGTGAATCTGCTAACAAACGAATACAACCGAGCTCTTGGTCCAATTCAAATGCTGCTTCACAGAGCGAGAAGCATGATTCATTTTACTTTCGACGGCTGGACTTCCCGACAAAACATATCATTCCTTGGTATCAACGCCCACTTTATCGACCGAGATTGGAAACAATGGAGAATCCTTTTGGCTTTGCCAGCTCTCAGGAAGCGTCATACTGGGGCAGCACTTGCAGATGAAGTTGCAGATACAATATGCGCGTTTGGTCTTCAAGAGAGGTACAGACCCATAGTCAACACGTCTTGGGTCAGCAAACTGACAATGTTAACTGTTATTCGGGTTCAGAATCGGATACTACACGCTTGACAACGCTACGAATAATGATACGGCTATAGAAGCACTTGCCGCTGAGTTCGATTTCGACAAGGATGAGCGTCGCATTCGCTGTGCCCCTCATTTTCTGAACCTGGTAGTCAGGGCTATGATGTATGGCAGCAAAAGAGACAATTTTGTTGAGCTGCTTGCGCATTGGGGCGACAAGGACTTTATGACTGAAGAAGACGAGCAGCGCGAGTTGTCCGACGCCATCAATGAACTGAGGACGGACGACGACTTTGGCACGCCGAACGTGGAAGAAGACTTGGAGTTTGAGACAGCCCCAGAAGAGAGCCAAGATGAGTGCCAAGTCCCTGAGATCATCAACGCCGAGAAGGTGGACAAGTACCGCAAGTTTGGGCCATTTGGCAAGCTACACAATATTGGCATTGCTCTTCGAACGAGCAGTCAACTTCTAGAGGGCTTTTGTGAAGCTCAACGGCAAACCGCCCCGACCGAACCTGTCCTTGCGTGGGTTCAAAACGTCTGCACACGCTGGCAATCCGATGAGGCAATGGCCTCGCGCGCTCTGCTGAAACGTTCGGCCTTAAACAGGATGATTTCCATCATCGAGGAACGATGGGTCAGCCAAGGTGGCAAAGAACAAGACAGACCAGCGATATTGAAAGAAAAACTCTCTCTTGAGGAATGGAAGGTTGTTGCTGCGCTTCAGAAAATCCTTCAACCATTCAAGGTCGCGTCAAAGCAACTCCAGGGCGAGGGTATTGCTGGCAAACGCTCAACTTCAGGAGGGTTCGATGAGTACTTCCAGGTGGTGGAGATGCTTCTTGACCATCTCGAGCTGGCCGTCCAAGGGGTGATAATCGAAGAGAACGACGACCATATCATGGAAGAGGTTCACCTATTCGATGACATGGATGCGAAGACCCGTCGGCTGTTGAAGATTTACATCAAGCTCGGATGGAAGAAGCTGAACGACTACTACGGCAAGCTGACCTCTACCGCCTACGTAGCGGCAGTTGTATTCCACCCGTGTAAGAAATGGCGAACTCTAGAGCAACTTTGGAACCAGCTGCCGTCTCGTCAGACGTCAGAATGGAGGAAGACTTATGAGAGAAGCTTAAGAAGAGTCTGGGAAGAGAAGTACAAGAACATGGCTCATGAAGTAGCCTGTAATGCCGCTTCAGCAGCTGGGACTAGTAATGGCTTGGACTATATTGAGCGCCGACTGGCATTCAGTCGGTCATTGACTCGTCCTGACTCTCAAGGACTACAGAGTAAAGGACCAAAGCAGTCAGCCGCGTTGCCAGCACAGGACGAGCTTGATCAGTATCTATCAGAGCCACCGGTGGACAACACTGCATACAAAGCTGACCCAATTGCTTGGTGGAGGGACGTCGGCGTTGTGCGTTTTCCTCGGTTGTCTTATATGGCTGTTGACTTTCTTACTATCGCGTCGTCTTCAGCAGAAACGGAGAGAGATTTCAGCAGTTGCGGGAGGATGGTAACACCACTCAGATCTCGCCTGCGACGCCATATTGTGGCCATGGCTCAGTGCCTTCGTTCCTGGAGTAAAGCTGGCATATATCAGCCAGCCCTTCCTCTTAGTCTCCTTGAAGGGGACAATTGGAGACAAGTACTTCAATTGGTGGGCAGGATCACCGTAGATAGGGATAATGAGGACCAGCATTGATCGATTTCAATTAGTGATCGATCGATATCGATCGATTGAAGGTGACGATCGATATAAATCGATCGATCAGGCCTCGGAAATCGATCGATACGATCGATTTCCAACTCTGCCCACCTCAATCACCGACTCGACCTCCTCATCCACATCCACCTCTATTTCTGCCTCCTTTGAGTCATGAAGAGCTTCTCCAGCCGCTAGAGCCTCCGCTAGAGCCATGAATCGTCGGTTCGGGTTCGGTACCGCCTTTCTTTTCTTCCCTCGCCGCACCTGGGCCATCTGCTCTTCGAGGCCAGTAATCCGCGCATTCTGAACGGCAACCTTCATCTCTAAAGCTTCTAACCCCTTTGCGATCTTACTGTACTTCCGCCTGGTCGGTCGGCTTCGGTGTTTGGCCATATCCCTCACTTGCCGGCTCGTTTTCGGCGTATCATCCGAGTGCAGTGGAGGAGGGCTCGGTGTCTTGAACTGTTCCAGCAGTTTTTCTTTGTCCGGTTGAATTTCCGGATGTGTTAGAGCTTTGTGACGGTTAATAGGCCAATTTCCAGTAAATCTCCAGCCGGATAAGATAATCTCCTTCCTCATGCCCGCCTCCCTGGCTTTCGCGTATGTCCGAATAAAGTTGACTTTGTCAACCGGCGCAAAATCGGTCAAACTAGCCAGCTTTTGGAGTTCTTTCCGATACGCACCTTTGATGACATTTGAAATTCCATTATCTAACGGTTGCAAACCATGGGAACAATGTGCTGGTAGGTAACAGCAGTAGATGTTGTTCAGAAAGCACGTGGCCATCCACTCGTCCTGACTGCTCGTTAGCGACCCTGTGGCGGGTGACTCCGCGGCGAAAACACCAAAAGGCTTACCTGCGCATGGCTCCCGTGACCGTCAAGGATAATAAGTCTCGCATCCGATGCATCACGAGGCTCCGTTTGAGGTAGATAAACGTCCTTCAACCACTCGAGAGCTATATGGTTGTCGGTCCAGCCGTTCGGGGATGTGATGTAGTGCCAGTCCGCTATCAATTCGAATTCGCTAAGAAACCACTGCTTCTGCAGCTCTTTTCCTTTAAAGATAATTCCCGGTTTCAAAGCACGGCCAGTTGCGGTGACAGCCTCAATAAACGAAGTCCAGGTGCGCGACTGGACGCCTTTTAATAATGCCTTCTCTTCGGGTCGGAACTCCCGATTACGAGGCTGTCCAAGCCTTATGGACAACCAATTAGTTATGACCTACAAAAACCCATAGGGGACTTATAGAGGACTTACCGAAACCCGCCATTATGCCGCCCTCGTCCACGTTAACCGTGTTCTCAGGCTTGATCCAGCCATACTCGTTCTCCCGGATATCGAAGTACCAATTGACCGCCTTCGGAGTAAACCCGTCAAATCTGGTGGCTTCCTGACGTTTTCCAAGCTTGGTAGATAGTTTTGAATGACGCTTGATGAACCTGGTGGTCCAGTTTTGACCTAATGGCTTGTTATCTCCCTGTTGACGGAGGAGGGCTTCGACGCAGCATCGAAGTTGGCTATGCGTGAGAGCGTAGCCCAGGGACTCCTGCCGCAGAAGCCAACGAACGAGGCGGTCCTCCTGAGTCGTAGAAATACGTTGGTGAGGGTGGGTAGACTCTTTCCTGCTCTTCTGGCCAGAAAGTCTTTCGAGAGGACTGGTTGAGGCACCCCGTACTTATCGGAGGCCTGGTATTGTGATAGAGAACCGTCAGTAATATCGAATATAGCATCAATAACGTCATTTTCGGTATAAACATAGCGACCCATTTTGGAGATATTTTACGTGTGTAAACTACGTAGAGAGTCTTCTTAACTTTGTGGGAGTCGAAGGATGAGAGAGCGAGAAATGCAAATTTTTCAATGTCTTGAAACCCCCATGATACGCACAAAGTCGGAAGAAAAATGGCCCAGGGTAAGACATCACGTACAAAATAATGCACCACAGTTTTTTTTTTTGCGGATGGCTTCATTATGCCAAAATGCAGTGCAAATAAAATGGTAGGGTTTGTATGGGGCGGTGATTTTTTGTGCTATGCTTTAAGTGGTGGGGGATGGTATCTGTCTGCGGCGTTACAATTGTCAATATCTATAGACAACCCACGACCTTCCACGCGATACAAGCTCTCCTAGACTGGTCCCCCCCTAGAAGACTTAGTTGCAGGAGACTTTAACGCTAGCCACTACTCATGGCGACCAGACACCTCAAATAAGGGAAGCGGGGAAGTCATTGCAAGCTGGGCAGCTAGCAACGAGCTGACGCTCCTTAACCCTCTCGACGCCCCGACCCACGACCGTGGCGGCACCCTAGACCTTGCCTATTCAAATATCCCACTAGCTGAAGCAACGATCGAAGACCACCTCGCCACCAGCTCAGACCACAGTACACTTAGCATATCTCTACCTTGCATCCGGCCTCGCCCCCCTCTTACTGGGAAGATCCGGATATCCTCCCCAGATGATATCAGCAGGTTCTCCGACTTTATCAAGACAGGAGCCCCTTTCCTACCCTCCTCAGCCGACTTAGTAGAGGAACTTGACGTAGCAGCAAAAAGCTTAGTTGACCTCATGCAGTCCGCAATCGAGGCAATCGGCCGACGAGCACACAAGTCAACAAAATCCACCCCATGATGGACCCCCGGGACAAATCGCCTGCACAAACTCATGACCGCAGCCCGACGTACTGCAAGCTCAACCCAGGATATCTTTCTTAAAGAAGCAAAGAAGGAACTACGTGACTGAGCCATGGCTCCAAGAATGATAGCTAGTGCTCACCTGTATTTACAAGAATGAATTTTGAGTGAAGTGTGGGAAACCAGGTCATTTTCGTACACCCCAATTCCGCGCCATTTCGCTGCAAGCTCAGCCCACATCGCTAATATCCTACACTACCTCTGTTCTGTTATCTCGGATCCATTCGACCCAAGATCTGTCCTCTTCATTTATTATTATCGAATATGGCCAGTGGCAGCAGAACACAAATCAGAAATACAGCCAGTGGGAAAAGTGAAACCATCGATCCATCATTCAACATAACCCATACGGACGAAAGGGTATTGTGTTTAAGTTGTCGTACATGCCGATGTCGCCAAGGAGGGTGTGTGCTGTAAGCGCACGCTGGGAGCAGTATCTGTCGGAGCCACTGCGCATTGAGACGGTGAACTTTGACTCGGAGCAGCCTGCACTGATGCCAGACTTTGTCGACTTTTGCGAAAATGAACGAGACGATAGCTTGAGACTGCTAACCGTAGTATTCATAGACGCCGCGTTGTCGTTTCTAGAGGCTTTGCGTTTGGCAGCTCGGACCGTTGCATTAAGTGATGCGCTGATGCTGTAACATTTTGCGAGGTCCAACCCTCGAAAGGGACTAGACGTGGGCTTCACCACCGTGGCATCATTGGGGACTCCGTTACGTGACTGCAATGGAACAACCTGAGCCAGGACATTGTCATCCCGCGGTAAAGTCTTCTTGAAGAAACAGACCTGAAAGTTGCGGCCAGAGTTGTTGTCCCAATGCTCTTGGCCATTGACCGTGTAGCGGACGCACAAGTGGGCAATTTTGGATTCGAGGTTGACAACGTCGGAGAGCTCAATGGTGAAGACGAAAAAGTCGTACCCCGAAGGTGCTTCTCCTGAGGCGTTTCCATCGCTGTATGCTGCGGCGACGTCCGAGGTCGTCTTCCAGTTGTGCAACGTGATGCGACAGGTAACCGACTTTTGAAATGCCACATTCCGGACAGCCACCAAGCCTTGCATGGAATTTTGATCGTCCAATAACCTCAACTTCTTGATATACACAAATTGGGACCCGCGCGATCCGCTCTGTCGCGGGAAGTTGGGCGTAACCATCTCCCACTGACCCGCTGCATCTTGTCGGGACATGGGATGTTCCCTGCTGCTCTTATCGACTTGACCAGATCGTGACCCAGCGCTGATAGAAAGGGGACAATCCAGTCGAAAAAAATTGAGAGCCTCTTCCAAGTGGGTGTGGAAGTGAACCGACTTTGTGGCGGTGGGACTGGTTGGCATGCTCGCAGGGCGCCGACGAGACGGCGGACGTAGTATGGGCCGGACCAACTCGCCAGACATTTTGCGAATTACCCGCTGTTTGCTTTGTCGCCAGTCCTCTGTTTCGTCTTCGAATTCGATAAGGACTGCATCATCGGATTTGTGAGGGGCATCACAGGATGCTCTCAGATCTACCACGATATCTGAAGGGGGTGGCGTCACGGATGATTCATGGGTCCGAGATTCCCTTAGCGCCTGGGGGAGATTCTTGGCGGATTGGTTCTCAGATTGTCGGGGGTTCGTTTGCAAAGACCATGGTACATCCAAATGGACTGTCTCAGATGGCGGGGAGCATGGAGATGGTTTCAATGGCCGAGTGTATCAGTGTGGGCATCTTGACGGACTCTATATGATGAGCCCAAGAAGGGATTATCGCCCTATTCTCCCGTCCGAATGTTACAGAGAGTTTCAACAAGTTGGTAGATGCATCAAATATCCATATTTGTGAGGGAACGATCATGTGACTTTCATACTTTATGAATAGTCTCACTTTATGAATATTGTGTAAATAGCTTAAGTCAGAGTTTTCCTTAGGAATCTCTTTCTCTCTCGTAAACAATCATTTTGCCCAAGTTGCACTCGACCTCGTTCGTGCTCTTGTCCCGTCACAATATTCTCGTCCATTTTCAAGTTCTCATCCGAGCGATTCTCCCGTGCCTGTTGCATCTTCTCCTGAGCAAAGTCATTATCCTATCCCCCTCCTCCAAACTCAGAAGGGAAAGGCAGACCTACCAATGGTCGTGGCCCTCGAGCGTCTGAAAGCAAGCGTTCCAATTCCCTTCCATACTTGGCTTCGATATTATCCAATCCGGCTCTTCCTTCTTGAACAGCTTTTTAACTCGACTGCGAGCGGGACTAAACACTAGTGCTGATGCGTAAGCTTGCAATGGAACAATTTCTATCGCTTGTTTATGGAAAAGAATAAATCGGTGCGCGTCTTTGAGAAGTTCAGTTAGTTGTCGCGCTTCCATATTTCGCTGTGAACATGTCAGGCCGTCTCTGTAATATATAGGTGAATTCCGGCAACTCACTACTAAACCCCTGAGCTTCTGCATTGCCATAACTCCCTCCGACATACTGCACAACAGACTGAGAGCTTCTAGCCAATACAGATACTTCGTTTGAAGGAAGTCATGGATGAGGCCGCCGTCCTGTATGTCCTTGTCTCTCATCTGCGCCGCGGGTTCTGAGTCATGGAGATGGTCAACCCAGTAGATACAAGAATATCTGGTCGAAGCCAATGGGTCAGGGTCGGGCGTCGAGACCTGTTCGATGGGGAATCCTGGGGCGCACAGGTTGTAAATATCTCGTCGGAGCGATTTTGACAGGGCCTCCAGTGACCTCGCGAAGATGGCATGGTGCTGGTCCGCGGTACCAGAAGGTAGGATCTGGTCGGATGCCTTGCTGAGCAGGAAATCCTTCGCCGATTGATGCACAAAGTAGATGACACCCTCTCGAAGGGTAAGGAAAGAGCCGCAGCACCCGATGATTTCTTCCAAGTCGTCCTGGTCGAAGTCCTCGAGTGACTCAAGAGCCTTCAATTCCTCCAAAGTGATGGGTCGGTATATGACCGAAGCAATAGCTAGGATCTCTTTGCAAAGGTCCGCATCATTCGAATCAAAGATATATTTCATCATTCGCTTGTAGAGTGGATCAAGTCCTGGTGGGTACGACTCTAACTTGTCGCGCATATGCCGTTTTCGGACCTTGGGATCTGCGAGCTCTTGGCAGACCAGAGCTACCCAGAGAAACGTGTCATTGGCATTAGAGACCAAGTGTTGTTCAACGACATCCCGTGTCTGGCGATCATATTTCTTTTCTTTCGCCAGTGCTTCAACCCTGTGCCGAATGAACACGCGTACGGCGGCGGAGATTGAAGCCTGATTTAATTCGAGGTGCAGCCTGACTTTCTGCTTCGCATTATCCAGTTTCTCCTCGATGTCTGGCCAGTTGCGACTCGAGACAATCCACTTGACACGAGGAAATTCAGACGACATCTTGACAATCAAGTCGAGAAGTTGCTGACAACCTGTCATGCATTCGTCGAGCGCGTCGATGATCAGGAAGGTGCTGTCTCGCAAGATTTCTGCAAAGATGTCTTCAAAGATCTCAGACAAAGCCACCCATGCATTCACATCCTCAAAGAGTTTTTTGCCGGTATTTTTGTACTTCTTCTTCACGTGCGAGATGAGCGACGGTTGCTGGTCAAGAAGGAGGTAAATGAGGCCGCGCAGCACGGCCGTTGCATTGTTAATGCGCGAGTCGGCGGCCTGGCAGAAGAAGTAAGACAGAAGTTTCTTGCCCTGCTTCTCTAGCTCCTCTACAATGCCGCAGAGCAACATAGTCTTGCCCTTGCCAGGATCGCCCTTGATCCAGAGCAGCCGGTAGTCTCTGTCGTCTCGCCATCTCCGAAAGTCCTGATGATCAAGAATCCACTTGTACGAGTCCTTGAGAAGCCCGCCCTTTGTCTCCTCGATGCGTCTCTTGTCGTGGCGTGGATCGGTCACTTGTAGGTCGATAAGGCACTGGTCAAGGTTCGGGTCGTTGTGGCTCACATAGTTGTTCGTCGTGTGATTGTGTGTCGTGTAGTTGTCTCCCACCTGGAGTATGCCATTGCCAGCAACTGTCGCATCCCTCAGGGAATTGATCGTCCCCTTTTCGTTCGCGTTCGTCATTCGTTGCCATTTCGAGCTCATCGAGAGTTAGGCACGGGGCACGAGAGTCCTCCGAGATCAGTTGTACCCAGTCAAAGTGGACAATGTTAACCGCACTGCCATCATCGACCAGGAAAGTGTCGCTCATATTAGGCAGATCTTGGGCAGTGTTACGTACAGATCAGGTGTCCTTCTTTTGACCCTGCCTCTGTAGATTGGAGCCAATCAATGCTCGGAACAGTCGTCTGCACAAGCCACTCAGCCGCCACGAAATTTAAGAAGCAGCAAGATTATTTTTAGGGATTAACATCTGCGACCTGGGGCGCTTTCCAGACAAGGGCATAGCGCCGGTGGTTCCGGGGCCACACAGCCGGCTTGGGGTTTGTCGCTCGCACAGAGACGGAAACCAACGGGTTTGCTGGCGGGAGAAGGTTTGCTGGCGGGAGAAGGTTTGCTGGCGGGAGAAGGTTTGCTGGCGGGAGAAGGTTTGCTGGCGGGAGAAGGTTTGCTGGCGGGAGAAGGTTCGAATCACGGGATCAGGCCGTGAACTAGGCGGACTCTCTTGAGGCCAAGTGGTAGCATTTGTCAATAAACGACGTGCCCAGCCGTCAAGCCCCTGGTTCCGTAACAAAATACATGTTAGACCCATCAAGAACAATAGATTTCCATGCACAAGAGCAAGTCACGGAAAATTCCAGGTTGATCCTCGGCAACCGAAGAGGCCCCCCCCTGATGTCTCCGAGACTCGAAAGCTCCTGGGTAGCGGGACAAGGAAAATATTCCTCGAGGAATGCAATGATTCTCCCGTCATCCGGAGTCCGTACGTACTAGTCCAAGGAGCTTCGGTACACGGCAGATATCCGCATACCGGCGGGCGCTAATCTTCAAGAGGGTGGAAATTTCCACTGCGGTGTGATAGATACCACCCTTGCACAGCCGCAAAAGAGGCGTTCCGTCAGGCTGGCTTCCTCAGCAGTCCCCACTTTCTCACAGCAGCTAATGTGTAAATATGTTGGTTCAGCCGACTCATCAGGCATCATCATCCTCTTTTCCATCGATCTCGCACAGCAGCCCACTATCCGCTCAAGAATGGCTGAAGTTTTCAGCATCGCCACCGGCGCGCTAAGCGTTGCGGCGCTTTTCAACAACTGCGTCGACACTTTCGGATACATCCAGCTCGGCCGCCACTTCGGGGAGGACTACCAAAGATGCCAGCTTAAGCTAGACGTTGCGCAGACTCGCCTGGGACGATGGGGCGAGGCTGTCGGCGTTAACAACGACGCGCGCTTAAGGATGCACAGGGGATCTTCGAGGACATCGCAGGTTGCTTTGAGGCTGCCCAGAAGAAATCGAAACGATATGCAGGGCGAGCGGACGAGCTGAAGCTAGTGGTCTACAATGACAACGACATGAATCCCGTGTTTCGACGGCTACATGGTCGTTCCAGCCTGGAACTTCCAGGGACATCGCCCGCCGGAGACAGAAAACCACGAGCATGATAAAGAAGGTATCGTGGGCACTGTATGACGGAAAAAGCCTCGAGAATATTGTCAGCCAGATCTCATCCTGGGTCGACGAATTAGAAAATTTGTTTCCGTCTGAGGCAGTCCGTCAGAAGTTGGTCGAGATCGAGATTGAAGAGGTTGACGACGAGTCGAGCCTCAAGACTCTTAAGGACGCCGCCAGCGGGATCGACCCGGCCTTGGAAGATGCGGTGGGGCGCAAAGTGAACGCTATCGAGGGGAGGAACTACGCCAGGGACGTCAAGACGGAGGACCTCGCGAGATTCCAGGTCGGCAACGTGTTCTCGGACGCAGTCCTCCAGCGCGAGATCCTGGTTAAGGACCAGACGAACAACTCTGTGGAGGCGGTTGAGGCGAAGAACCAGTCTCGAGTGCAGATAGGGAATATTTATGGCGATAAGGGGATCTGGGGTGATTAGTATAGGTGCTTGCCTACAAACACTCCAGGGCCATGGTGGATGGGTGTACTCGAGTCTCCTTCTCGGTGGATGGCCGGCGGGTTGCGTCCGGGTTTGGCCGATAAGACGATTTAGATCTAGGACGCAGCTACGGGCGCTTGCCTGTGGACGCTTTATGTTGGAAGAATATTAGCTCACCTTTCATTCGATCCGATGACTAACTCTCGTCTCTACTGAAATCGGGCCTTTGAATCTCGATATATCTCCTATCATATTAGAAGTTGATGTTGATTGTAGTAGACCTTGCATTGTCCAATTACGTAAATCAAACCCCCCACTAGGGCGGCATCTAAAAAACGCTTCTTTGGTCACCACATATCCTAGGGCTGCCCAACTCCCGATAAATATGTATAGCATCGCACCTCTGCAGCTTGTGGCCAGTTTTCATCTCTTCACGTCCTCGTAAGGGTTCGTAGGTCGACTTGAAGCCCCTCTCCTCCCGGTGTTCAGTTTTCTATCTTCGACTGCAGGTGGGCTCAGCAACGCCTCTGCAAGCTCGTAGGAGGCATTAACTGAGCGCCTTGTCTGGTCAAGCGAAGACTACTGTGCCAATATACTTACTATGCGGCGATGGGATCTAGCCTCTCTCAGGGATCGTTCGTCACGTCCTGAACGTCCATCAGTTGAAGAAATATGTTCTGCGGTGCGTCATGGCATACAGCTTGACTACAAAAAGACTTGATTAAGCCCAGAAGAGAAGGGCGCTCGATGATTCTACCCTAGTACTGGGTATTCTCCTTACGGCGAAGAAGCCGGGTTAAATAACCAGTAGGATAGATTTGTTCCTCGAGCTGCACATGTTTGACACCCCAAACCAACACCGCTATACCGAAAGCCCTATGCTCAACATGTGGCTCAAACTGTCTGAGCAGTATGCTCGAAAATTACCTTCTTATCTGTTGATATCTTAGTATTAAACGAGTCGCTTAGTGTTCATACATGATATATTTGTACTCACTAGTCGGGAAAGGTCCCCACTGGCTGCCGTCTTCAGACAAGAACACTTTGAATGCCCCGTTCACCGTCTTGCTCTTCATCTCACCAGCAGGTCCAGGTGCCCGTCTGAAGTTGTTCAGTCGGGTACATATGCGGAGCATGCTGGCCCCCGCAACAGTGACGATGGCACGCCCGAAACAGGCATGGGGACCCCAGCCATGGTGGATGTAGAGATCATCTGGCCGATCTAGTTTGATTTCGTATGGATCAGGGAACTTGGAAGGATCAAGACCGGCAGTGATAAAATTGGTGAATACTGTGTCTCCGCTTTTGACAGACACGATATCGGGGCCGTCTTGCACGTCTATTTTGTCGGCACCTGTGACGCGAATCAAGCCGAAGGCTGGTGTGGATAAACGGAATCTGTTCCTCTTAATCAGGATGGGACCTCTTAGGTGTGTGAGTGGTGAGAACCATACCCTTACAGAGCGTACTTCTTGAGCTTCTCGAAGGCCTGCGGCTCGTCAGACAGCGCGAGCTTCTTGATCTCAGGCCAGTGCGAGTAGTACTTGTCCGACAAGTACAGGTCAATCATCTGAGCCCACTATAACATTCAGTTAGTAAATAATATGCTTTTTACAGAAGGCTCAAGTAAACAGTACCCCCTGGGCCTGAGTAGCAGATGCGGCAGCAGCAGTGGGGATGATTGTCCAGACAGTGTCATCGACACCTCGTCCGCCATCAAGTAGTCTTTCGACTAGTTGGTCGCCGTAGCTGTTCAGGGTTGTGTCGGCGGATTGCATACTAAACATCTGTTTCAGTGAGGGAAAATGTCTTGATTTAATGTCAGCAACTGTCTGCTGCATCACCTCCCCCATTCGCTTCGTTTCCTTGGCCGCCACGGCGCGGGTCTTGAACGACTTTGCTGTGTCCAAGTCGAGGAAGACGTAACCGAAGAGATGGCCAAGCGCATCGGCCAGCGACTCCTCTGTATAACTGCCGGACCCTCCGCCATTGCTCTTTAGCGGGATAGCAAAGAAACGACCGACGAATGCCGAATGCGCAAGGTTTCCGATGCTTTTCGAGGTTAGTGGATTGTGAAGGTCATACGCAATAGGTCACCTACTCTTTCACCACGTCCACTTGGTACGAGTCGCCAATCTTGCGACTGTTCTGACGAATGAGTTTGGTGGTCGTCTCTTCGTAGAATCGCCGCACTTCTTCGAGGCCATTTTTGGGGCTGTACAAACAGTCCTGGACCACGGCTCTCTGCCGGGCATTGGCGGGACTGTCTCCGCTGAGCATGTAGTCATGGTGAGTGAGTTGAAAGGTATGTGCCCCCCCTGTTATGATATCAGTCTTCATTACGTGAAACCGAAGAGAGGGGTTGAGATGGAGGTAGGCAACTAACATGGGACGCGGAACTGCGACTGGTTCTCTAGCGTATTGACAACCCCCTGCCACGTATTAATTGGTTTTGGGGGGCCAACGAACACTCGTTTGTTGAAATCCAGGTCCTGCGAGGTGCCAAGCTTGTCGAAGATCTCTTTATTTCCTTCTGGAGTGGTGAAGGGGTACAGAGCGGACACGCTGTTTGCCCGATACCACCCAGGGAACGCCCTCATCAGGAGCTTATACATTACTCCACCCCCGGCAACATCATAGTCAGAACCAGCCTCATTGAAACTATTCTCACGTTAGCATACATGCAAGACAAATTGTGAAACTCTACTAAAAGTTGGGTAGCTCACCCGAAGCTTGTTAGGTTTGAGGGGTTGTAATCAACCGAGTAGAACCTGTCTCCACGAACCAGGGCGACAGCATCAGAGAGGATTGAAAATGACGTTGTGAATCCGGGACACAGCCCAGAACCTGGAACGATGGGTTTCTTGACATCCTCGGCTAGAAGCCCTGGATAAAGCTCGATGTTGTCTGGATGTCCGTAGAGCGCTTCGACTGTATTGCCAGATTAGCACAGAAATGTCAACTCATAAGCAGTCGCTAATCTTACGAGCTTCAGCAATAGATGGATCGGGGTTTACGTCCGCTGATAAGAATTAGCTATAATGCTTTTCCAAGAGAACAGGGTGTCCGATTTACTGAACGAAGAATAGGGCTTCAGCTTGAAGAACTCTCTGAGTTCATTCAGTGACGCTAGGCCCCACTCGCGCCCTTGCTGAATTCCGTATATCTCGACGACCTTCAGAACACGGGGGATATTCCGAGCCCCAAACGCTCCTACAGATGGTCAAGATATGGTCAGTGAATTAGTCGAAGGAATAGACCAAGGAGGATCGCATACCAGCCACGCTCTCAGTGGCAGCTTGGAGAAGTTTGACGAGCTCATCATCCGAGAAACTTCCATCCTCGGCCCTTTTCAAGCCGCCAAACGTCCATTTCTCGGGTTCTCGAGGCATATTCATGGTCCACTGGCGGAAACCTTGGAGGAACTTATCGACAGGCATGTCGTCTGGGGGAACACCTCATAGTAAGTATAGGGCTCCGAGTAGGAGCATGTATACGACTCACCGATGCTGACATTGGGGCCGAAGATTTCGTAAAAGAGATCATTCGTCCACTTCTCATCTTGAGCACTCGTAGCACTATGCCATCGATAGATCATGTTGAATTCAGCGCTGACTTGGTTGCCAATTCCTCGAGGGGTTCCCTCCGAGTCGAAGACAGTATCGAAGTCTTCTCGCGGGTCCAGTTTCCAATCGGAATGGATGGGGTTACGGTTAAGATTTAAAATGGTTCGCAGGTAGTCACCCAGGATAATGTTGATGTACAGACCGCAGGTGATGCTGGAGTAGGTTGGTCAGCAAAAGCAGCCATCAAGTCGAGTGCAATATCTTTACAGTCTTCCCGTCTGAAACAGATCATTGTCACGTTTTAATTGAGCCTTGCTGTAGTTGGGGTCGTCTTCAGTCATACCCGCCGGTAGGCTGAAGCGCCCACGCTCGTTGATGATTGCCAACTCCTGAACAATGTAGTTGTGGAAGCGATTGAAGGCTACAACGAGAGCACAAACACCGGGAGGCTGACTGAGAAATCGGCTTTCGGAAAATGTGTCTTTTTTCAAGAGCCCATCCTTGAAAGTCCGGACTCTCTTTTGCTCATCCATGTTGTTGCCGTACAGCGGGCCCAGGTCAAGATATGATGAATTTCTTAACCTGGTTCTGTCTGCCTCGTCAGTGTGGAAAAGATCTGTGCCACATGATTTAGAATAGCCCGAACTTGAAAGAGTGTTTTGGGGGATTTCGGAATTACAGTGGATGATGATGGTGGCGAAGTGGAAGAGACTGCTAGAAACCTTCGTGGGGTGTTCCTTTACAGACGTGTTTCGCGCCAGAAGACCTGATACTGTTAGCCTCCTTTCCGTCTTGACTAGATAGATAGCCTACTTTCGAAAATAACTGATGGATCCGGAAGATCGAGAGGCCCTTGATGCTTTGGAGCGACGCTTCGAGCGTAATGGCTTCCTGCGGCACCGAGTTTGGGATATGTGATGTTCTATAAAATTACTCGTTAGGTCTCCAGGCTCATCACTCTTCAAAACGGCAAACTTACGTTGTTGGAGCCATCAGCGGTGCGGTATCTGAATTCGTCTCCCAGATACGAAATCGGCGGATGCTGCAGGTTGCGCCACAGAGTGTCGATGAACCTTGCATTGAGGTCACCCCGAAGCTTAGAGTCATCTGGCAGAGACGAGGCAACTTGGATGATGTTTTCCACCTGATACGGCAGAAGTTCCGGTTAATTTCTCGGCACATCACTCGTTAATCCGGCAAGTGCTAGAACACCTACGTAGTGATGCAATTTATTGTACACGTATGTACGTACGTACTGTATTTTAGCCATAGTACGTACGTACAATGGGGTTGTACATACAAATACGTACCATACAAATTTCCCCCTTCTATTTTAGGCAATACTGGTAGTAGGGTTCTCACGGTCCTGTTCTTCTGCCATTCTAGCCTCAAACCTCTGATTCCACCTCAGTGCCAACCCTCAATATATCACCCGTCGATTGTAATACACCCTCCCACTCAAAATCCCCATTGGTAGAGGCCATCACGCCATCCATCCAGACCTTCTTGCCCTGCGCATTCACAAATAACTCGAGATATGAATCTTCGAGTTCTAGCCAGTCCTTCTCCTCAAGATCCGTCCAGCGCTTTTTATGGGCGTACTTCTGATCCTTAAGGCGATCTAATACGCGGTCGTTCATAAAAATGAAGGCCTGCATATCAGCGTGCATGGGCGTAAGCCGATTCCGAGCCTTCGTATGTATGAAACTAATAGCAGAGAAACTTCGTTCTGAGGGTACGGAGTTCGCAAGCGTGTTCATTACCTTCACAGCTACTCTAGCCAGAATCGAGCGCTGGTTGAGGAGGCACTGCCACGCCATTGCTGGCTTGAAGCCATCGTCGTATACAGCGCTGTGCTTATTAAATAAGCCGTCTGGGCCGCCTGTACGCATTCGGAAGTGTGTGAATTCGGAAAGGGCACGGTGATATTCGTTGTCGTTTTTCAGCTGTTTCTGCAAATACTCTTGTACGCGCGCAAAGACGCTAGGCGGCAGTTTCGAATTTGGGCCTGTTGTATCAGGCCGGAGGGCATCGGCGATCCAATGTATATCGTACGTTTGCTTATCAAGCCGGGCTTTGAATATAGCGTCAATATCGTCCCACGGAATATCAGGAAACTGATCAGCCTCTCTCATCTCAACCCATTTGCTTTTGATTTGCAGCCAGCGATTTACAACGTGTGCGATTCCCGCCCCATCAGCCTCGGAAGCGTGTTGAAATTGGTTCACGCGCTTTAGCACAGCGATCTCAGCCTCGAGTTTTAGCCAGAAGCTGTTGTCTTTTATGATTCGAACTGCTTCGGGTAGGAGAACGGAGGAGGGAGAAGAAAGAATTGTACTGAGAACCCCAGCGTGTAATTACACTATTCGTAACGAGCGAGTTAGTATAGTGATTTCTCAGTCACAGCTGGCGATTTACCGGTACCTTCTGATCAGCGCGCGAGTTACTCCGTTCCACCTCATGCGCTGGCACATTCTCAATCTTTGCAATTGTAATTTAGACCGTGAGAAGAACGTGAGAAGAGTGCTGACGTTATTAAAGAGATCCTCAAAGAATGGAAGAAGAAGGATATCTTTGATTAGAAGCTGAAGGCCGTGAGAATCGCATAGAGAGAAGTTGATATGTGAGAGCTCTGGGAATCTCCCTAGTAAGTCGTGTACAGAGCGTATCGTATTTTCGGTATCTGTACAGATAGAATTGATTCTGGAGAGATCACAGCCGCACAGTTGCTGCATTTCTCCCCATATCAACTTCACCCAATTCTCCGCTGTGTGCTGTTCGTCTCCCGTGTCAAACGTTTTCCAGTAGAAGGCTGGGCCGTCTGGTAGTTGTACCGAGATATTAACGATTCTGTGGCCCGAGACATTATCGGAAGCGTCAAATATGATATTGAACCATTCTGAGCTAATAATGCGTTTGAAAACCTCGTCATAGAGTTCCTGATAGAAGTCGGGAAGAATTCTCGTGATAACGGCGCGGTTAGGAGGCTTCCAGCCAGGCTTAATGCGAGTGAAGAAATAACGCCAACGGCGGCTCTCGAAGAGGCTGAAGGGGCGGCCGCCGGCGATTACGGCAGCGGCGGCATCATAGGCGAAACTGTGACTCTCGTCTTGCGAGATATGCTGAATTCCGACCTCGGTTATCTTCTTTTGTATAGCTTCAGAATATGAGGGAAGATAGCCAGCGTTATCTTGAGCTTGACGCTCTTGTCGCTGCTTGGCTTGCCATTTCTCACACGCAGCGAGATGCTCTCTCGGCCTCCCAATAGAGGTCGCTGCAAAATCTTTCTGGCAGTGACGGCATCTGTATCGCTTGCTTTTCTTGGAGTTAGAGCGGCCGAGGTCGATAAACTGTCGCCAAACGAAGGCAGCGTTAGCATTGGTGGGCGCCATCTTTTTGGCGATACCTTCAATTGGGAGAGAATAACAGAGTGCGTTGAGCTGCTAAGCGAGCAGAGTTTTTGTACAGCCCCGTATTTGTACGATGTGACCCACAAATTCCCTTATTAGGAATATCATGGACCCTCATTGTACGTACGTAGTACGTGTACGTACTTTTTCTTTTTGTACGTATGTATGTACAACCGTGTTGTACGAAAAGTACAACATCACTACACCTACGAGGTATTTGCGATCATCAATCTGACCGCCCTTGGAAATCACATCCTTGGCCCCGGCAAGTAGACTCAAATTGGGTAGAATGCGGCCCGTTTGGCTTAGAAGATCGCGCCGAGCTTCTGAAAGAAGCTCGACTAGGCGTGACTGCACGTTGGATGGCTTGTTTTCGCTGGAGGAGTCCATGTTTGCGTCAAGAAATGTTCTTGAGAAAATGAAAATGAGAGAGGATCGTTTGCCCATTCGTAGCTACAAATGGTCAGTTTTCAGTTCATAAGTAGGAACAAGCAAACATGTGATATAACACAACTCAAACCCAGAACCACTCGAGCTAGAACTTTGACGCATGTAAGGTACTTTCTCTGACTAACCTTATACACGGTTACAGCTACACAGTATTCTAAGAAATCACATGTAAAATCGTCGTACGTGACATGATGTACAGTACGACAGTAAGCTGCTTCGTATAGACATCGATGGCAGCCTGTATTGACGGCCGCATGGCGCAGAAGATTTCACCGAAGATTACGCGTCTTGCACTTTTACGCAATAATAACCTACTGGCCAGTAGATATTGAGGGGGTTTCATCCGGCAGTTCGAATGTGCATAAGCCACTTACTTCTCGCCAAAGTCAGCCCGACGACTCCCACTGGCAGCAACTACCATGGACCTTTCCATCTTGAAATCGGCTTTTACTAAACCTCGATGACCATTGGTTCCTCAAAAAAATTATTTCGTATTGACATCATTCGTAGTTGACCTCGCCGTTCCATCAATGGCAAGCTGAAAGATGCGTCTGACATTGTCCGAAGTGAGGCGTTATGAAGTAGGGTGGTAGCTAGCACCATTGGATGTTGTTTTCAGCCAACTCTGCCGTGCTATCCGTTGACTGCGGGAGAGACATTTCCTACTGGGTTGATGTTGTGTCACCGTAAAACGTGTGGTAGGAACGGTAGCCTCTTATCTGTAGTATGATTCTCAGCCGACGGTCTCACAGTCATCAATGTCTTATTAGCATTTGGCATGTGAAGAGGTTGTCTCAAATGAACCATAGTTTGACATGTGAGGATATCGCGTCGAATGAATCAGGAACTGCAAGGCTGGAGTACCCCGTAACGTTAATACTGTCACTGAAAGCGGTCTAGGAAACTGATTTACAAATGTCACATTTACATGCTTACGGCGCTACACATGTGTAGTCAAGGGTGTATGTTAGCGTTAAGGATAGGGTAACAGAAACCGCCTTATCACATTGTATAGGACGAGCTTGTATTGTGGTATCTATATCGTAGTAAGATATAAGATTCATATACTAGCTACTTCGATGGAAACTGAAAACTACGGACACCAATGCACTAACTATAGGAAAAATACAACCGCATTTTTACCTACCTGCCGAGCTGTCTATCATCGTGCAACATTATACAACAATCAAGTGCTGTCTCTCACAAACCAATCCTTTGTTGTCCTCCACGTTCTCTATTGATTCAACTTCCGCACATCATGGCACCGAACTCCCCCAAGTTGGCAAGCTACAAGCGCATAATCCTCTGCGCCGACGGTACATGGTTGGCGTCGAATTTGGGAGATGCGTCCAAGCCGTCCAACGTCGCCACACTTGCTCGAGCGATTGCAAGCACCGGCATCAATGAGGATGGTTTAGCCGTCAAGCAGGTTGTGTCTTACCATTCAGGCCTCGGCTCGGGGGACCTGCCCTTCCAGAAGGCAATATTCGGTGAGTCTCGCCTTGAATCGTACTCCTTCCACCTGAGGACACTTGGTTGACTGATTTTTTCTTTTGCGCTTGCAGGCGGCCTGGGCTGGGGCCTTGACAATGATGTTTGCCAGGTCTATGAATTCATCTCCAATAACTATGAGCCGGGTGACGAGCTTTCCTTCTTTGGCTTCTCGCGTGGGGCCTTCACCGTCCGTTCTGTCGCCGGCCTCGTTTGCGACATCGGGGTCCTCTCAGCAGTGCACATGCCCCGGTTTGCGGAAATGTGGCAGGCGTATCGCCAAAATACAAGCGGCGAGTCGTTCAGGCGCTCCACTTGGTACCGCAATCATGCCAAAGAGGTGGGGTTGACAGACGTGAGGGTCAAAATAGTTGGCGTTTGGGACACAGTTGGCGCTCTGGTAAGTGACACAAGCCGCATCACGGATGCTTTCCAATTTGCTAACGTCTGGGTGAAGGGTATTCCGGAATGGGGTTTTGTGAAGTGGCTCACAAAGGCTGGCGTCCCTGTCAACAAGCAGTACGCTTTCCATAACACGAATTTATCAAAACGTGAGTATTGCGAGACACACGGAAGGCGTCCAATAACTAAATAAAAGCCCTCGACTAGGTGTGGACTATGCCTTCCAAGCCCTTGCTATCGACGAGAAAAGATTGACCTTTCCTCCTACTATTTGGCACAAGACCGACGATAGTCCTGCGAAGGAACTGCAGCAATGTTGGTTCCCAGGCGTACATGGAAACATTGGCGGGCAGGCAGATTTCCCACCCACCGCCGGCGATCAGGGTGAGATTGGGAACAACACATTTGCGTGGATGGTGAGCTCTATATATCCAACTTGCTTACTACACTGCAGTTGGTTAACTGAGTTGTGCCAATCTAGGTGGACAACGTCTCCGGCATGCTCACCTTTGAAGAGGACGCAATCAACACCCTCATTGAGGAGCATCGGCTGGCAATCAACAACCTCGCCAATGGTTGGGGTTCCGGGCCAATCGTGGACAACTTCTCTGGGATACAAGGTGCCTTCTTCCGACTTCTCGGACGGCAAGACCGCACACCTGGCGACTATTCAAGGGATCCGGGAGACGGCACCAGTGGCGCTACGAATGAATTCTTCCACCCTATGGTCCGAATCCGCGAATGGAAGGTCAAGTCTTGGAGCCCGGCGTCGATGCAGGGGTGGACTCTTTCAGAGCCCGACGAAAAGAGAGGGTGGATATGGGTGAAGCAGGGCGTTCAGCCTTTGTCAGAGTACGTGATGCGCGAGGACAAGAGAATGAGTCTCATGTATAATGAGGCTGGGGCCATCAAGTTCAAAGTTGGGGAGAGTTTGTCCCGGCTGCTCTGTCCGAGAAACATTCTGTTGGAGCTGGATAGAGACAATGGGATTGTAATGGACAGGGACAAGCGGCGTACAAGTGTAGTGGATTGATCAGGGAGGATTTCTACTAACTTCAATATCATGCATGCATAGTGAACAGACTGGATCGTGAATCCAAGTTCTCAAACATCTTGAAGGGGTGGGGGACTCGTCACGAGCCCAGATTCTCTGAAGTGTCTGATTGGGTACGTGTTTTTTCTTCGTTCCGTCCCCTCCCCGCTCTGAGTTCCTGTACATCCTTATACTGAAGTAGCTAGAAGGATTGCTGTAACAATTACACGCCCAATTATCCAAAATACACACCGTGGCAGTTAATGTCACGAGCTAGGATTGTCAGAAGTGTCTGTTGGATACGGCTAGGGAGATTGAATCACAAGACTATAGTCTAATTGAAAGCTTGGTTCAGAATCCTTGTGAAGGAACTGCAGCAATGTTGGTTCCCAGGCGTACATGGAAAAGTTGGCGGGCAGGCGGACAAGATCAATCAATAGAATCACTGCATTCCTCCCCTTCATTTACTAGATTCATCTGGATAAGTGCATCGCAAATCCAACACTTATCCGGCCCTTATTCCGCCACCTGGGGGTCAATCCAACACTCGTCTAACTTTTGTGGCTTGTAACTGATGATGGATCTGTAACGGTCAATTCGATCACAGGGATAGTGTTCAATACGATGTGGAGACCAAAGATGATGATTGTCTTGATCTAGGATGCCTCCGGCTCCCTCTTTTCTTGTGAGGGGTTTTGGGTCAATCTCACACCCTATGGCTAAGATCAGGATATTGATATATCAGAGGATTGTGCCTATCCGGCCCTTGTTCCGCCACCCGAGGGTCAATCCAACAACTGACATTCTTTTCGAACGCATGTTGTCACGGTGTGTATTTTGGATAACTGGGCGTGTAATTGTTATAGCAATATCCTTCTAGCTACTTCAGCATAAAGGATGTACAGGGACTCAGAGCGGGGACCTGACGCAATCAAGATCAGACATACACCCAATCAGACACTTCAGACAATCTGGGCTCGTAACACATGTAAGCCAATGTGAACGAGTAATCCTACAGAGTATATTTTTTCGTCAGGCGATACGACGGTAGCGTCATAGCTGCATATGCCCTCGGTTACCGGCATCGCGTGGCGTGAGTGGCACTTCCCACTCCCAGGCCATCAGATGTCAGCAACATCTGCTTGAAGTACAATGCACCTGCCAACTGAATAGCCAGTAGCTGTGGCTTGAATTATTAAAATCCTAACAGCAGTTCGAGCTTGCACTTTAAAGGCAGTCCAATTGAATCGACAGCCTCCAAAGGCTATCCTTGCAGGTGTTGATGCGACGGGTGCATGTGATTCGGCGATATAGAAGCCGAGAGAAGCCATGTCAGCCCACTTCACGTTCGATGTGCCACCACTAGCTGGCATAAGCCGTGTCACCGCTCAGAGTGACGCTTCGCTGAGCCATAGAAACCTTACCATTTCCAGTCAAGATACAACATGTGAATGCAAAGAAGAGCCTAGGTACTTGAAGCCCAATACTTCTTGAGGCCTTCCTTCATGTTCATGAATGGCGTCCAGATGTCCACTCCCGCCGCGCTGCCCTGAACTCAATGCTTGGCTTAACCAGGGACAGATCCCAAGGTTTCGTGACCGTTGTCTCAGAGGTTGCGTCTAATATTGCCGGGATAGTTCGCAAAGGTGACATCTGACACGCACACCATTGTGCAGAAAATTTACAGGCGATAGTGCCAGCATAGCCCTTAAGGTGGCGGGAGATATCACCTGCACCGAGATGAAGATCGTGGGTTATTCAGTCGGTACCTCTGCTAAGGTAGGATCCGAGGTCGCGGGCACCGCAAATAAGATCGCGAACGATGCCAGCGATAGCCTCCTAGACACGGATATCACTAGGATACCGAGTAAGGTGCTTCGAGGGTGAATTTTACGAGTTTCTACAGTAGTCATAGGGCTCTATTAGCTTACGAAGCCTTCCCCTATTCCAATAGCATAGACAGCATAAAAACTAACATTCAGACCATTATTAGGTAGAGAAATCAAGAGTCCTTCTTTGCTTGCATTCATCCGCAAAGTGTGACAGGTTTTCACCACATGTTATCACATGTTCGAGATTAAGAATGTGAAAAGTGAAAAACCGAACAGAAGGGCCCAACCAGCGTCTTTTCACCGCAGTGGCTTGGAGCTCAAGGAATGCTTCCGCGGCCCGTATTGAGCTGAAACAACTTCATGTGGAGGCTGAAGGACGGCTGGCTGAATGGATTTTGGCACATTTCTGAATCTTACTGACGGCGAGAGTTTACGTGCGTTACAGTCACACTAGGAAGGATGCTTGACACTCGATGCAGCCCTAGTCTTGGAAGGGTCACGAGGTCCTCAACAGATTCCGTGGTCATAAGCTGTGGCAGTATCAATGCCTAAATACCCGCACGATCCTGACAGTGTGACAAAACCACTTGCAGTAAAAGCGTAAGACACCAGCACATAGTCATTCTCCTAAATGTGTCTAATGATCATCAACAGCGTGAGACACGGCTCGACTTGGATGGAGATTGGGACAACGAGGCTGGCCGAGATAACGGTGGCGCTGTAAGCTGACCGTGTTGCGTGTCTCAAGCTCGAGGAATGTGCACCAAATCAATGTTACACTTCAGCTTACAGATATCACGTCAAAATCACCGAGGCGGCTGAACGCCTCCAAATCTAGCCCGTGTCCCTAAGCACTCCTGAAAAGTATAAAACTAGATGTCGCTCGCGTCTTAAGCGTGTCCACCAGAGACTTCAGCCAATTTTGTATTTGACTTCTTTCAGAAAGAAATCATGGTCCGAATTCAAGATTTTGAGGGGATGCAATACTCCCGCGATGGCACTCCTGCTGAGAAACAGGACTACGCCTACTTCAACCAGCAATATGCGACCTCAACTCACCAAGAGGATCGCAACATGTACCCAGATCTCATCGTTCAGCCGAAACGAGACGAAGACGTCACCAAGGCTGTGATATGGGCCAGAGAGAACAAAGTCGCTATCGCTGTCAAGAGCGGCGGTCACCAGTACAGTGGTGCGTCGTCTACCAGTGGCAATAACATTCAGATCGACCTTAGCAACACGTACAAGGACTTGATGGTTCTGAATCCCCGCGACCCCATTGACCAAGATAGAGCACTGGTGTACGTTGGCGTCAGCAATCAACTCAAGGAGTTCAACGCATATCTCAAGCACAACCAACTGTTTGTCCCCCACGGAGATTGCGCTTACGTATGTGTGGGTGGGCATGGTCAAACTGGTGGTTATGGCCAGCTTGGCCGTAGCTTTGGCCTTTTTGGCGATCACATCAGAACCATTCGCATGGTCTGCCACGACGGTGTCATTCGAGTCATCTCTAAAGAGAACGACGCCGAGCTTTTCTACGCCATACTCGGGGGCAGTCCAGGTAATTTTGGCATCATCTCACACTATACCGTCGAGGTGTATCAGGCCAAGAGCTACATGGGGACCTTTGCCGGTCCAAACGGATTCAAGGGACCACATGGAATCAAAGGGCTCTGGATCTACTCCCCCAAAGTCCTCAAAAAGCTGCTTACCGCCGTCGCACAAATGGCCGACAATACCAAGGTCTCGCGAGGCTTTGACCTCACTGTTAACGTCCTCAGCACCGACTTTCCCATAGCGATGCTATTCCCTACATTGAATAATGCTGGTCTTTGGGAACACATTCAAAACAAGATCAAGAACGCCCTTGCAGATGAATTTCTTGAGTGGCTCAATGGTCGCTTCCCCGCCGTCATCGTGGTCTATGCGCAATGGTGCCCGACCAGCAAAGATGATAAGTATGACGAGAGTGTTGATCAATGGTTCAACAAGTTCCGGGCCCTCAAGGATTTCTTCGAAAATGAGACTCTCTTCATCGACGAGTTCGAAGAGGACATGTCTCAGATGACTGGAAGATGGATCCTCCCCACGCGGCGAGAGTTTGATCTCCCTTACGTCAAGCGCACCCACTCCACCAACTCGAAGACTCTCGAAAAGGACGGCTGGGTCGACTCTGTGATTGATCGCATCGACTTGATCTATAACCCGCGCCAGTTGCTCGATAATAACCCAGGGGATAAGGAGTACGAAGTCTACACCCATTGCAAGCTTGTAATGCAGATCCAATGCTTTGGAGGCGCCAATTCGCGTTTCTATCTAAACAAGGATAACGGCACTTCCTACAGCTGGAGGGACACGTCGGTTGTCCAGACGCTGGACTGCTTTCATGAAGTGGGTGACAAGTATAAGGAGTATGCCGAAAAGTGGCAGGCCAAGAATGACTCTATTATGGCTGGTCCCTCGAGCCCGTTTAGTAAGCAGGACAAACGTTTGCTCTGGGGCTCTTATGGCGACTGGGACTTGGGGAAGCAGGAGGTTTGGAAATGTTATTATGAGGATGCGGACAAGTACCAGAAACTGGGTAGGGCAAGGGGTAAGGCTGATCCTAACGGTACCTTCACTGCAAACCCGTTTGCTGTTTCGGCTATTGAAACAAAGGACGTTTAAACTGTAGATTGCTCTGTTGAGGGGCATATAATAGCCGACCCTTTATCCCATTGGATCATCCTCAACCTGCATGACGTGTAAGTGCGAGTGTGGGGGTTGTCGTGGGGGATGAGCGCCGAAGATCATGTACTACTCTGCCCATGGACGAGACTCATCTTGCCGATGACCCGGAGAGTCAAATGGAATGGCACATTTATGGTAGTC
Organism: Ilyonectria destructans; assembly: GCA_020740775.1. Classification (NCBI taxonomy): domain Eukaryota; kingdom Fungi; phylum Ascomycota; class Sordariomycetes; order Hypocreales; family Nectriaceae; genus Ilyonectria; species Ilyonectria destructans. The sequence continues at coordinate 327,787 of JAHEWK010000034.1, forward strand.
TTCAGGAGGATGCTCGAAATAATTGTCTTTAGCGTCTTTCGGAGTTAGAAGTGTACTAAGCATGCGTTTCCCTCGACCTTCTACATGAGCCGCAAAACTGGACTGATGCAGCCATTGCTAATCCTTCGAGGCAGTCCATCCTCAGCGAATCCCTCTGATTGTACCCGTTTTGATTCCAAGCTGGACCCCTAAGTTGTTCTGACCCGAAAAAGTTACTCCGTGACGTCCTGTCCGGTGCTGGCCTGCCGCCGATTGATGAAGGCCGCTCTGCTGAGGGACGTAGTTGATTTGGTATTGCTTCCCGTGGGCTTGTACTTGTTCTTTTGCTTGCTGCCTCAGTCTCCCTGCGTTGAAGAGTGATAAATAACCAGCAACCGGCTGGTTATCGAGAAAAAGTAAAGAGAGTGATAATAGTGATTTAATTGATCAAGTACAGTCGCGAGCACGTACACCTTCCGCTTTCACAGCATCTTTGCGAATTGAGATTGGTCCCACGTAGTGCCAATAACCTTTTTTAAGACTGTGTATACTCGGAGAGGTGGGTAGTGTGCGTATCTTAGCCACCCGAGCAAGGTACTGAGGACGATGACTCGCACTGTCGATGTGGAGCACCAGCCTCTTAGGACGGTGCCTATAAAGACAAAATACAGCGGGCAAATACCACTATTCGGAACCAGTTCTCGGGAAGAGAATGGCTTGGCCAGTTGCCCTTAACTGTCACTCGCTGGGCGTTAGACCAGCTGGACGAGATCCACAGGCTTATGGAATCAAGCGAGGTCTCCAAGAAGATGTTGCCACCTTGTACAGGCTATACAAAAACTCAGTATGGCTTGCCTTGTACTCACAGGCTCTTGGAGTTGGCTCTTCAAGACGAACCACTAAAGAAGGAAGACTTGGATCCATTTTGGCATATCAAACGATCACGAGACATTGACGATCCTCTTCTTCAAATAAAACATCCTCCAATGGGGATACCTAAGGGTCGACCACGAAATAGCGAACCATTTGGCAACGAACGTGCAATCCCAGAACAAGAATTTGCCCCTCAAGGCTCAACACGAAGTGGCGTGCAGAGGTCAACACGTCGAAATTACTCCCATTTCGAACTAGGACCAACTCTTGATGAGAAAGATGCAGCTGACTTACATGACCAACAACCTCGGCGAAAACGGCGTAAAGTTGCTGTTTCAGTAACAACTCAAGCTGCTCGTCAACAGGCAAAGAGACAGGAAGATACGAACAAGCCAATTGAGCGGCATATTGCTCTTGAAGTGGAAGAAAACCCGGAAATAACAGAGTCGTCGCCTGCAAAGGAAACGGGAAAAGAAAAGGTTGGGGATAGCATTACTGTTGCAACGGATTAGGAAGTTATCCGGGGAGTAATTTAACAATTAAGGTAGTTCAATACTGCCTTAGCACCAAAGGTAGCTGCAATTAAGTTAGGACTAGTCTTGTCTTAGTTTCCATGGTTGTGGGCCGCATTGTTGGAAATGCCGGAGACATAGCTGACGGGGCGATGTCGGAGGCATTGTGGCTGAATGTGGGGGGGGTGCGTACGAATTGAGAGTTGGGTGCGTATCAATAGAGTCTGTCTTGATTTTGATTGAACGCTGAAGCCTACATACTCAATTTGGCCATAATTGTGAACCGATTCCATCTGCATCCAATTCTTGTGTCGTTTTCGAGATGCAGGGCCGGACGAACCGACCTTGAGCCAAGGCTTTTGGGTAGCATCACTCGATGTGAGAGATCTTCGCATTCGTGAAGTCAATTTTCCGGCCAATTCGGATCTCGACTGATCGGGCGGTGAGCGCGGCGTGTAGATTCTACATAAACGAGTCAGGGATACGAGCTGTGCTAAAGATTTGAGCCTGTCGGGCTCTGGACATCGCTTCTAGGCTAGGCCTAAATGAGGCAAAAAGCTCCCAGATGGGTCAACGACATCATCCGACGGCTACCGAACGAAGGGGGTGCCAGGAATACGAGAAGACTACCCCAAAGCTAACCTAATGCATGAGTGATGATCAGGTGGGCGCCGAAATACGACATGACACTGGAGGTGGCGAATAGGGCGGGTAGTACGGACGCTATACGAAGTAGGGCCCATCCGCAGGTGGGAATGGCACGCAAATAGAGCTTCGCCCGTGTGTTTTCGTGCGGCCGGACCCAAAGCTGTGCAGTATTCAACCGAGCCATCTGATGTCATGTGGGGTAATGGCTCAACCTAGGCTCGTGATGGAAGAGGAGTGACCCTTGGGGTTGAGTTCCCGAGAAGCCATCAGCGTCGACCCGTCATTACTTCCAAGTATAAAGGGTACCATCGATTCTCTCTCCCACTCAATCTCATCACTCGCTTCATATCACATCACACAGTCAAGCATTTTGACAACCAATCAACAACTATAATACCTCCCACCTTTTCTATTAACATTTAATCAATTCCAACCGCAACTATGCAGCTGTCCAACATCCTCTCCATCTTCACCTTCGCCACTGCTGTCTCGGCAGTCTCTGGTTAGTACCACCTCTTAGCCATAAATGCTGGCAATTTCGTTAACAAACAAATATTAGTCTCATATGATACTGGCTACGATGACCCCAACCGCTCCCTCACTGCTGTCGCTTGCTCTGACGGTGCCAACGGACTCATGACCAAGCACCCCACCTGGAAAAAGCAGAGCGACATCCCTCGATTCCCCTACATCGGTGGAGCTGCTTCTATTGCTGGCTGGAACTCACCCAACTGCGGTCTCTGCAAGAAGGCCACCTACAAGGGCAAGACCATCTATGTCCTGGCCATTGACCATACCGCCAACGGCCTCAACATCGGCAAGAATGCTATGGACGCTCTTACCAACAACCAAGCCACTCAGCTTGGTCGCATTGAAGCCACAGTCACCAATGTCGATAAGAAGTTTTGTGGTCTGTAAATGACCAGGCCTCGATCATGAATTCACGATGGGTAATTTGTGTTGAAATGAGAATTAGTAGCATGTATACATGGGCGCTTTAGACTACGACTGTGCGGGGTCACTATGGTAATTTATTATATGAATCTTCTATCTCAGTCTGACCATTCCAATTTTTTATGTGAGTCTGAGCCGATACCATTCTTGCCTGAGTGGCGATCGAACTCCAGCTGAGTGCTCGAACAATGCATGAGCATGACTAGTAATTTGAGGAATGATAGTATCTAGTTAGTGGAAGATATCAGAGAATATGGTATCAGTTAAAAGGAGTCTAGAGGTAATGCATAACCTAATCTATCAAGATTCTTCAGTTGATAGTGTCAGGAAGTTCTTAGCTCAGTGCAAGATCTCTCTTCTTTTGTGGAAAAGAAGCAGATCCCGGTAATCATAACGTCCAAGCTTGTACTACATTCCCATCAGTCATGTCTTGGTGGACCGCGTGGGCACGTACAATGGGAAAACAAAGAAAGCACAGCGTTACTGTGAGGGAACGATCATGTGACTTTCATAGTTTATGAATAGTCTCATTTTATATTGTGTAAATAGCTTAAGTCAGAGTTTTCCTTACAAAACTCTTTATCTCCTTGTAAACAATCATTTTGCCCAAGTCGCACTCGACCTCGTTCGTGCTCTTGCCCCATCACATATGGCTTACCAATACCCCTCTTCGATAGATCACTGTCCCCGACGTGACTATTGACATCGACACCTCTAAATCTCACTGTCGCGTTCAAACCTCACTAAAATACCCCTGTAACCAAAGTTTCACCCCAGCGACGACGGGCTGACCCCTTATACGACTTACGGCTACATGCCGTCCATGGACTTCAACGCCCCCAGCCCCTACGACCAGTCCAACCCTCATGTGAGTTGCGCCAGTCAAACGCCCCGCGGGGTAACTCGAGACCCACGTTGCTGATGGGGTTCGCAGACTCCTCCGCTCTCGCACTCTTGGGACCACTCGGCCAACTACTCAGAGGCCGGATAGGGATATCCCACCACGCGTCTGTCAATGCCCAGTTCGCCCAAGCTGATTCAGCCTCAATAGAGTGAAAGACTACGTCCACATTCTCACCCGTCTGATCCAAGACGATTATTATTCATCGTTTTCTCCGGGTGATGGGGACGGTCCAACACACTCCGTGGGAAATAGCCACCCAGGCATAATTGGCCCCACAAGCTACTTTGCAGCTGGTTTAGGCGTTAGGATCAGCCCACGACGTGAATCGGCAATGAGACCGAGATTGACCAAGACACGAGACTGGACAATGTCCCAGAATATCACGCGCGCAGACGCCTCTCTCTCTCTGGTTTTTTTTTTTTTTTTTTAATTATACCCCCTTCTTTTTATACTCGCTTCCAAGCTCCTTTTCCTTTCTCCTGACATTTGTATTGCGTGGACGACCCAATTGCTATGTCCTACTTCAGCCTCTTTCCTGTACGTCTTACCCTTCCACCCTTGGTCTGACCAATCAGACGCACCGCCCCCCAACCCAACCTACGAAGCAACCCTAAAAAGTGTCGGTTCACTTGACTAGAATCCGACGGCGACCTAATAGGGGTCGCTTATGTGGACGGCAAAAGAAAAAAAGGGGATTTGAGTCAAAAACCCTGCGCAAAAGGAGTAGGGCTGCTTAAGTTCCTAGAGCACCTGAAGACACATAGCGAAGCAGATAGGAAGGGACCATCAGGGCAGAAAAATCGATGGTGTATAGGATACAGCTTTTCCGAGATGTCTTCTATCGCCTCATTGAGCAAGAGACAATCCGCCGAGAGCTTGAAGGCCTGTTTACATATTCGGGCTTGTATACATGGCGACTGGAGCTCTTGTGCTGAGCAATGGACTCTTTGGCTCGAAAGGAGAGAAGGGTCTTGCCCTGGACGGCCACGCAAGTATTCCTGATCCGGTAACCTACATTGGGACACTTACGACGATGGGCGTCGGCATCGAACACGACACGCAGGGCTCAACAGGGTATACTTGGGAAGACCAGCGGGTACTTGCAGTCGAGTATCGAAAAGTGGTTAAGCCGTGAATCTTGTCACATTTTAATGAGCTCAAGGTTGGCAAGAAGCAGTTCACAAAGAAATACGCGGTATACCGGGACGAAGAGGAGAGCCAGGGCTCTGATTCCTCCGCAGAGGAAGACAATTTTGATGATATTCTGTTCTTTGGCTTGGATGATTGGAGGACAGGGTACGTAGATGTTTTTATAGATCTGCCTGATAGTATAGCGGCCACGTACTGTACATACAGCGTTGCTTTAGCAAGATCCAACGTGATCCCTTTCGGTAGATAACACAGGTACACCGCAATACGCGGGTCAACATCCAACCACATACTACAGGAATTGAATGACGTAATGTCAGAGGGGTGCTCTACTGAACCTCAAACGCTGGACCTGAGTGGCTAATCACAGCCGGTGTTCTAGCGACGTCTAGACGCGGCGAACCCATGCAAGTACGCTTAGAATCCAGGGCTCCGGTCCGGAGTGGAATCAAATTCTACATCATGCCGAGATCTCAGTCGCAAGGTTCAGCTAAGCTACGGGCTCAAAGCCAGAGGGGACGGATAATACGAGCCCATCGATGCTGTAGTTTCATTGCGGTCTCTTACTTCCGTTCTTTATGAAGCAGATAAGCCATGCAGTCTTCTTTGAATAGTTAACCAGCCAAGGCGTTCCTGGATCGGACTTTGGATGGCTGTGTGTATCATCGGGGTTTGAACTGCGGCAATTTGACCCACTTCTAGTGGAGGTTATCACCTAACTAAAAGTCCCCTGTAACCAGCCCAACACATCCTGGCCAAACTCAACCGGCTTCTCGAGGAGCGCCCAATGCCCCCCTTCCCTTATCACACTCTTGACATTCGGCAGCAACCCTGCATCAACGCTCGGCTGTAGTGCAGCGGGCCTGCACACAAAATCTTGCTCTCCGCCCCAATAGAAAACCGGCACCTTGACCGTCTTTGCCTCCTCAGCCACCAGTGTATCTGCCTCATTCTGCACAGCGAACGTTAACGCTTTGTACCAACAACTTGGCGCGTCAAAACCACCATCTTTGCAAAACCGGTCCATGAAATCTACCTTGTGATCGGGCGTCGCGTACGGCAGGGTCGGCTGCGTGCGGCCCTCGGTGACAAACTTGCGCATCCCGCCCGGGCTGGTCCAATTCTCGAGCCAGGTGTGCGGGTCACCAAATGCCACGCTATATACGGACTCGAGGTTCTGGTTCATAACATCCGCGGCATCTTTGGCGGTAAAGAAGTGCCAGTACTCGTAGATACCGAATCCGTACGCCTCTTTGGTCACCTTGTTGACCGCGTCAAGGTCGAATTGCCCGGTTGGAGGGATATAGGCGACGTTCACCATGATCAGGCCGGATACACGCGAGGGGTAGAAGTTATACAGTCGCTGGCACATGGCGCTGCCCCAGTCGTGGCCGACGGAGATGACGGTGGTTAGCTTCTCAGCGTCGAGAATTTCGACAGCATCGGCCGTCATATGCGGCCACGCATATGAGCTGAGGCCGGTGGGCTTGGAGGTCCCACCGTAGCCCAAGCAGTCTAGGGCGACGATGCCATAGCCATGCGGGAGGAGCCAGCCGTTGATGAGACCAGCCCAGAGCCGCGCCGTGTCGGGCCAGCCGTGGAAGAGGATGAGAGTTGGCTTGGAGTCCTGGGCGGGGGAGGTGTAGAAGGTGTAGCTGAAGCCACGGGAGACTTGGAGGGTCTTTCTGGTGAGCTTTGAGAGGTCCATGTCGTCAATTTGGACGAAGGGCATAGGGAAGCTAACAGAATTTGTAAGTTACGAAGGGAGAGCAGTCCGCCGTACATATAACAGGCTTATCAAAAACAGGTCTACGAGGCCCAGTTCTCTCCCTCACCCCTGGTTGATCCTAATGGCTAGGACTGTTCCCCTCATCGCCACTGCTGATGTCAAGAGAGCCCACATTCAGCGAGTTGCGTTGCGGATCAAACCTTAAGTCAATGGGGATCGTAACGAGCATGTGCGTGTGTCCGCTGAACCATTCATACCTGCAATCGAGCTCAGAGAAACCATTAATTGGGGTGAGAAGGTTTGTTATAAACTACGCTCATCTTCACACAGGCTGGCGATCAATTCAATTCCATCAATTTCGCCTTCGCGTGGCGTTGCGTTGACAGCTTACTCAGCATTTGGCCCGTGGAGTTGATCCACCGCATCTCCAAATTGAATTGATGGCGTTGAATTGAAGTGGTTGAACCGCATACGCGTGTCGAGATCCCTAGCTCGTACTGGGACATAGGTAGGCGGCACCAACAGTAAGTCGAAAGCTGTTGGTGACAACCGAGGGTAATCTTTTCCGTCTCTCCTACCAATATTGGATGGGATCCTTGACAAGAGGCTCGTTCTCCGCGCTAGGACTCGAGAGCCAGTGGTTATATTCGCTATGGTCTGCATTCAGTGACCTTTCCAAGGAAGAACATCCGCCTGGCAGCTCCCTCAGAAATCGAAAAAGGTCGGGAACTTGTTCCATGGAAAGATTTTCCATTCATCTGGCAAAGAATCCAAGTTCGTAATCGGCGTGCTGGTTGAGTTGCTGTCCGAAGTTCGCCGGCGCTTGGTAGGTACGTTGATTTCCATTTTGATCGCAGGAAGTGGATGCAATGTTTTGGGTGAAGGTTGCTTCGAGGCGCGACTTGGGAAGGCGAGACGTGTTCGAGTGCCTTAAGTACTGCATACATTGCCGCATGTGCAAGTAGTATGGGTCTAGAAAGTACTAGTGACTAAGCGGGTTGGAAGCAACTCTCGAGTGCAGCCAATGCTACCCTGGACCGCCACCCGTCTCAACCGTTTCAACCGGTGGTCAACGTTGAAGCCATCGCGATGGAATTGAGGCTTTCAATTTCGAGGCGAGATTGAATTGATTGAATTGACGCACGGGCCTTCCGCTTCAACAATATGTTGGATTGAGACCCTGTATTACGAAACCTCTGATAGACTGATATCCTGACCTTAGTCAGAGGGGGTGTCAGAAAACCCCTCTCTGACCGGCCGGGCCCAACGGGGCCCAAGCAAGAATCAAGATCATCATCACTGCTTTGAACACTATCCATTTGATCAAATTGACCGTAACGGATCCGACACAATATTGAAATGGTTGAGGTGGAGGTGGAATTGATCGCCAGCCTGTCTTCACATGATCAAAGTAGCTTTGTCCAAGGGGCGGCGATCGACAGGGAGGCACGGCAAATATTTCTCCGTCGGGTGGTGAGACCCCCGAGTGTTGCCGCCTAGCGTCTCCGTTTTTCCACTGTTAACCGCGAAAACGTCACAAACAACCTATTTTATTGGTTCCTTTTTCTTTTATGGAGACGCTAGACTGCGCGAGTTAACAGAGTTTTCACGGCAGGTCCCGAGGGTCCAGATTCTTGCGCGTTCTTCTCTCCATGAGATAGGCGGGGTCCATGGCCGCTCATCGTCTCAACTTCAACTCATATGGCTGCGGGGCACCCTATTCCCACAGTGTAACCCTCGTATTAAATTGCTGTGTCACATGCATGGATCAAAGTCTAAAGTCAAATGTCAGATACTGTCTGTCTAGACAGGCATGTGAATCGGATTTCCCTAAGCGCCAAGGCAAGAGAATTCGGAACATGTCGAAGAGTAAGGATATTGTATTCTTCGAGTTCACTGGCCAATGATGATCATACGTGGCAGCTTGTGTATCACGTCGATTGTGATGAATGCCTGCATGAAATAGTAAGAATGGCGTTGTTCTGGATTGACGTACGGGCTTTCGATTGGATGTCAAGCAAGGCAGGCCTAGTCACTACATATATGCATGGGCAGGAAACCGTTCATCGTCATCATGTGTCAACCCCTTAGCTACAATTGTCGGCAAACTTCATAAATTCTTGAGACGGAATATCAGCTCTGTAAGCGCTAATTACTGTTGTTAGATTAACCAGCTGAGCTAAAAGTATAGAGTTACTCTCAGTATTACTATACCCAGTGTTAATCAGGTCCATAATCCAACAACTGTTAGAAAACGTCAGCTGTGCAGCTTTTCGTACGCCGGGCTGCGCAACAGAACTCAAATCCAATATAACTCTGACTTCACAGGGCCCCCTATCACCATGGTTTGCTAACAGGTGGGCTAGTGTAACGGCCCAGTGTGACGGAAAATGCCGAGACATCGAAGCACTTGCGTCAAACGTTCCGGTGTCACGGTGTGAGGTCCTACTGTACAGAGTGGTAGCCAAAGGTGGCTACGGAGGGTGGTAACAAATAGCCCGTGTAATTAATATTGCAGAGCCAGAGGTCAGTCAATTTTGGATTATTCCTTCCTTGTGGATACTTGGGTTAACAGCCATTTTCAGCCACGTCCGCCTCTTCGATTGTGGAGTAAGCGGGACCTTGTCTAGTCCGACACGCGTCAGGCCGCTTGACTTGGTGAATCTGACCAATTTGCCTTCGCCTGAAGGCGCTAAATGGAGGAAAAAGGATGAGCTAGTCCTCGCAGGATGGGTTCTGCCTGAGTATGTTCACATGCAACGGGTCCGTTCTTGGTTTCAGACCAATAGCGATGTTCTCCCCCCATTCAATAATAAAATAATGACTCCTTCAATGAAACAGAGAGTTTATAACTAGTTATTGCAGTGGTAGTGAATTATAACTAGCATCCGTTTAAACCCATATAAAACTGATATGACCAGTAAGTCCTAGACTTTGACCAGGCGATGTGATGACAGCCCCTCAGGTCCATATGACTTCAGTTCCCCGAATGCGGCATGAGTGGAACTTCCCACTCCTAGGCCATCACATGTCAGCAACATCCACTTGCAATGCAGTACACCTACAAATGGAATAGCTAGCATCTGCAGCCTCAATTCTCAAAATACGAACAGCGGCTTGAGTTCGCAGTTCAACAGCAGTCCATTTGAACCTGCAGCCTCCGAGGCTATCCCTGTAGATGTTGATGCAAGAGGCAAACCATAAAGCAAAAAGGCATATTGTGATTGGGAAGTATAGAAGCCGAGCCAGGCATGTCAGCCCACTTCACGTTTAATGTGCCAACACGAGCTGGCGGAAGACGTTTCATCGCGCAGAGTAACGCTTCGATGAGCTATGGCGAACTTTACCATTTCGTAGCGATACAGCATGTGAAAGCAAGGAAAAATCCATATACTTGAAGTGCTGGACTCCTTAACGCCTTCATATTTACGAATAGTGTCCAGATGTCTTCAGTTCCCAAAAGCATCGTCTCTTGCTCTCACTAGGCATCCCTAACTCCCATTACACACCCGCCGCGCTGCCCTGAACACAAAATGTTCGACTTAACCAGGGATATGGCCCAAGGTTTCATGGCCATTGCCAGGGAGGTTGCGTTTAATATTGCCGGGACGGCCTACAAAGTGGCGGCCGATACGGCCACGACTGTGACGAAAATTGCAGGCGATAGTGCCAGCACTGTCCTGAAGATCGCGGGAGACATAGCTTCTACCGGGACGAAGGTCGTGGATGATTCAGTCGGTACCTTCACCAAGATTGGGTTTGACTTCGCGGGCACCGTAATCAAGATCACCAACGACGTGGGCGACACCGCCAGCGATATCCTCAATGGCAGGGATCTCACCAGCATCCCAAACAAAATGCTCAACCAGAGCCTCGGGACGGGAGCCAAGATCGCAACTGACAGCATCGGGACGGTGGCGAAGGACATGGTGGATACAGTCAGTGTCGTAGCGAAGATGCTATCTGACTCGTCCAGTACTGCCTCCAAAGTCGTCAAGGATACTCTGTCGACTGCGAATAAGATTGTCCTGGACACTGAGACTACCGTCCTCAAAGTCCGAGACGACACGATTGAGACGGGGGTCCACATCGCCAGTCGCGCACTTAGCAGCCGTGCCGCTGAGGCCTTTCTCAAGTACAGAACGGATGTATTTGCGACTGCAGGCGATGCGTCGGTTGTCGATGCGATACTCCAGGTGATACACCACTCCCTGGAAGTCATGACGGAGAGTCTTAGTGGTGCAATGCTGGTCTGGAAGGGCATCTTCACAAATGACACAAACGAGGCCTCCCTGCGCTACATCTTGAACCACCTGAACGAGGTGCTGCGGTTCCTATACGATCTAGCCAAGCCGGAGAATGTCGTACCCAGGTTCCCAACCGCCGATGGCGCGATCGACGGCAGAACAAATGAGTTCCCGGGCGGAGACAACCCGTACAACGAGCTCGACCTTCGGCTAGCGGAGAACCGACACGCCGTCATCTATCAGGTACAGCGGGTCGCATTGACAATCATCAAGATCCTCAAGATGGCTAGAGAACCTGTGTCGCCGAGCGGACTAGGCGACTTCCAAATGAATGTCAGCCTACGTAGCGACTTCGGAAAGGATGGAAACCCGCCGCCGCGAACCTACATCTCCAGCCTCGTAGAGCGCCCGGCATCCCCGCCAAACGAGCAGTGGCTGTTTATCAACGGTATTGCGAACGAATTCGTCTGGTTCCAGGGTTCTTGCGACAAGATCCGGGACACTTTTAAGAGAGACGTCAAGGGTATCTACAATAGGAGCGATGGAGTCCTTTGGGACTTTATTGAGTGTTGTGGAGAGCACAGCGCGGTAAGATCGAACACCCTCACCCAGCGTACAGAGAGCAGCAAGGCCGCGGAGGAAGTCCTCGAGCGGGAGCTCAGGGACGCGCTATGGCCTATTGATGGCAGCGTCCGAGACATGGTGGTGATGATCGCACATTCCCAGGGCTGTCTCCTACTCCGGCTCGCGCTACAAAAGTTGGTAACGGAGAGCCCGAAGGGTTCCCAACAGGCGAGGGACATGAAGGAAAGGCTGAGAGTGTTCACGTTTGGGAACCCAAGCATCGATTGGCGGGTTATCGACGGGGTGGAACGGTCTCTAAGCGAGTACGCGCATACTACAGAGCACTTTGCGCATGAGGTGGACTTCGTGGCCATGCTGGGGGTTGTGACGCATCGAGACGACCAAAATTCGGGCTATGATACCGGCTCGGTTTTCTACAGCAAGGGGGGGAGGGGGCACTTATTTGGTGCACATTATCCTCTTGGCGCGGAGGCTTATCACAACGGGGAGAAGTCGAAGTTGTTGAGGGCACTGAGTGGGAGGGAGATAGTTTGACGGGTGGGATAGACGGGGAAGTAGGATGTGGCAATGGGTACAAATCACTCACATCTCAAGATGGACACAGGTAAGTGGTGGTATGTCCTGGTAATCTATGGGGAGGATTCTTATTGTCCTCGACGAATAGCGAGGAGGAAGCTATCATTTACATGAAGAACCTAGCCCGTGGAAAGGTTATCCCGACTACAGAACCTCGACTGTCACGGTGATGCCTAGGAAGTCTGTTGAGGCCGCACAACGGGTCGCTAAGCGTGACGCTGACTTGGCGGAGTGGTTTCATGCTGGTACAAGCCTGGTGAGCATGAGGGAATCAAGAGGGTCTTGGATCTGCACTTGGCGATGATGCACAAAGTGTTTAAAAGTCGGTTTGTAGGTGTGTGTCACACCGCATGGGAAATTTCACTCCATCAAATGCATGCATCACACCTGGGTATAAATGGATTCCGTCTCGATACGAAGAATATTTGTGCATAAGCTATGCCTTCGCTGACGAACATGTCCAACGGACCAACGTCCAAATACAGCGGGGGAAGCCCTTGGACCTCGGTGAGCGGCAGCAGTATATGACAATACTGTATCTGTACTATTAGAGTCACCTAGGTAAGTGGCAGCAATAAAGTCATTGAGATCAAAGGCTCCAAGGCCTTCCTCTAGCATAGGGTATCCCAACATCTAGTTAGCCAGTGGTAGCGGGAAGCCTCGGTCTCTGCTGAGTAGAATTAGGCGAGACCTCTACCTGAATTCTCTCCCATCGCCGCGATACGTTTAACATCAATATTAACGTCGTCTGGTAACGTACGCACCCGGAGGTCCATTAACTCGACTCTGGTGAAAGAAACGACAGTGACTTGATGGGATCGCTGGGCTGAAAGTGGCGACAGATTTCGTCGGGCATCCCCGGGCCAAACGTCTGGCGGCGCTGTTATCATCGGGGCCATCCAGACTGTACGTGATATGAAAGATTCAACACGTGCCGGGCTGTAGCTCAAAGACCAGGGGCCTGAAGAAGGAGATGAACTTGGCCTCTATTTGTCTTCGTGCTATATGGGCGTGGAGCTGAGCCAGATTGTCCCCGCCTTATTCCTTCAACTCACGTTTGCGCAATCCATCACTTATTGGCAGGCTTTCTATCCATATTCCATACTCCATACAGGCCCGTATGGAATATGGAATATGGAATGCACCTCGTATGGAAGCTTATTCCATACATATGGAATACAAAAAATGACGTCATCTCTCACACTGCCACTATCGTAAAGAATCAGGTTTGGGAGCTCTGCAATTCAGTAATTGAACAGTGATTTGCCCGCTGTCGGCTGCAGACAGAGCTGAGATTGAAGTATGAACCAGCATAAACGACGGGTCTGGGATCACTCTGAAACAGAATGCAATAGCGGGGATAATATTTTCCGGAATAATCCATTATTCCATACGTATGGAATACGGACGGCCCGTATGGAATATGGAGTATGGAGTATGGAACATTCCATACTCCATCACTTATTCCATACGAGTATGGATAGAAAGCCTGCTTATTGGATTGCGTCTCTTGACCCATGGACCTTCTCAGTTGAATTGAACTTCCACCGAAGCACCTTATCATGGCTAAAGGCAGATCTTCCTCGTCGCAGTGGTTTTCCAAGATCCGGTATCCCTTTGTAGTTCCTTTTTCATGGCCTCCGAGCTTTCGTTGTGGTGGGTTGGCGGGGTACATATCGTTCGGGTGATGCAACGGCATGTTACGGTTGACTGTAACGCAAAGTGTCCCATAACTCAAAACCCCTCAATAGGGGTACCCTACCGTATCCACAAAATCGAATAATCCCATTTTAACGTTTTCCTATTCATATTATGAAGTCCGAACCTCGATGGTCTCATAATAAAGGAATTCCGCTTCGTAAGACCCGCTTCGAAACCAAATCCCCAATTAACCAGTACATCAGCCATGTCATCAACAATATCCAGCTCATCCCTCCCCTCTATCCCGACTACGGCTCCTCAGCCTACGGATCCTCTCGAATTGACATCCTGGGCTCTAACCAAGGCGCAACTAATACGACCTCATAAAGTCTCGAAGTTCCAAGAGCCATATCGCCCTCCCCGATCCTTACAGCTGAATACTAGGTCAAGACAAGGCCGGTCATCTATTCCCAAGCTTGATCTGACCCGTACGCAAAATATCGATGCCATCTTGATCTTTATCTACGGGATAAAGCGGGATACCCCCTGTCATCACTGTGCCAGAGGAAATGAGATCTTCCAGGGATGCTACACTGAGAGTAGTATCGCTACTGGCGCATGCGCCAATTGTGCATACTCGTCGCGCGGGATTACCTGTTCGTTCCATCGTAAGTAGCTACTATTTCTCTGGGTATACTCCGTACACAAGACGCTGACCAAGAGTCTAGGGCATACCAAAAGTCAACGCCGTAACAAGAGGCAGGAGTCAGAGGATATTATTAGTACAATTACGCCAATGCAATGGCGCGCTCTAGGAGAGGAATTACTACAGCGAGCAGCGGCTAAGGAGGAAAATTACGCATCGCCAGACGAGAATGATCTAGTCAGACAATTGGTTCCATAGGGATCATTGATGGCACCAGTCGATTGATGAGAATTTATCTAAAGAACAAAAGAAATTGAACAGCCATGTGTTCGGGCACAGTCATTTCAGCTCATGTAGTTAGGATTGGAATCCTTGATGCGACAAGCCGGATGTGAAACCGGATACACGACCCCAAAGTACGGGCCGCGTTTCATTTCCAGTCGCACGAACCTAGTGGTGATATGCGACATCAAGTGCTTATCGGTGTATGACAAATCAAATGCGTACGCAGATTTTTGTAATTACTACTTTAACTACACTTTATTAATGATGCCTTCTGATTCTTGCCCGCGTACGAATTATCTTCATTCTATTCACCGTCGAACAAATCCGCAATGGCGGGTTTGTATGTATTGCGGAGATGACCTTCCCCTCCTTCAAGCACAAAGATCTTCGCAGCCTCGAACCGTCGTCGACACGATCGATCTTACAGATGAGAGCCAACCCCCATCTCGCAATGTCCTATCGGACACGTCCCAGCATGCCCCGGCCTCGTCTATGGCTATCCCGACCGCACGACCTCGACTACCGTCCGATCAACTAACAACGGCAATTAACGAGGGGAATCAGAGCCGCAACCAGCATGCCCAAGCAACACGGAAACTGCCCAAGTTACAGCCATTCGATCTCACTATATTCTTCTATACTGGGGGTTATAAGGACATATCACAGGGGTTACTGCAGTCAAAGAAATATCAGGCGGGCAGTCCATATCTCGCCTATAAGGTTACACATTGTTTCGTTACCGATCCTGCCCGACGATACGAGAGTCATGCCGACTTCGTGAACAGCCTTGTTCGATTAGCTACGACCGACGGCAATTTCGTTCGACTCGACTGGGAACTGATCTCAAGCTGTCAATCGAACACACCATCGAGCATCGTCTCCTTCCCGCACGAGATCTATAACACGACCTCACTAATCGAATTTTTACACGCGACACATACCAAGATCGCCTCGCCGTTCAAGTTTACCCTCTTCTTTCTATACTCGTACGAGGTTGCAAGCGATAGCGAGGATCTGTTTACTCCAGCTTCTACTCGTACGGCTAGGGGCAAGACTACTCACGCCCTATCGTCGTCGCCAACCAAACAGCCTAAGCCATCGCAGTCGAAGGCAAAAAGAACTACCGCCAAGCGAAAGCGAACGTTAAGTATGCAGCCTGGTCAGTCGGAGGACATCAAGGTTGCGCTTGATATAAAGCAAGAGCCCTCGTTTAAGTTTGAGGAGGATTTCCCGGAGGAAGAGATATTCGTGCAAGATGATCCCGGCTTTCGTATCGAGGATTTAATTGGAGAGGGTTCGGGAGATAATGTTGGGGTTAGTAAGACGGAGGATACGATTGAGGCACAGACTTCCGCAGAGGGTGCAAAGGTACCTGAGTTTACTATGGTAACACGCCAGCGTACGCAGATTCGCAGAAGCCCTGATCCGTAAGAGGCTAGATATTTACTATCGAGCGAGACTACTCTCTTTATTCCTCTCCACTATCTATACTCCCCTGTGCCATCAAGTTCTCTAATACATCTATATCTAAGCCCCGAGTCTCCAACACTTGTGCCAGTCGCTCCCGGCCATTTTGCGGGCGCTCTAGTAACTCGACAGCTGGCGTTAACTTGCCTTGGATATATTCTCGGAGCTTCGACCTTAAGAGAATATACTCATCCATCCAGGGATACTCCGCATTCGATGGAGTCTCTGGAACCACGCCAATAGTATTACTGATAATATCAGAACAGATCGACATAGTATTCTCTGGTAAGAAGTCGTCAAGCCTCGATATCTCGTCTCGGAAGAGATCAAAGCAGGTTTGGAGTCGATCGGGCGGGATCTCTTCCGCGAAATTCCGGGCATCTGTTGAATCCAGATCGTGGTACAGTACTGTTGGCTGACCGCCCCTGACATGGGGCCGACCGGATTGCCGCCGAATAGAATGGCTATTCCACATATGTACGAACGAGATCAAATCGCGTCGGATTGGGTTCATGAAGATATAGAGGATAGCGACTCGATCAGCAAGAGAACCACCATCGAAAAGGCCATGTTCGGTAAGCCACTGGAAGTATATCTAATCAAGAGGTATTAGCAGCGACCAAGATATATCAAGATAGTAATAATAAAGCTTACTCTCCAAGAGCCACATCTAGCTTGATAAAGCCGGTGCCACCAGCTCTCGATCCGCGTATTATGAACACTCCTCCCAAAGTACCAACAATCGCGAAATTCGATAGGGATAAGCTGTGACTCGACCTTCTTCTTCCGAATCCCGGAGAGATAGAAGTGGATGCCGCAGATTAAAGAGGTTTCGCCTCCATGGTCTGACCTTAAGGCTTTTGGCATCATCCCACGCCGGGTCAAGACATTCAGATACTGAACGGCCACGTTCCAGCTTGTACTAGCAGAAAACCCGCAGTAAAACCAGGTAATATACCGAGAATAGGCATCGATCCCGGCATAGATCTCGAAACCCCATTGCTTCAGCTTATCATACCCGTCAATAGACCAAACCCAGTCTGGGCCCGCGACTTTAAAATCCCGGCGATAGTATCGTGCCTTTCCCCATCGCTCAGTAACAGACTCGGGGGCAAAGTCCCTATACGTAGAATAGAGAGCATCGCGGCTGATCGTATGATGCTGCTGGCGCATGTGCGTATAAATATAACCACGACCATAGTTCTGGATCACCGTAGATATCCGTGATTGCTCCTCAAAAAATGATCGGGCACGATCTTTGGCGGTTTGTAGCTGTTCAGGGTCTTGTCGTCTAAACATGCCGTGTTCTTTTCGAATCTTCCGTAGGCCGGCTATACTGATAGTATAACCTTCGTCTTGCAGGCGACGGAGGATAAGGTTATCCTTTAAGCAATCTTGGAAGAATATCTGCTTGATACGGTCGCGTAGAGCTGGTGATGTTGTTGTTTTAACTTGACGAGAGAGGCCCCATTCCTTGAGGTTTCGGTAGAGCGTTGAGCGACCAATGTCAATACCATAGTCAGACGAAAGAGACTCGATAATAGACTGGATTGTTAAATCGTCCTCGTATAGGATTGTAATCTCCTGACGAAGGTGGGAAATATTAATAACTGGTCGAGGCATTTTTGTAACGGTTCCAACTGAGTATATTGACAACGAGCTGGGCGATTACAACGAGTATCCTAAAGCTACGGAAGAAGAGAAGAAAAGAAGGAGAAGGGGGAAATGAAGAGAGCTCCTATTGTTGGAAGGGGCCCGGAATGAGGGGTGCCGAGATTTCAAGGGTGAGATTCAATGCCGCAAGGCATTCCCGGCCCCCCCCTGATAATATTATACCAAAATTCCTATGCAACTAGGGGAATGTAGGAGTACAAATACCCCTACTCAATCCCTCGGTTAGAAGCCTTCCTCCGTAGCTCAATGATATCTCTTCTGCCCACGCCCTTAGTTGCACAACTCGTCTTTTGAGACCTGGGTCTTCGGTGCCGGCGTTGATTGGTTAGTCGAGAGTTCAAAGCCGAGATCCCTACGGGCTGGGCCCGATCAGGCCTCGGCAAGAGTCACAACTGTTGCCCAGCCAACTATCGAGATCAACGCAGACTTCTTTTTGTCAGGCTGGAAGAATTCCAGCCCTGCGTTCCGCTCTCCTTTTCCTTAGGATTAGTTTACTCGTAGTACTCGCCATAGTTTGTTGCAAATACACACACTTTGGACCGTTACAATAGGCGAATTGTCAGCGGCGGCGAGGGACTCGAATGTCGGAGCATCCTCGCCCTTGATCTTGGAATCGACGGTCGGCGCCATTGTATTAGCTCGATCGGGTTCGGTCGTGCTCTATGGGGCGCGTTTGGGTTCGTACGTATCCGGATAGGGTAGTTTTCTGCACGGACCTGTCGATATAAGGTTAGCGTCCTGCACAGAAAATATGTCAACGTAGAGGAAAAATGGGCAAAAGGCGCATTTGACTATAACTTTCGCGATAGTTTTTGTATAGAGAAAAACTATATCGCATCCTATAGAAGCTTCAAAAATGCGTATATCGCTTTACGTATCTGAAAATGAGGTTGCAAGGAAGGGGAAAAAAAACACATGGTAGGAGCTGTTGACGTTTTTACAATGGGCTGTATGACTAGTCAAGCGGGGTATCCCAAAAATGGATATGCGATAGGCAACAATCGTCATTCACCCCTAGTGTATGCCAATTGAAATTTGAGTTATGGGACACATTGAGCTACAGTCAACCGTACATGTGGTGTAACAGGTGCAGGGGTGTCGTGGACCGGTTTTTCGGTCGCTCAAAGACCCTGTGGGTCCGCTACGGCAGCCTATAGGGGTCACTGTTGCAAAACCCCAAAAAGCACGTTCAAAACAAGTGAAGTGGGTCTGCATAAATAAACATCCGCCCCACAGTACATTGAGCTATGTACTTTTACGCACAACCTCATTGAATTTAGACTTAGTAGACAACAGCAGCAAGAGCAGCGAGACCGCAGCGAACCAGCACGGAATAGCATCATCCCTTATCTCGGACAAAGTCCCTCTACAAAAGGGCTAACCGCCTCCTTTATTGACAATATTAACGCTCAATTCTCTTCCTCCTCTTCAATGCTGTCTTCCTCGTCCGGCTTGTTGAACTGCTACGCATGGATTTAGCCACTGAAATGTTGTTACAGGTTAACCCACTTACAGTCCAGAGCCGAGCAGCCTCAGCGATGACCTCCAGCGCCGCAACCTTTCGCTCCTCAAGCGTCATTTCACCTGCTTCACCGCGGGGAGCCAAAGCAGGAGCGCAAGCTTGAGCGGCAGCAGGGCTATGGTGGATAGCGGCACCGCAACCACGCAGCTGCTGTGCTGCACGCTGAGCAGCAGAGCGCCAGCCATCGTCTGGATCTTTATTTGCATCGTCGATCTGCCGATTCAATTCCCAGAAGGCACGCACCGCCAGTGTTGCTAATAATATGGCAATAAAACAATATATTGCAATACATACGATATAATATGCACCCCGCCCGTATTGTACCAATACAATATGGAGGTTGTCATATTGTGACAATACAATACAGTGATGCCCATATTGGCAATATATTGTTTGTATTGGCTGGTCGCTTGGCAGCAAAACTTGTTTGTTTGTTGACAATTTGACCGACTGACACGCGATGACGCGTGCAAAAACGTGTCCTGAGGTGTCAACCAGGCCTATAGGGTGGCAGTCGCCCAACACTGACCTTCCGCAACCACCTTGCTGACACTCCAAATGCAAGTAGAGCGAACCCCAATGCCTCAACAACGCCTTCATTTTGTTCAAACGTCGCAACGAAAAGCTTCGTCGATATCGGACGACATTTCGGAGCTCTCCAGCCAGCAATTGCGTGACCCAGACGAGAGCCAAACCTCTCAATGCCAATCGTCGCGAGCTCCCACGGCCTCCACGTCCTCATCTGCTAAGCCAAGAACATCATGGGTCTTCTCTCATATGCCAGACGAGGGGAGAGAGACGAGATACTACAATCAACGGACAGGAAAGGAGGAATGGCGCTGCAAGCATTGCGACAAGACGTATTCCTGTTCTGGTGGAACAGCGGCTCCGGCCAAGCACCTAACGGACCCTCCTCCTGAAGGTCACGGTCTCCCCAAAGGCGCGCCACGAACAGCCAAGGTGACCAATATCCGGACTATTCTTGAACAAGCTCGTCTTTCGGCCGAGGAGAATCCCCGAAAACGCCGCCGTCTCAACGATCAATCTGGAGACTCGATCGACCCAGACCGACTCGAAGCGTTATACGTACGGTTCATTGCGGCGTGTTCTCTCCCATTTAGGCTCGTAGAATGCCCCGAGTTTCGAGCGCTCCTGGCGTATCTCAATACCGATATCGATACTTGGCTTCCAGACACGCATGAGACCATCAAGAAATGGATTATGCGGCAGTATCACACTCAGAAAGAGAAGGTCAAGCAGCGCATACAGTCGGCAAAGTCAATAATTCATATCAGCTGCGATCTTTGGACTTCCCCCAACTCTTTGGCCATCTTAGGCATAGTCGCTCACTATGTCACGGAAGACGGCCAGCTGGAACACCATACTTTGGCCTTGAAAGACATCGACAGTGAGCACGACGGGTCTCACCTCGCTGCGGCAGTTTTGGAAGTGGTGGATGAGTGGGGCTTTGCTTCCAAGATTGGATACTTCGTGATGGATAATGCAGGCAACAATGACACAATGATGAGATCCCTTTCTCTCGGTTAGCACGACCTCTTTGTTTCTTCTCACTGGTCCTAACATTCATAGGTCTGTTGCGTCGATTTGACGTTCAATATGACCCAAAAACCCACAGACTCCGATGCCAAGGTCATATTATCAACCTCGCCGTGAAGGCCTTTCTCTTTGTCACCGACAATGAAAAACTCCAACACGGCGAGCCTGGGGATAACGTGACATTGAAAGAGATTAAGGCGTGGCGGCAAAAAGGTCCCCTTGGAAAGCTTCATAACTTCGTCGTTTTCATCCAACGGAGTGTTCAGCGCAGCCAAAGGTTTCTTGTTCTTAGCCACAACCGTAAGCTTGCGAGAGACAATGACACAAGATGGAGTTCGTGGTATACCATGCTGCGGGCGGCCTTGAACCTTAGAGAGGCAATTGACGACTACTTCAACAAATGGATGGAAGCGGATTGCGCAGGAGACGAGCTCTATGCGGGGGACTGGATCATCCTCGAGAAGATCAAGTCCTTTCTGGAGAAGCTGAAAATGGCTACCAAGGCCCTCGAGTCATCGTTTGCAACTCTCGACAATGTCCTCCTGGCTATGGACTTCATACTCGCACAATTTGAAGCAGGCAAGGAGGCACATATTGACGACCCAATGATGGGACCAATGTACAACTCGGGCTGGGCGAAGTTGGACAAGTATTATCGTCTTACTGATGAATCGCCTGCCTACGTTGCCGCTATCGTGCTCCACCCTTCGCATAAATGGCACTACATACAGGAAAACTGGAAAGAAGACTGGGTTGAGTCGTCAAAGAAGTTGATTCAGACGTTGTGGGACGAATATAAACCGGTGGAATCACCTCTCCCTTCCTGCGAGGCCCCGTCGACGACTACGAACGAGTTCTTGAGTTGGAGGAACAAGCATCTACAGCCATCACTCATCACGGACGAGTACGAGCGTTATTGTAAGTCTGAACGGGTTTATGGCTTTACAAGCGCCCTTGCATGGTGGCTAGAGGAGACGCAGCAGAAAAACTACCCCAGCCTGAGCAAAATGGCCGTGGACATTCTATCAATTCCTGCAATGTCTGCTGAGCCTGAGCGGCTCTTTTCTGGGGCAAAGATAACCATTACGGATCGTCGAAATCGACTTGGGAGTGATGTGATTGAAGCGCTGGAGTGCTTGAAGTCATGGTCTGGGATACGAGATTTTAAAGGTGACGATGTTTCCGCGTCGGTTGTTGGATTATGAACGTCACGTGCAATATATTGGATATATTGCCACACTGGCAATATATTGGGTTCTTGGCAATACAATATGATATGGAACAATGTCATATGGCGTAATACAATATGCACCTCTTGACAATACAATAATATTGCGAGGTGTCCATATTGCCAATATACGTATTGTTTATATTATTAGCAACACTGAGGGTGGGCGACTTCCAGAAGGCGTTGGACAGTACTCGAAGCGCATCGACAAGGCGCTGCCGGGCAAGCACACCCGTGCGCTATACGACTCACTAAAAAGAAAAGAATCGGACGTGATAGCCCAGCTTCGGACTGGGATGATACGACTGAACAGTTATCTTCACAGGATAGGGGCAGCGGAATCGGACATATGCGATTGTGGACAAGCAGCAGAGACGATTGAGCACTTCCTCTTCCGATGCAAAAAGTGGACAATGCAACAACGGGAAGTCATGTTTAAATGCTCACGAACAAAGATTGGGAATTTGTCATTCTTCTTGGGAGGAAAAGCTGCGTCGGATGACGAAAAATGGAGGCCAAACATGCAGGCCGTGAGTGCGGCAATCAAATTTACTATCGCGACAAACAGGCTCGATGCGGACCAGCGGCATCGGCAAACTAACCTCTAGCGTGCGACTCTACTAACAAAAAGCAGCCTCGATTTTGGCAGACCGTGCTTCAGCTGCTGAGGATAGGATGCTGAACACTTGCAGAATTTGGCCTTCAAGCAGGCCTGTCATGGAACAAGCAGCGACGAGGTTGAGCAGCAAGCGATGAGACGACGATCCGTGGGGCTTGGGGTGTCAGGTACCAAATGTTCTGAAATGTAAACTAGATTGTGTCAAGGCCCTATAGGGACTTCCCTCCGGGCGAAATAAAATCCATCCATCCGTACATAGGTTCTGTTACAATGTTTGCAGCGCCACTCTTCTTTTCCGGTCCGCTGATTGTAGTATCTCGTCTCTATCTCCTCGTCTGGCATATGAGAGAAGACCCATGATGTTCTGGGCTTGGTGGAGGAGGTTGTTGAGGCTGTGCAAGGTCGAGATTTGGACGTTTGGCTTTCGTCTAGGCCATGTAACTGCTGGCTGGAAAACTCCGAAAAGTCGACTGAAATTGACGACTCTCTTCGTTGTGACCATTTTACAAAAGGGAGGCGTTGTCGAGGCATGGCGGTAAGTCTGTCTAAGGCTCGACAGAGGTGACGATGGCCAATGTCGACAGGCAACCACCGGTAGGCCCAGCCCAACATGGTCCGTACCAATCGTACCTCCCCTGACGCGTGGAAGAAACACGTGGTCGCGTGTTAGGTCTGATTGTCAATAAAGATGCGTTTTGAGGTGAATGCTAGCCAATAAAATGCCAAGTATCCCTGCCGCTGGTATAGGGTAAGGCCTGCCCAGCTACCATCAAGAGTCAATTTCGCCCCAGGACTGACAACCCAATATAAATAATATATTGCCAATATGGACATCCTCATATTATATTGTGACAATATCAAAATCTTCATATCATATTGTCACAATATGAGAAAGTCCATATCATATGGGTTATATTGCAATATACTACTTTATTGCCATATTATTAGCATCACTGGTTGGAAGCCATTGAGGCTGCGCGCGGAGGGTCAAGTAATATCCATCCATCGCTGCACAGGTGTGTAAGGCCAATAACACGCGTGTATCACACGCATTTTGTCGTCAACGCGAAATTCGCGAGTCGCTAGTGCCGTTGAACTTGCCGAGTCTTGTAAGAATGAATGAACCATTGACCACCAGTGCGAGTGACGACATGGCGCGTCCCAATCCGAAGCAGTCGCGCGTGAAGACGCCAGCGTAGCGAAGGAGTCAACCTTTGTTCCAGCCATTGGCGGAAGGGGGTTCTTCCAAGTGTTGATCTACTAAACCTCCCCGCGCTTCGCAACCAACCAATTCACAGGTCTCGTTGGTCAGGTCCACAGACCCCAGGCTAAAGGCAAGCTTTCCGGCGACCAGGTTCCATATATTCCCTGTTCCTCTTGGTTCCAAGGCCCTTATTGGCTCACGTCACTGCGCACACGCCTCAAAAAGTCTCATCCCCTCGTTGCCCAGTCTTTCTGCCCGTATCGGCTTTCACGTTTGGTCTCATTTTAATTTGGCGTCAATTAAGAACGGATTCTTGAGCTCTTCGTAAACTGGAACACGTGAGGCGGAACGGTGGGCACTTGAAGTTGATGCTCTAAGTGAAAGCACTGCGAGGGTCCTGCGAAGTTGCTGGTACTTCAGTTCACGGGTACGGCTTGGTTTTGTTACAGGTCCCCGAGACAAAAGAGGAATGATTGGATGAACAAAGGAAGACTATGAGTCCCATATATGTCAATATATGCAAGTCCAAGTCTGAAATATTCGTCTGATCATTCCGAGATTGGCAATAATAGAAAGCTCTCGGTGAGAGAATCTAGAGGCACTAATTTTTAGTTGCATTCATTTGATTCTGCTGGAAAATCGGCGTATGTTTGGGATATTTCGGTCTTGCGTGCGCCGCCATGTTACTGGTGTCGACCTACCCTATGCAAGTGGGTTAGAGGCTACTGCAGCTCTGGGGTCGTCACGTAAGATCGCGCCAGTAGCTTCTTAACGGTCGATCAATTATGCTAAAATTTAGGCCCTCTAACGTGTTTCTGCAATCGGGAGCCCTGTTCGACCGAATCGATCGAAAATCGATCGAATGCTTAGCGCCATTCGATTCGATGTCGAATGAAATGTGGCATGTTCGATTCGATGTCGAATGGAGTGCGCCCATTTGATTCGATGCGAATCGAACGCCAAGAAATTCGACTCGACATTCGTAAGACTTGGCATCGAATGAATCTATCGATTCGATTCCCGTTCGTAAGATGTCCAACCCTGCACACGCCCTCGAGATGGTGCAGCGTAACGGCTTCCTGTCCTTGCGCGCAACCACTATGGTGCCGACATGTGACTGCCACGCCGGGGGCACGAAGCCGGAGTCGGAGTTGATGTTGAGGTACGTGGCGATCTGGTTATCGAGGTCGGCACGATTAGCGGACCGAGTGCCTACACGGTGGAGGACCAGCGGGACCTCGATGAGCGGAGAAGCTTCTTGGTGGTTCTTCTCTCGTCGAGATGGTCTGTGCTCCACAACGCGATCTGCTTGACGCGTGCTCCTTGACGCGTACCTGTTTCTGTCTGACCTTGGAACATCTTCCATTTCAACTTTGTCTCCCTCTGCCAAACGGATCCACTCCTTCTAGTTTCTTAACCTCTGCTGAGTTAGTTCGACCATACGGAGTACACAGCATCAAAAATGACCCCATTAAACAGCCTCAGTAGCCGGCTCAATCCATCCAGCTCCGCTAAGCGCAAGCGCGACACCAAAGACAACGGAGAGGGCTCCGACAAAGAAAACGACCACCCCACTCGTCCCGCAAAGGCGTCAAAGAGAAAGCAGGTCAGGACAGCCAATTCCGCGAAGCCCAAGAAGATCACCGCTGGAGGCACCAACAAAGAGGCCAAGAGGCTCTACACCGACACCCTCACGGCCCTCGACAAGCGCGTCGACGAGCTGGACAAGAAGGTCAAGATCATGAGCGGTAACAGCACGGCGATCACAACCTCCAACTACGCCACCTCCGCCCGCAAGCACATGGGTGCCGTCAAGAAGCTAGTCGCCATGGACACCACGCTGGCCTTCAACCTGCTGCTCAGCATGGCTGATGCGTCACACACTGACCTCGACACCACGTGCAAGATGTGCGGTACCCCATGCGACAATAGCGTCCCGAGTTTCAAATTGCTGGATGACGCACTTCTGCCGCTGATCAAGGCGCGGGAGAAGCCAGCCAGCCTGGCAGCTGAGTTACCTAAAGTCCCACAGCGATGGACGTCGAAGGATGCAGATGTCGGTGTGTTCAAGACTGGGAGGCCGAACAAGCAGCAACGCGGCCAGATGTACCGCCAGAAGTTGGCGTGGGAGAAGAACAGGCGGCAGGCTAGAAGGGAACGAAGAGAGAAGACGGAGGACTGGGTCAAGGTGGCGTTGAGTGATTTGGTCGAGGAGAGAGACTACCTTTATGCGTATGGGGTGAAGGAGTATTTGCCAGGGTGCATTGCGAAGTTAGAGGAGCTGGTGAGGATGAGGAGAGAGTGAGGTGTAGATTTTTGAGGTACAGCAGGGAGTCCGGGGCTAGAGTCAGACATTTATCGAATCGAAAGCATACGGGCAGCAGGTATTTGTTTCTATCTGGGAGACCTTTTCAATGTCAAAGGTGCGTCAGCAGGGAACAGGCCCGTTCCGTTTATTGGGTCGTATTCAGATGGCTCACCTCGACGCATTTTCCATTTGCATGCGCAGAGACAGCAACCTGGCTTGATGAGCAACTGGTTCCGCCACAATATTCCTTGGGACGCGAATATAGGCAATTTCTTGAAGCAGTCTTCCGTTGACCAGCTCACTTACGTGAATTTGGACTCTTCTGTCCGGTTGAGAACGCCCTGGCGCTCAACTAACGTGCGAGCTACTTCTCGAAAGGACTGATCGTCCACCGTCCCAATCAACTGGCCGGACTGCTTCCCTGCAGAGCAACTTTAAGTAATTGCTCTTTCGCCGAGACAATGATTTGGATACTAGTTTCTTCGACTTTGACATCCTCGATATGATTCGTCGGGTAGGAGGAGGAGGCGTCGATGGGCTCGGAGGGCTCTGGATCAGATCCCTCTAGAGGCGTATCAGAGAACGTACGTTTGCTCGATGGCACACTGCCGGTGTCTGGTCCATATTTCATTCAGAAGATTACTTCTTCATTCCGGAACCGACGTGATAGAAGTTACGGGGCAAGGGGTTCGTATGAATGAATGAATGAAATTTATGTTAGATTGTGGCTGGATAATGCACCGAGAGAGGCCTTTTGATATAAGAATATCAGGTATTTGCATCTGTGGCTGAGGGGGGCAAGATGACGACAAAACCCGCTCTAGAGAAAAGAGGAGACAAGACGAAGAAGAACAATCAATAATATCATCAAGATTTGATCCACATCTATCTGACTATCCCGAATCTATCTTAAACAAGTGATCGGGCCCAGCAAGCTGGCCCGTATGAAGGAGCCTTGACGAACTATTTTTGTGGGCCGGGAAGTCGGGGGGGAGAGCAGCTTCCCCCGGCGGCCGAGAGGGGTTTTGTGGAAGGCGTCCTGGGAGAAGCGGGGGAGAAAGTGCCTATGGCCAAAAAAAGCCACCCCCACCGGGACGTGCCCAGATCTTCCAATTGCTCAATTGAGTCCTAGCAGTTGGACATTCTACCATCATACTACGGGTGTTCCAACTTGGTTGGAATACCTGCCTGATTATGTTGTTTACACAGGAAGGATGACACTTGAATCTATTCACTATCCATTATTTTGCAACATTATTTACTGCCCACAGTAAGATATAAAAGAGGCAAGCTATAAGAGACCCCTGCTGTGGACAGGGATTGTAAAGCAGGAGGGGTTGAACATGTGTTAGATTCCACGATTGACAGTGGCTCAATTGAGTGCTTGATTATCTCTGGGGATCCCCAAGCAATCCAGCAGCTATTTAGCTACCTCTCCAGAGCTCGCAAAGGAGGGTCATCTGACCCTGGTTTTGCTTTTTGTGGCTGGTGGCTGCTGACTGGATCCTCCAGATCTAATAGGTGGTGTTGGATGGCGTACGGCACATTCGATCAAGGGTTTTTTCGTTCAATGGAGTGTGGATCCCGAATCTGATAATTGTATTGGTCTAGGATTGTCAGATAAGGTGTGGATAAAAGGATGTTAAGACTGCTATTGTGATACTGGTATTATGAGGTTGCATATGGACTGGCCTCAGGACAAGGAGCGGGGAACTCAGCAAGAGGAACACACAAGACAAGAATAATGACAACATTGGCTCACCACAAGGATACCTCCGGCCCCCTCTTTTCTCGAGAGGGATTTTATGGCATCTCACGCCCCCTCTGACTAAGGTGTTGGATACGCGGTGTGTCTTTAGTGTGATTAGGGATAGCCAGATAAATGTGGATTTATTCTTGATGGTGTTGGATCCGTTACGGTCAATTTGATCAAATGGATAGTGTTCAAAGCAGTGATGATGATGTTGATGATTGCTTGGGCCCCGTTGGGCTCCGCCGGTCAGAGAGGGGTTTTCTGACACCCCCTCTGACTAAGGTCATGATATCGATCTATCAGAGGTTTCGTAATACAGGGTCATCTTCCAACATCTAACATAAGGTCAGGATATCGATCTATCAGAGGTTTCGTAATACAGGGTCACAATCCAACAGGTGGCTAAAAATCGTGGCTGGCTCGCTCGGCTTAATTACCCACCGAGCCAGGTAGATCTAAACATGTTTCGCATCGCGTCTTCCTCGGTTGTCCCTTTTCCTTCAAAGTCGATCGCCAGAAGTCAGCAAGATCGGATCTACACCAAAGCTCAGCAGTGCAGGGCCTCGATCCTCGATATTCATTACTATGGCGACGCAAGCCGTTCGCTTCGAATTCCACTGTATGGAGACTGACGGAAAGCTACGGGTTGTCCACGAAATCCCACGCAGTCTCCTCAACGTCGATACTCGATTGGCACAATCCGATGCCGAATACCAACAGCGTTTTGCGGACGCACTGCGGCCCATCTTTAAGGAGCACGAACCGGCCTGTAAGGCGATGTCGGGCCCCTCTTGTGCAAACTGTGGGTCGCCCACGGTAAAGGCGTTGCAGACCACCCAGTCCTGGCTTCACCGACCGGGTGATCCTATGGTCCTCGTCTGGGTTTATCCAGCGTGTGGAGAGGAGCATTGCAGAACCCAGATACTGCAAGCATCGCTAGAGGTCTCAGCTGAAGCCAACGAAGAGCGCGAGAGGCGAAATCTACCGGGACCCACCACTTCTTACAAAGTTGCACACTGTAACGTATGTCGTAAGACGGAAGGGGCGAAGTGGTGTTCGCGGTGCTCGACCGTGGCTTATTGCGGGAAAGACCACCAGAAGGCGGATTGGAAGACACACAAGAAGGACTGCGCCGCCAGGGCGAATGTCGACAGCGATTCTACCAGGATAGCTGCGACCTCGAACGACCCCGTAGTCGCAGGAGACCCGGTCGTGGAAGGATACCAGACCCCGTTGGACAATATCACAGATCCCGACCCGGAGGTGTCTATCACACACAGCGGGGTGTTCAATGTCTCGGCCCCTGGTGAGCCGGAACGATACGTGGAGCTGAGTCGCGAGGAAGTATTGGCGCAGTTACTAGGTAATGGGCGGGGATAGTAGGCAACAGAAAGAAGCTATTTGGAAGGAGAGTTGTATTCCTACAGACGGCTAGGACGGCAGGGGATAGCGGTTCTTTTAGGGCGAACGCGAAGCGGATTGCCTTCGGCATTCTAGCCGCGGCCAACCAGCCGCGACTGCCCCGCAGTTGCCCATGGCTTCACGAGGCCGAGCCTCGTTTCATGGTTATTGTGGAGCCACTCTGTGGGCAGGAGAAATGCCGGACTCAGGTACGGCAAGAAACAGTTCGGATGATATCCAGGCCTCGTAGGCCAGACGGCAACCCTCAATATACAGATCCGCTAGTCGTTGAAACGGTTATGAGTTGTAAGGTATGCGCGAAAGTGGAAGGGGTGAAGAAATGCGGGCGGTGTCGTGCTGTAGCTTACTGTGGAAGGGAGCATCAAAAACAGGATTGGCCAATCCATAAACCAGGCTGTATTCCCAGGGCCGAGTAGAATAACCAGGTTGTATGTAGACCTACCGTTTTTTTAAAACGAGAGCCCCGGCGCTGGCCTGTGCGTCAAGGATCGATGTATGATCTTCCCTACAGTGTGTAACGAGGCCTTCACATTGTGTCGTGTTGGTCGTGTTGGTCGTGTTGGTGAGAGCGTGGGTTCAGCTCCAGGCAGGGTAGAGGGTTTAGGGTTTACGCGGGGCTGGACACAGTGTGAACACAGTACACAACTAAACATCCACTCACTCTCTGCGTTCACTGAAAAAGGCTATTTTTGGCCGTTCGTGGCTGACGGCTGATATTCCGGCGGAACGTACGGCAGCCACCATAGTAACCGCTTAACATTGACCAGAAGAGCGAAGCCGCTGGCCACCAGCCAGAAGTGCCCCCTCTTATTTTTGACAGCTAATCATATCGACATAAGAAGGGACTATTAGCTTCGCAACTAAATAATGCCTTTTTGCTGATGAGATCGCGTCTTTTTGGTAGGCATTTTTTTGATCTTCTATTACCGACCTACGCCGCCATTACCGGTCAGCCACCCTTGTGAGCCACCCCCGCCATTAGCGCCTGCGCAGGAAGAGAAATATCCAACTTACATTTGCGGCCGCTCGACCTCAATCTTCATCCCTTGTCATCACAAGACAATGACCACGGGAGTATATGGTTCTGGTCTGATAGATATCTGCCCAATCCTTTAACCAATTTTGTTTTGTGAGATGATCATTTGCACCGAAGAGGCGATGTCTCCTTTCGATGATGGCGGAAGAATCTGTCCTCAATCGCGACGCAGCCTTGAGTCTTTTGTGTCCGCCGTCTAACGGTCTAAGACGGTATTTGAAACGGAAGAAGATCAACATCCATGGAATAGCAATAACTTTCAACCCTTTGAAACCCCTTTCTTAGAATATGGGACTGCTATTCAGGAAGCCGGACCAGAAGATGGGAAATATTGTAGGATGTCAAGAGCGCGGCGTCAACGTCGTACAGGAGAGGCAAGCCGGTCGCGGCTTGCGCAAAGAGCCTTGAGGAACGAGGTTGGCTAGGGCAGTTTCAAAGTCAGTTGAGATGTGTTGGATAGAGACGTAAACGTCAAGTGCAAATATTGGGTTTGGATTGGGTGATGTTGGTCACATATGTATCTCCGGGAGATAGGGTCCTTTCAAGGGTATGCTGGTGTAGGAAGAGAGAGGTCATGAAATACAATGCAAAGATTGAAAATGTCGTGTAACGGAGCTGCAACCTTGCGATGGGCTATGTGAGCGAGGAGCATTTACGTACTTTAGGGGATATTGATGGTGGGCACTGGTAGATGGACAACAGATATCTCAGTCAATTTGTTGCTGTACGAAGTGACTATTTGTGGCTACAATGGGGGGATTCTTCGAATGGGTTCCTATTCAACTTCCTGATATTTCTTTGGGGGATGACGGTTGCGATGGGGCCGGGGCGAGTCTGACGAGAACGCTGTGATTGAATCGGATGTCGGCAGATCTGAACAACGGGTAGTGGCAACATCCGCTTCCGATACATCAAGTTCATCTTGTGAGGAAGCCGAAACCGCGAGGGATCTGATATACTCGTTACTCTGAGAAGAGGGAATGGTGCTAGAAGAGGCCGGGGACAGGCGTCGTTTCTTCGTAGGGGTCTGGCCGCGGTCAGAGTTTGTTCGCTTGGCCGGTGGTGTGCTCGGTTTGAGTGAAGCAGACGCGGGAGGAGTGGATGGGATAGGAGGAGATTGGTGAACTGTTGGTTTTGGTGGCGAGGAAAACATAGCTTTCGCATCCCCAAAGGCCATGGGGCCGGAGGACGGTTGTTTCGGTGGGGTCGAGAGGGATAGGGCTGCGGGGGCCGATTTGGACGTGGTCTTGTCGAGAAAGGTCCAGGTATCGGGTACGACGATGAAAACGTAGTCTCGGTCAAAGCCGGGCGGGTGCACCATGATGTTGTGGTCGAGCAGGCCGACAACTTTGCCCGTGCAAGTGAAAAGCGCGTTAGTCTGGAACTGGGTGCCCTGTCTCTCGACCATTTTCTTGCATAGGGCTGCCCAAGGATTGGCATGGATGGGGAAGATGACAAAGACCTGGAATGGATGGAAGCCTTTGAAGGGAGTCTTGTCAGGGTTTCCAGGGGCAATGAACGTAGAAAGTTGGATGAAGCCACAGCACTTCAACTGGACGCTGTCGAGTCCTGGAATAGACTCCTTTCGTAGTAGTGTGCGGCCGGAACTGACAACAGGGCCAGTGAACGAGACAACGGGATGGACAGCGGCGAAGTGATCTACGGAGGCAAAGTTTCGGGGGACAACGCTTTGACTCGAGTCAGGGGGGAATGACAAGGTCAGTTGTATGCAGCATGCTTACGGCTGGTAGCCCTGGTCACGGATGATAAGAGCCGGAATGGTGTATTGAGTGATGGCGCCAATATCCAACTCTAGACCATCTCGTTGTTCAACCTTCCAGGTCAGGGCGTACGGATGAACACGACCGTTCATGAAGAACCATTGCTCGGTCCATTCTGATGCAACGACTTGTTGATTGTAGATGGAGAGGTTGAGGCTGAAGAAGATGCAGCTGGAGTGGTTGTCGGGGTCTGACCGAAGTTGCGCATACTCGGGGGTCAAAATCCAGGACGGGGCAGGTAGGAAGACCCTCGCCAATGCCTCTGCGTTGAGCCCCTTAATGCGATGCTGGTCCTGATAGGCAAATCTGGACGGGCAGTCTGGCTGGACGAGAATCATCATGGACATATCGCTGCCTGCATTTGTCTGGCTCTCGAGGGGTTTGCGAGGGTTCGAGGGGTCAGTGGGGAAGGGAGCGGGAGGAGACATGATACACTGGAGCAGTGGCTGCCAGAAACGAGCCAGGGATACCCGAGACGAACCCTGGAGGTAATAGGATGGTAGATGCTGCGGTAGGGAAGAGCAGAATAGGAAGTGAGCGAGGTGACGATGGCTTGGTTTCTGTTGAAGGAAGCCCACGGCCGCCTACGGCGGCTGTGGCCTCAGGCAGCCAGGACCTCATACAGGCTCCAATTCCCTCGCCTAGCTAGCTCGGGAGAACCATAACAATACACACATCTTTGACCTCTTGACAGTTTCTATATGGATATAGATGCAGGGGTAGTTCTCGGGAGCCGCAGCATCTGGGGTGCGGGGTTCGGTAGATCAGAGCCCAGACGACGGTCCGGGGAAGCTTCACGTTTCAAGTAGATGAAGAATGCGGGGTTTGGATGATGAGCAAGGCCGATCTGGCGCCAGAGACGTCATCGAAAGTGATGTATGTCCAATTTCAGAAGTGAGATGTGACTGTAGCGGATGAAGTAGTGTCTTTTTCTGTGAAGCAGGGTGAATGAAGGCGAAGTGCCGACATGGAATCAGCTGATATCGGGGTAGCAACGGTTTCAGCTTGAGTGTGTCACCGACTTGTAGGATGGGAGTTGCGGCGCGACAAAGGGCAACGTCGGCAGTTGAGCAAGAGTCTGGGTTGTAGGCATACAGGAAGGGTTGTAGGTAGTTAAGGGGACTATTAGCGGACTGCTCGGATACTGCAGGAACCAATGCCGTATTAAGGAGCATAATCATCATCATCCAGAAGCGAAATCGTGCAAAGAGAGTCCGACGCGGAAGCCTTGTGATCTACCGTCCGCCTGGAGTCATCGATGTCGAGAAGGCAGCAGCAGGATGAATAGTCCTGTGGCCAAGCCAAATGAACGGTTGCTCGCGCGGGAGCCTGCTCACGGTCAGTAGGGAATGGAGTCGACGGGAATGATGTAAGTGTGTCGGAGAGGGGACAGGGAGATGACACGATAGGGAGCGGCGTAGATGTGGTAGCGGCTGCGGAAACGGAACACAGGGCACGACACGAGAGATTCGGACGTTTGTCAACATACGAGTCACCGGCAAGCGCAGCATCAAAGTTCCGGCCGATTCTATCCAAGCAACCCGTGGTTGAAGAGACCGTATGTGTGAAAGGCCTCTAGTGAGTTGATTCAACTAACTAGTCCCTATGCTGTTTACTTTCAAGATGAAGAAAGGAAAGAATCTAAATACAAACTGGGTGCGTGAAGACGCGTTATATCTTCTTTAATATAGAAGATTCGAGAATCAACTCGATGGCGCTGTGGAGAAGAATTCGGGCTTGGCGGCAGAGCCGCCAGCCAAGTGGGCCTGACCCGTTACAGTATGGACACAGCATGCGGAAGCAATTGCAAGGTCGTTGCCCAGAAGACGTCTGCGAGGCGGTTTGCGGTCAAGCAGAGCACGGAAGTCTCATGATGCGGCCAACAGTGGAGGCTCCGCGCAACATCAGCCACCGGGTCAGCCCAGGCCACCGAGGAAACAAATTCGGGCTGGAACCCGACGGCAAAGGAGACGGGAACTGCAGGCCGAAGACTTGGCGAGCGTGTTGCGCTTCTTGGAGGAGGACTTTGCCGTGAAGGAGAGTCTGTCCAACGAGCAAACGTGGTGTACCCCAGTACCGCACGAGAGAAAGGTGTCGACCGTGCGAGATTTTTACCAGGCGTTCCACGATGCGAGCACCTTGCCGATACGGACTTGCACGCTGTGCTACCGCAAGCGCACGGAAAAAGAGCTGAGCGAGGTGATGTGGGGTCGATGGATGTCGAGCTGCGTCGAAAAGGGCGACCGCTCGCCATTTTCATGTCGAAGTTGCTTTCCCGTGGGAGAATCTATCTTAGGCTGTGCGGAGTGTATGCGTTGCTTGGAGCGGGGTGGCCTGCCGCCAGCGGCCCAACTTCACAACCGCCTTGGCTGTGAGCACATGTTTCCCGATGAGCTCAAGGGCCTGACACTGGTCGAGGAGAAGCTCATCGCGCTGAATTCGTGCTACGGATTTGTCACAAGGTACAGCATTCCGGGTGGCCAGAGGCAGACTGTGAGGTATCCAAGGCACGTCAAAGGCCATATCACAGTGTTCCCGAACAACGTGCAGGAGCTGGCCACGAAAGTGCTGCCCCATCCGCTTTTGCAAGTCATGGACGAGATCCACATCTCGTGGCAGGGCGCGGAGAAGCCGGGACCGAGCGATCTTTCAAGCCTCTTATCGGTGAGGCGGCGAGTCGTTGAGAGGGCCCTTGTCTGGCTGAAGAAGAACAATCCACACTATGCTGAGATCAAGATCGACGCGGCGGAGATGGAGAGTTGGGGAGCCCCGCCGCATGGGGTGCCGTTGTTGGTGTACGATCGCATGGAGCGGAACGAGCCGTCGGCGTGGGAAAAGACACGAACGGCGCAAGTCGTGCCGCCCACGGAGCGCGCCATGGACGATGAGGATTCGGTGGAGATCGAGGAAATCCTCGGTCTGCTTAATCGGGGAGAAGGCGCGCTAACATGCCAGACTGGAGGACCAGTGACGGACGAGGGAAAGGAGTCTCGTTGCGAAGGTGGAGCTGAGGCTGACCAGGTCACGAAACCGATCAATGAGGTCACCTCTTCTGGAATGTTTCCGGTGGACGGACCGCCGGATGTAGCCGACGTCGAGAAATTGCGGTTTGCTTGCGACGCTGTCGGTGAAGGTGCTGGGATCGGCCATATGGGCCCGAGAACATGGGTTGGATCCTCGGCTGAAAGGTGGCAGAGGCCTGCTGACGAGTCTGAGCCGTACATTCGTGTTTCTCGTGGGGACGAGTTCGCTGACTCGTTTGATGCCTCGTTCTTCGCGAAGACGTTTCCGACGCTATTACCGTTCGGCGTCGGGGGGCCACGGTTAGTCGAAGAAGCTGCCTTAGAGGCGGGAAGAGGTGTCAATATGAGTGGAGCAGATATGGCGGCGCGAGACCTCTTGTCGTCTCGGAACATGAGCCTTCGGACCTGGGCCGACATTGTGCTGCGGCGTCATGGCGGCCGATTTGCGACGCACCACATTTTCGCATTTCTCGTGTTCAACATGGGCGTGCGGTCGAGGAACCGGCGTGTCAGCATGCTGAGCGTGACGAGGAAGAATTTCCGCAAGGTGGAGCGCATCGTACGGTCGCTGACTGCAGACAGGTTAGCGGCAGCTAGGGCAGAGTTGGAGAGCTCAGGTAAGACTACCGATGATGGTGTGAAAGAGCTTCTCAGGAGCCTATCGCTGTATGGTTACCGCCAGCCTATGTCGAGAGAGCTCCGTCTCAGCATGCGGCACAAGATCCAGGCGCTCATCGTTCGCTATGGCGTGCCTGCCATATGGTTCACGATCAGCCCAAACGACATTACGAACCCAGTGAAGCTCCGACTGGCAGCGTACCGCACTCGCGATCCTGGGGCAGCCGAGGAGTTCTTGCGAAGCTTGACAGGTCATTCAAGCGTATGCGCCTGTCCATCTCTGACCCTATGAGCTCGGCCCTATTCTTCCACAGGGAGATGACATTGTTCTTCGAGCATTACGTGAAAGTAGGAGAAGAGTCAGTTTTCGGGCGTATCAGCCAGTATTATGGTGCTGTGGAAACCAATGAACGAGGGGCACTGCACGTTCACGGGCTGCTCTGGTTGCATGGAAACGCGCATCTGAGCTCTATGCTTGCCGATATCCACGGGGAGGATCAGGCGGCGTAACGTGAGCGCATCGTCCAATACGTCGATAGTGTTTTCTCCGAGGTAGGTAATGCTCAATGCGGGCTGTTGGCCATCCAGGACTTCTGGTGGGCAAACGGGGCTGGGCTGACATGCTAGGCAGGATCTTGACCAGGAAGGGTCCTGCGTCGTGCACGCGGAGCGGTCGGTGACGTCCGATATTTCCTCCCTGCTGGACAAGACCGAGCAGTTCTCGGCCGCATTTGACGAGGAAGCTAACTTCTGTGCTGGCGCGACACAGATCCATACCCACAGTCCGACCTGCGTCAAATACTCCCTGGGCAAGAAGAGACGGAAGGGCGACCTCTGCCGGTTCAAGGCACCATGGAAATTAGTCGACAAAACTGCATTCACGCCAGACGGCGTGCTGCAGATTCGCAGGACGCACAACATGGTTAATCGGTGGAATCAGGCCATTGCCGTGGGGCTTCGCCACAACCACGACATCTCCTTCATAGCGACGCAGCGGAAGACTATGGCCCTCGTCTATTATGTCACGAATTACGCGACCAAAGTAGAGGACCCGACGTGGAAGCGAGTCGCTGCGGCCGCAGAATTATTGCCTGTCGTCTCGGCAGGTGGATTGCCAAATGATGGGGCCGAAGTTGGAGGCGACGGCGGAGATGACGACGGTACCAGAAACAGAACGCGACAGTTCTTAATGAGAGTGGCGAATCGTATATTCACCGAACGGCCTCTATCGCAAGTAGAGGTCGTCGCCTATCTTCTAGGATACCCGAGCGAGTTCACCAACAGCAGCGCTTGGGCATACCTGAACGTATCTCTGCTCTACTGGCACGTCTTCCGACGATGGCGACATCTCCGGCAAGAGAGTAGCATGGCCGTCGCGGACAGTTCCGTGGACGAGTCGATCGTCGTGGAAGAAGCAGGCCAGAGAATTAGCTTCGCTAAGGCATATCGTTATCGTGGAGATGTCCTGCGAGGTCTGTGCCTATATGACTACGTGTCGCTTGTCAGGCTCAAACGCGTTAGCAAGGACGAAAGCTCAGGTGCCTGGGGAGAGGTGCCGTTCGAGAGCGACTGGATTCCTGGAAGACAATGGGTGCAGGTGCTGAGACGGCCGGGAAAGCATGCCGTGGTCTGCCTTGACGGCTACCTTAGCAAAGATTTTGACCAAGACGACGAAGGGTCGTGCCATCGTAGGTATGTCCGGCGACGACTCGACCGAAAGGGGTTGAAGAGACTAACTCTCATACTGAAGAGCAGCCGTGCAGCACCTTGCCCTGTTTGTGCCGTGGGAGTCCTTCTTGGGTGAAGAACGAGACGATATCAACGACATATGGGCGCGGGCACGAGAGGCGCTGCATCCTAGAATCTCATGCCTCGTCGATAACGTGCAACTGCTTCGGCGGTCCGCCGAAGACGCAAAACGGGACGCTAAGCAATGGGCATCCTCATCCGGCGACGGCGATCCCACGGGCGCACATGTTGAGGAGGCGGGAGCAGGCCAGGCGGATGAAGAGGCCGCATCGGCGTACCAGTCCGATAACGTTGGAAACGCAACGCGTCTTATCGATGTCGTCAGAAGCGCGGTCGGTGCGAACCAGATCACGGCGGGATCGCGGGAGCTCACAGCAATGATGCAGCAGCTCTGCCGCTTCCAGCAATCAGCGCTATCCTCGACGGCCGAACTCCAGGCCACGATAACACCTGAACGGGGTGAAAGACAGATAACCGCGCCAGGGCGGGTGTTTTCCGGGGCTGCAGTACCGCCGCAGGATCAGGTCAAGGCCATAAAGTCACAGCAGATATGTGCCTCCAAAGAGAGGGTGGAAATGATCCAGGGCATACAAAATATGGCCGCGGCCCATGGAACTGATCGCAGTGCAGCGGCGCGGAGCGTGCTCACCGGTTTCGGGGATGGGGACATTCAAATGATGGCGGCAGACTTGGACGAGACGGTAGACGACGCAGATCCGAGGGTGGAAGTCCAGTTCGGCCCATCAACCTCTTTCCTCGAGGCTGGCAAGGTTTTAATAGCACGATTGACATTGAACAAGAGACAGGCGATGGCTTTCCTGATAATATGTCGCCAGCTCGACCTGATAAATCGTGGGGAGAACGGCGACATCGGTCAGCTCTGCCAGTTCGTCGGTGGCGAAGGTGGGACTGGCAAGTCGCGAGTCATCGAGGCGCTCGTCGAGCTTTTCGCTAAGAAGGGCCTTTCAAATCGTCTGCTGATCACGGCGACGTCAGGGACTGCCGCAGCACGCATCAATGGCATCACGATCCACTCTGCATGCGGGTTCTCGAAGGACCAGGGGACAGGCGCGGACACGACGAAAGACTTAGACGGCGTCCGGCTGCCGAAACGGGCGGAAAGGTTCGTCCACGGTCAGTTGCGAATGGACTGGCAGGACAAGGACC
Source organism: Ilyonectria destructans (assembly GCA_020740775.1). Classification (NCBI taxonomy): domain Eukaryota; kingdom Fungi; phylum Ascomycota; class Sordariomycetes; order Hypocreales; family Nectriaceae; genus Ilyonectria; species Ilyonectria destructans. Next base: position 366,643 of record JAHEWK010000034.1, read on the forward strand.
TGCTAGTCATTGATGAGGTGAGCATGCTCGGAGCGCGGACGCTGCATGCAGTGAACGAGCAGCTCTGCCGGCTCCGCGGATCGCAGCAAGATTTCGGCGGGATCCCCATCATTCTCTTTTGCGGAGACTTCCGCCAGTTCCGCCCGGTCCAAGAGAGGTCGATCCTGCTCCCCAGCGTGGCCGTGTCGTGGGACGAAGACAACTCATTTAAGGCCGAGCAACGGCACCAGCATGACAAGGCGCACGCGCTGTGGAAGAAATTCACAACGGTCGTCATGCTGGACGAACAAATGCGCGCCGCCGGGGATCCGGTGCTGCAGAGGCTGTTGAAGCGAATCCGATTGGGCGTGCAGGACCGAACGGACCTGGACCTCCTCAACTCAAGGTGCTACCGGGAGGACAGGCGGATCCCGTGGGAGACGGGCATCACCGTGGTGACGCCGCTGAACAGGAATCGGTGGAACCTCAACATGGAGGCGACCTTGTCGTTCCAGATTCAGCAGCGGTCGATGATGCGAGTCTTCATATCCGAGCACAAATGGAAGGAAGGTCTGCCGACGGAGGAAGAAGCCATCATGATCTTGAACCAGGGCGACGATAGCGCGATACCGGTGCCGGCCGTCTTCATGTTTGTGCCGGAAATGCCGGTCGTCGTGAACCATAATACCCACCAGGGGCTAAAACTGGTCAACGGCGCCACTTACACAGGGCTGGAGGTCATCCTCGACAAGGCGTACCCGGGCCATCGACTCTCGGCCGACATAACGGTCCACTTCGGGCCGCCGGCGGGGATAATTCTGGAGTCGGAAACGACAAAAGACTTCCACTTCGTCGGGATGCCGCAAGGCACGATCCTCTTGGCGCCCATGAGCGTTAAGATACAATGCCAGCGGAAACGGCCGTGGCAGCAGAACGATGTCAGTCGGAAAGGTTTGCCCTGTGCGGCAACTTTTGCTTGTACAGACTACAAGGTGCAGAGCAGAACCTTCGAGCGCATAGCGCTGGAGTTGCGAGGGACGAGGACGACAAATGTCAATGGACGCGTCGTCCCCTCGCAGTGCGACCCGTACAGCTTGTACGTGCAGCTGTCGCGTTGCCGGACGCTGGACGGCATCATGCTCGTGTCCAAGGTGCGGGAGAGAGACCTGGTGGGCAACAGGGTCCCCGAAGAAATGACTGCGGCGCAGGCGAGACTGGAGGAACTGAGCGACAGGACGGTTCAGGAGGCGTTGCGCTGGTTGGATGACGATGAGCAAGAAAGTAAAAAAGGCACAGACGACCAATCACGACGGACTTTGTGGGTTTGAGCGGCGGGTGGGGCATAGTCCTTTCGTTCCTCAAGGCACAGGGGAAGGCGCACGTCCGCCGGGGGACGTTGGAAGTTGGAAGCTGGGCGTGATGGGCAAGTTGGCGGCTCCCTTGCGCTGAGTAGCCTTTCGGTACGAAGCTTGCAACAAGAGCCCGTATGGCTGTTTTACTAGTGGGTTGCTGCACGTGTTGAGAAGAGGGCGCAGTTTTAAGTGGTCGGCTCTGGGTGGGTGGATGAAGAGACTTGGCCAATAGGGCGCGTGTGTGTGTTACCTTTATTTTGCGTAGCCAATAAGACGTACGCAGCAGGCTTTGAGGAGCAGGCACCATTTTGAGTGGCACGATTTGAAGAGCTTAATGCGGAACTAAGAGACCTAGCGAATAGGGTGAGGGTCAATAATTGAGACAGGGATCAGGGGACTGAGACTAGCAGAGACCAATCAGACGCCATACCAAAGAGGGAAAATTGTCAATTTGAGTATAAGAAACTGCCATGCGAAGATGTCCTGGTGTTGAGATCATTGGGCTTTATCACTCGCACTGGTGTTGAAACCACACTCTTATTTCCCCCACATATCAATCTGTAAGTTTTCCAAACCCAATACAACAGCCCAAAATACCAACTATTATTATACTAGGCTACTTAAAGTCTCTTTGTGGGATGCCTCTTGTTCCTGCCACCTGGTTTGGTAGTTGATGACCTCATATTAGGACGAACGGAGGATCGGAGTGTGGCAGATATGTTAGGTGATCGAGAGTCCTCGTTTTCCTTCGCTTCACCTTCTTCATGGTTATCATTTTCATCAGAGTCTACGGACGTTAAAGGGGAGACCGGCGACCCTGCAATGATTGGAGATGTTGCGGTAGTTACAGTAGACCCCCTGAGTCTCTTGGGGGCGGGGTTCTTCGAACTTGACTGAGACGATGGAGATGCGGAGATTGCGGGCCTTTTGTTCTGAGATGGAGTAACGGGTTGTTGGGATGGACCTCCCTGCGGCGATTGTGATGATTGTGACCGTGACTGTTGCGCCTGTGAAGATTTCTTTGAGGGAGACTTGAACATAGACCTCGCTGCTGCGAAGCCGCCAGCTTGGGATGGGCCAGGTTCGGTTTTAGAGGGGGAGACTGTGTTAGCGGCAGGTGCAGGTGGCGTGCTCTTGTCCGGAAACGTCCAAGAGTCGGGAACGATAATGAAAACATAGTCCTTCTCATCAACTGTAGGGGCAGCTACCATAAGACTATGGTCAAGCAGGCCAACAATCTTGCCGACGCAGTTGAAGGGAACACCTGGTACAAACTGTGTATCTTTCCTATCTGCCATCTTCTTGCAGAGGAGAGAGAATGGCAAAGCGCGAATAGGAAAGAGAATAAAAACTTGAAAGGGGTGGAAGCCTTTGAAAGGGCTCTTTGATGGCTGACCCGGAGTGATGTAGGTACAGCACTGGATAAATGCACAGCATCTCAGCTGCGCATCATCCAACAGCGGGACAGAGTCCTTGATCAAGTGGGTTTGACCTGTCCCGAGAACCTGCCCCGTCAAAGAAACAACCGGTTGGATAAGTGGAAAGCCCTCACTATTGCAAAGAGTTCGTGGGTCAATGCTGATAGTTACATTAGTGGCAAGCGCGATATTCGAACTCGAGCTAAGGGGAAATGGTAAGTCTGCTTACGCTTGGTATCCAAAGTCGCGTATGAGAACAACTGGAACCTTGTACACATCGCCGTCACCATCTTCATCGCTGAAAACATCAGGCTCCCGTAGCACCCACTCCAGTGCGTAGGGGTGTACTTTGCCAGTGAAATGGAACCACTGATTCTCCCACTCCGATTCAACAATCTGCTGGTTATAGACAGAGAGGTTGAGACTAAAGTAAATCGGCAGTGGATCAGGGGATCGATACCCTTCAGGACGCAGCACAGAATATTCAGGCAGTGTCATATAGGGAGGGGGTGGATGTAACGGGTCAGGCCCACTTGGCTGGCGGCTCTGCCGCCAAGCCCGAATTCTTCTCCACAGCGCCATCGAGTTGATTCTCGAATCTTCTATATTAAAGAAGATATAACGCGTCTTCACGCACCCAGTTTGTATTTAGATTCTTTCCTTTCTTCATCTTGAAAGTAAACAGCATAGGGACTAGTTAGTTGAATCAACTCACTAGAGGCCTTTCACATACTTTCAAGATCACTTCAGAAATCTGCTGAAGTCCAGAAGTCAACGACTCATCCCGAGTCCAGAAGTCAAAAAGTCAGCCGAAGCACCCGAAGCACCCAAAGCACCCGAAGCACCCGAAGCACCCGGAGTTAAGAAGTTAGAAGCACCAGAAGCCACAAGCGAAGAAGAATAATGGACCACTCAGACGGCATGACTCAGGGGGAAACCACTAGCCAGTCGGCTAGCGTACTCGAGCAACTCTTGAGCGAAGTCAGGCTTATGCGGTCCGAGAATATGGCCCTAAGAGAGGCAAATGAGGAAACGAAATTGAAGCTGTTAGCACTGGAAACGTCCATCCAGTCTATACAGCCCACACCAGCGCCCACGCTGGCGCCAGAAGACAATAAGACAACCGCTGTTCCTGTCACTCCCAACACTACTACCAACCCTTCTATCACCGCCGATCCCGCCAATACGGTTATCACTTACAGTCCTCACCCGACCAAGCGCCCCAAGCTGCGAGATGTCCCGAAGTACAGTGGTGACAAGTCCCAGTGGCGTAGCTGGAAGTTGGAGACCGAAGGGAAGCTACGAGTCGACGGCGAAGCCCTCGGAGACGCAGAGGGCCACTTTATGTATGTCTTTATGAGCCTGGAAGGCAAGGCTAAAGACAATGTGACCACCTTTGTGGAGATGCAAATTGAGAAGAGGACGTTTAATGTGGCTGAACTGCTCAACCGCCTTGAACTGTTGTACGGAGAGAAGGATCGTAAACAGAGAGCTACTCGCAACCTGCACTCGATTAAGCAAGGAGAAAACGAACCCTTTACTTCGTTCTACCCTCGTTTCGAGAAAGAGATCGCCAACGCCAATGCCGAATATTGGCCAGATGACAGCAAGATTTCTTACCTCCAGGAGGCACTAAACGACAGAATGAAGGCCGCTCTTATAGGCTCTGATTCCGTCGCGATTAGCACCTACGTTGGGCTGGCAAAGAGGTGCGACTCGCTTAGCAGCCAGATGGAACTGTTAGGCCAGTGGAAGAAACCTCGCGGCAACACGAGGGGCTTGGACAACCACGGTAGTCAGAGCAGCCAGAGATCTCAGCAACAGCATGTCCAGCAGGCTGAGGTCAGAAGAGAGGACATGATGGAATGGGAGCCAACCCCACAAGCATCCACTCAAGTAAACGCTGGGCGCACCCGCGGCGGCAAGAACACGAATGGCTACCAGTCCAGGCGACCAGAGGATCAGGCTTTGCTCGGTAAGCGTGCCAAGTGGGTCGATCAGGATGAAATGGATGCACGCTACCGCGAAGGACGTTGTCTCCGTTGCGGAAGAGATAACTGCAGAATCGAACGCTGTCCATTAGCCGCACCTATTCGGCCCGGGAGCGTAACCAGACGCACTCAAGTCAACGCCGCAGCCCCCTCGCGCCCCTCGGTTACCAACGCCGCGATCGTTGAAGAAGGCGAAGATGCCACTCTCCAGAGCGACGGAGATTCAGACTAGGAACACGCGGCGGCTGTGAGAGAATGGGAGACAACCGGTAAAAAGAGAACGGATGGAGATCCATTCATAGCAGACGTTAGGGTGAATGGAACGGACTTCGTACCATCCCTCGTCGACTATGGTTGCCTCTGCTACGGCGCGGTTAGCAAACGGACCTTCCAATCTCTTCAGCTGCCACATATACCTGTTCAACCTCGCATCCTCGAGAATGCAGCAGGAGACGGCAAGGAGGTTAAGATCGACAAGATCACTTACTTATCGATCGACCTAGACGGACACCAACAGCGCCGTGTATTTATGTACGTCATTGACGACCTTAACTGGGATATGATTCTAGGCAAACGATGGATGGAAGATCAAGATGTTCACATTCATGCGAAGGAAGGATACTTGGAGATCGGAACCAGTGGAGCTCAAGTACAAGACCGACAACGCTATCGGCCCCCTCGACTAGAGGTCTCGAAGGTGATGGCCGCTGCCTTTCTAGGCGACGTGCGCCGCAACAGACGTACAGGCGGCGTTGGAGTTTATGCCGTCACGATGGCGGACATCGACAAAGCCTTGAGACCGAAACCAAAGATCGACCCAGTGGAGAAGTTGCCACCACACTACCACAAGTGGTTACAAGCCTTCTCTCGACAACTGGCCAACCAGTTACCTCCCCACAGGCCAGGCGTTGACCTGAAGATCGAAGTCCTACGAGACGAACACGGCCGCGAGAAACCCCTACCCTGGGGTCCGCTTTATGGCATGTCTCGCGAAGAGCTATTGGTACTGCGGAAGACACTTACAGAGCTTCTCGACAAGGAGTTTATCAGAGTTAGCAGTTCACCCGCGGCGGCACCGGTTCTCATGGTGAAAAAGCCTGGTGGAGGCGTTCGCTTTTGTGTGGATTACCGAGGACTGAACAACATCACCAAGAAGGACCGCTATCCGCTGCCCTTACTCAACGAAACGCTACGCACTGTGGCAAAGGCAAAGTGGTTCACGAAGCTAGATGTTATAGCAGCATTCCACAAGATCAGGGTCGCCCCCGGAGACGAAGAAAAGACGGCCTTCAGAACACGCTACGGATCTTTTGAATGGCTGGTAGTCCCATTTGGACTGACAGGTGCACCCGCAGCCTTTCAACGGTATATCAACAGCGTGCTCCAAGACTACCTAGACGATTTCGTGTCAGCATACATCGACGACGTGTTGATCTTCTCTTCTGGAAGCATTCAAGACCACCGCGACAAAGTCGGCAGGGTCCTCCAACGCCTAATGGATGCTGGGCTACAGCTAGACATCAGCAAGAGCGAATTCGAAGTCAAGACGGTGAAATATCTCGGGTTCATTATCGAGGCGGAGAACGGGATCCGAGTCGATCCTGAGAAGGTCAAGGCTGTCAAGGAATGGACTACGCCAACGAACGTAAAAGCCGTTAGAGCCTTTATCGGTTTCGCGAACTTCTATAGGATTTTCATGCCTGAGTTCTCAGAGATAGCAGAGCCGCTGATACGGCTAACGAAAAAGGACGTACCCTTCCGTTGGGACGACCTATGCGAAGAAGCCTTTGAGAAGCTTAAGGACCTGTTGATCACGGCCCCTATTCTAGCTCATTTCCACCCGGAGAGAGAGACTATCGTGGAGGCAGATTCTTCAGGATTTGTCACTGGGGGTGTCCTCTCCCAGCGAGACGACGAAGACGGACTATTACGGCCTGTCGCCTATTTCTCGAAGAAACACTCGCCAGCAGAGGTCAACTACGCTATTCACGACAAGGAACTGCTTGCTATTGTAAGGTGTCTGGAGCAATGGGAACCAGAGCTGCGAGCTGTGAAGAATTTCAGGATCCTCACGGACCATCAGAATCTGAAATACTTCTATTCGGAGAGAAGATTAACGGAAAGACAAGTACGATGGTCGGAGTTCTTATCCAGGTTCCATTTCACACTCGAATGGAGACCCGGAAAGAAGGCTGGACTGCCAGACGCGCTCTCTCGACGAGACCAAGATATGCCAGCCGACTACTCGGACGAGCGGCTCAAGGCACGCATTATGAGGCTCTTTCAGGACGACCATCTTAGAAGGGTACGCATCTCGACAGTTTCCACCAACACTGAGGGCGCCCTGGAGTTTGATTTCGAAAAGGATATCAGGCTATTCGAGGACCAGGAATTGCAGCAACTTTGGGACGCCGCACGCCGAGAGGACAAGCTCTACCAGGAACTCACGAAGCTAGTAGCGAATGGAGAGAAGAACTTACCGACACAGTTGCAAAAGGAGAAGGTTGTGAGTATCTCAGAATGCTCACTGGATGACAAAGGTCTCCTATGCTTCCGGAATCGTGTCTGGATACCCAACTCTGAGCCGCTGCGCACGAAGATTATTCAAGCAACACACGACTCCCACATTACCGGGCACCCGGGGAGAGACCTTACGTACTCTATTCTGTCGAGACGCTTCTTTTGGCCGGGCGCAGCTAGCGAAGTACGCCAATTCGTGCGTAACTGTGAGGTCTGCGGAAGGAACACCATTTGGAGAGACACGAAGAGAGGGCTCCTGAAGCCATTACCCATTCCGCAACGAATATGGAGCGAGGTCACTATCGACTTCATTACGGACCTCCCACCATCGGGACGGGATGGCGCGACGAACTGCATGGTAGTCACAGACCGGCTTACCAAAGGCGTCGAACTCGAAGGCATGAGCGATATCTCCTCGGAAGCGGTTGCTAAGAGACTCTTCGAACGGCACTACCCGGTCCATGGTATTCCAACAGCCATAACCAGTGACCGTGGGCCCCAGTTTGTCAGCGACATGTGGAAGCACTTCTGCAAACTGCTGCAGATCGAGCAGCGGCTATCGACGGCGTACCACCCACAGACGGATGGAGCGACGGAGCGAATGAACCAAGAGGTTGAGAAGATCCTACGAATATGGACAAACTATCTCCAAGAGAATTGGCTAGACCTGCTACCAATAGCCATGGCAACAATCAACGAGAGGGACGCGGCCTCTACCGGCCTAAGCCCGTTCTTCTTCATGCACGGCTACCACAACGAGCCAATTCAGCTAGTCGAGGATCGAAGAGCAGAAGATGCGAGGGAGGGCGAGGTTATGGCAGAAGACTTCATCCAGAGACTTCAGGACGCCACAGAGTTTGCGCAAGCTGCAATAGCTATGGCCCAAGAGATACAGCAAGCCCAAGCCAACAGGCACAGAACTGCCTCGCCCCGCTACAAGCCTGGAGACTGGGTATACCTTAATCTGAAGAACGTCAAGACGTCACGGCCTTGTAAGAAGCTGGACTGGCTACATGCAAAATACCAAGTGGTCGAGGAGATTAACCCACACGCCTACAAGTTAGACGTGCCCGGACGCATACACCCAGTATTCCATGTGGATTTGCTCCGGCCCGTCCCTGACGACCCGCTACCATCACAGCAGGTCGATCACGAGAGCGCCCCACCAGTGCTGGTGGACGGTCAAGAGATGTACCTCGTTGAACGCATCCTCGATGAAAAGAAGGAAGGCACGCACAAGAAGGTGCTCGTGAAGTGGGTGGACTATTCGAGACCCACGTGGGAGCATCTCAGTGCTGTACGGCATACGGATGCATGGAAACAATGGACAAAGCGGAAGAAGAAGAGAGTCAACTTCGAAAATCATCGTGAGATACACGCCAACTCTGGAGGAGGGGGGTAATGTAACGGGTCAGGCCCACTTGGCTGGCGGCTCTGCCGCCAAGCCCGAATTCTTCTCCACAGCGCCATCGAGTTGATTCTCGAATCTTCTATATTAAAGAAGATATAACGCGTCTTCACGCACCCAGTTTGTATTTAGATTCTTTCCTTTCTTCATCTTGAAAGTAAACAGCATAGGGACTAGTTAGTTGAATCAACTCACTAGAGGCCTTTCACAGTGGAAGAAAAACCCTGCCAAGAGCTTCAACATTAAGGCTCTTTATAAGTTGTTCATCTGATGTAGGAAACCGCGTCGGGGTATCCAGCTGACCAAAAAAGGACATGGTCATATCACTACCAAGGTTTTTCTGAGAGTCATAAGGCATGAGCGGAGGGGGATGACCGCTAAGAGTGGAATTTGAGGTAGAAGTTGATGAAGACATAATATATTGAACAAGCAAAGGTTTCGATAAAAAATGGGAGAGCGGTTAAGATTACGACTCTGCGAGAGAGAGAGAGACATTAAATTATATAGTATATACAATGCGAAGATTGATACCACTTGGTAAAGATACTGTATTTCGTTGCGCAGACAGGATGTAGCATCGCCGATCTCCATCCAACATTTTCAGCCAAGAACTCCTATCCCTGCCGGTGTGGATACTTGCACAATTGAATTGACCAATTAATGTAGATGGTGAACAGATTTGCTTTTTCCATGAGTACAAAGGATTGGCCAAAACGTCAGCACATGTCGCCGATCGCAGTAAAGCACCTTGAGGTAAGAACGTTGATCCCTGCCAAGTGGATACTTGCACAACGGAATTGATCAATCAACGTAGCTGTTGAACAGAATTGCTTCTTCCACGATTACAAAGAATTGACTAAGATATTAATACATGAAAAAAAAAGAAGAAAAAACAAGTATGAGAGCTGGGCAGTATATGATAGGTAGATGAAATAACGTGGTGTGTATTATATCAATCACATAAGTGCCCATCGATGTTACCATTACAACGAAAGAGGGTGAAGGGATATTTTGATCTATTGGTATATCAATACTGCAGCGGCCATATGAATAAGAGGGTGGAGGAGTATGATGCCGTATTGGTATACCGGTGTAATGGCATTCCGACTAGATAATGGGATGAATAATCAAGCCCGAAGTTAATTATCACGAAAGTAAGAGGGTGGAGGAATATGATGCTCTATTGGTATACCGGCGTGATGATGCTCCGAGTAGATGACGGGATGAATAATCAAGTCCGATATTGGGATGAAATTGGAAGAGTAAAGAAGACCATGGTGGGATAGACCTATCATTTATTGGTAGGTGGGTCAAGACAATGACGATAGTCGATATTATCATATAGTTTGATAGGTATAATAGAGATAAAGATGACGTGGGAGTATCGGGATAGAATCGGACGAAGAGCAGAGTAGGACAGGTTGGTGTGGGAGAATCGAACTCTGCCCCAGAATGTACCGATCCCAAAACAGCATTGTGAATGGCATCAACCTTTATTGTTCATATTTATAATGCTGTTTAGCTTAATACACATGATTACGCACCCTAAGAATACACGACTATCTTGTAATGGATTCGTCATTATCTGCTCTACTTGAAAGGTTGCGTGGTCGAACGCCTGGCAGCGCAATCAGCAGTCTCGGGCTGAACACGTACAATGATATCTTTAGTGCGGCAAACTCGAATACAAACGCAACACTAAGAGAATCACATTCTATTGTCCAACCAAGCATATGCGATCGTGTTCCGGACGTCCAGCCTGTGGGCTTGGCATTAATGAAGTCACACTCTACTGTCCAACCGAGTACACCTGGTGATATTCCAGAAACCGTACCTATAGACCCGGCACTAGACGGATCACAACTAACTGGCCAATCAAGCAAACCAGGCAATCACCAACAATACCGATCAAGTGTAAATCAAATCGACAATGCGAATGCGCAAACACAGGCGGCAGGAAACTGGATGACCCGGCCACCCCCAGGGAGCACGACGCCGACACAAGTGCCTCCAAGAAAAAGAGGCAGGCCGCGAGGTTCTTGTGCACCAAAGCGGAGAGATGTTCGAGAAGGAAATCGGATGCGGGAATATCAGCCAAGTGCATACCAAGCCGACACCATCAATACTCAAATACAGGGACCTGAAAGCTGGATGAGTCGACCGTCGCCAAGGAGTACGACACCAATACAGGCGCCTCCAAGATCAAGAGGCAAACCGCGAACTTCTCGTGCATCAAGACGGAAAGATGCCCGGGAAAGAAACTGGCGGCAAAGAAGACAAACCCAACAGCAAAGACCACTGGTTGCTGTTGGGACCCCCCCAGCCAGTTCCCAGTTGCCATCTCATGCTCCACGACGTCAGAAAAGGAGGTCGCAACAAGCACAGCAAATAAAACCTGTACCAGCGTAACCGCTGATAGCACCAAACCCCACACAGGCTGCAGAAATAACCGACGCCAGCCAATATCACCCGCACAATGCACTAGGCGTGCAGCAATGTATGAGCATTCCAAGCTTTTTAGATGTAGATTAACCTAGCCAATAAGAACTTGGCGCCAAGCGTAAGGCTGATCAACACGGATAAGAACAAAACAAAAGGCAAAATCGAAGACGGGTTGAGAATAGCAACCTTAAAGAGCAAGCCCAGGCATTCAAGAGAGCAATTAAGCATCTGGAAGATGAATTTACTGAGAACGAGAGAATATCCTACATAAAGGATTGGCGTAAGCCGGTTCCCCGTAAGAGGAATATATCTACAGTCATGGACTTTTATCAAGCATTTTATAACATCGACACCCTACCCATACACACATATATAATATACTATTAGAAGATCAGCACCACAGAGATAAAAGAGCTTAGCTGGGAAGAGTAGACAAATAGCGCAGCGATAAATAGCTGCCTCACGTATTCATATCCAGATTGCTTCCCTGTTGGTAAGGCTATACCGAGCTGCAAAAACTGTGCCATAAAGATCCATAAATACAATATGGCACGGGGCGGGAACTTGCATCAAGCACTTGGTTGCAAGCATATATACCCGGATGCTCTTAGAGATTTGACTTTGGTTAAGGAGAAGCTGATTGCACTTAACACCTATTTCGGCTTCGTTGCAAGAATCAAAGTAACAAAAAGCACCAAATAGAGTACAGCATATACACGGCATGTAAAGGGTCATATAACTGTGTTTCCAAACAGTGTTCAAGACTTGGTTACCATAGTACTACCATATCCGCTTCTATAATCTTTAGAGGATATCCATATATCCTGGCATAGGCCGCAGAGACCAGCCCCCAGCGATCTATCTAAGTTGCTCTCAGTCCGGAGAGGAGCTGTGGAACGGACGTTGCTTTGGCTAAAAGAATTTAACCCCTACTATCGGCACATCCAAATCGACAAAGCCGAGTTGGATAGTTGGGGAGAGCCGGCGTATAGGGTTCCGAGCCAGATCTATAATAGAATAGAGAGAGATAAACTATCGGCATGGGAAGAAACGCGAATAGCGCATATTGTGCCCCCGGCAGAATGTGAAATAGATGACGCTGGGCCCCAGTCACTCGAACAGATTGTGGACGGGCTGGGCAGAGCATATAATGAGAATGATGTAAGTTACGACGAGGATCAGCAGCTCTATGACGAGCGCAGTCGGGAGGAGCTCGAGTATGAGGGCATGGGAAGCTTTCTTAATGAGATCCTTACATCTGGTATGTTTCAACTGGATACAGCACCGCAAGCAACCGATGCCGATAAACTGCAATTTGCTATTGATACAATCAGAGGTGGACACATAAATGCGCAAATACAGCCGCCCAACCAGCCGACTGGGAGTGCGCAGGATTCCCACCTTCAGCCATACATTCATATTTCAAGAGGCAATGAGTTTGCAGATAGCAATGATCTCTGGCATCTTACAAAAGCATTTCCAATACTATTCCCATTCGGTTTCGGTGGGCCACGGTGCAAGGAAGAGATGGAATCGGACCTGTGGAAGAACAGTGTCCAGCTCACAGGGCATATCCGTGATAGAGATAGTATTAGAGAGGGTGGAGAGGGTGGAGAGGATGCGACTTCGCCAACACGTAATCTCGGACTTCACGCATAGATGAAGAAAGTGCTGCAACGATATGGTGGTCGCTTTGCCAATCATCCGGCGTTTTCATTCCTAGTGTTCAACATAGAGGTTCAGTCTAGGAATAGAGGAGTAAGTATAGTAAGCGTACGACAGAACGATTTTCCTGAGGTTGAGAGGATTATTCAGTCGTTAATACTAGAGAGACTGGCGGAAGTGCAAAAGGAGTTAGAGGCTGGCGGGAGCACCTGAGATAAAGATATCAAAAAGCTCCTGCGATATATCTCATACTTTAGCCACAAACAGGCCATATCGCAGGAGTTGCGGCTAGCCATGTGTAGAAAGATTAAAGCGCTCATCATCAGATACAGTCTACCGGCGATTTGGTTTACACTGAACCCTAATAACATTATGAACCCGGTAAAGCCACATCTGGCGGCATATCGAAAGGAGGATAAGGCTGCCGCAGAAGCAACCCTACTTCGGGCCCTTCAGGATAGATATAAGAGAGTGAAGCTGGCGATAACTGACCCCATAAGCTCTGCCATCTTCTTCCACCGCGAAGTAGAGATATTCTTTAAGCATTACGTCAAGGTTGGGGAGGAATCTGTGTTTGGTCAGATTGGATAGTATTTTGGCGCTGTCGAGACTAACGAACGCAGTGCTCTTTATGTCCATGGTTTGCTATAGCTTGAAGGGAACTTGGAGCTCGGACACTTTATTGGTGCTTATAGAAACGGGGAGGATAATAAGAGTGCAGCGATAGAAAGGGAAGGAATCCTGAAATATGTTGATTCTGTCTTCACTGAGGTACGTACATTCATATACTGATATAACCGAAAGCCAATATGGGGTCGGAAGCTGAACTATTATCCAGGACCTGGATGAATCTGCTGCCTTTAGCGAGGAGAGTGAGACTAGAGTGGTTTACGACAATATATCCTACCTGATGACCGATGCAGGGCGCTTCTCTGAACAGTTTGACGATGAAGCCTACTTTTGCGCGGGCAGGGTCCAGATGTACATCCATACCGCAACTTATATCAAATACTCTCATAATAAGGAGGGGGATAAAAAGCCCATATGTCGGTTCTATGCGCCTTGGAAGCTCTTTATAAAAAGCGAATTCGGTGCGGATGGTATACTTTGGCTCCAACGCTTATATCCCATAATCAACCGATGGAATAAGCCAATGGCGGTCGGGCTGCAGCACAATCACGATATCTCCTTTATCGGAACCTAAAGTAAGATAATAGCGCTGATATACTATTTGACAAACTACGCCGCAAAGATCCAAGATCCAATCTGGAAGAGAGTGGCTATAGCAGCAGAGCTCTTTCCGAGTATCAGCACAACCAGCGCCGTCGGGCTAGGTGTAATAACTGCAAACTACAAAGCCAAGGCAAATCTAAATCGCCAGTATTTAATGAGAATCGCAAATAGAATATTCACCAAGAGGCCATTATCGCAGGTGGAGGTAATTACGCACTTCTTGAATTACCCAAGTGAGTTCTTGAGTACCAAATAATAGTCATATGTGAATATGACAATAATATACTGGGCAATACTCTGACGCTGGCAGTATCTCCAGCGATACAGTAGCACTTTAGGTGATGACGATGATCGACCTATTGAGAACATAGGTGGCAACAGCAACGGCAACGATGCGGAAGCCAGCGCGGAGAGGGTCTTAATGGGAAGCAATAGCAAGAAGCTACTATATATTAAAGCCTACCACCACCGTGGAGAGGTGCTGCAGATATTATGCTTCTATAACTACGTGTCGCTTGTTACATTACAAAAGAGGATAGATTCATCTTCTAAGGAGTTGGTGAAGATAGAATTTGAAAGGAACTGGAAGCCGGGAAGGGACTGGGTGCAGGTTCTAAGACCCCCGGAGAAGTATACAGTACCATATATCAACGGCTTTCTCGATATAGACTTTAATATTGACATAAATACAGACAGATACTGCAGGTAAGCACAAGCTATGTAACAGTATAGATAAACAAAGAGCATATACTGATATGAGTATTAGAGCTGCAGTATAGCACCTTATACTCTTCGTACTATGGGAGAAATTTATTACAGCAGTGTCTGGTGATATCAACGAAATCTGGGAGTACTGGAGATAGCAACTGCCCAAAAGACTCCAGACTATCGCAGGCAATATCCAGCTCTTGAAGCGATCAGCGGAAGATACACGGCGAGACGCAAAGCAGTGGGCGGCTGCGGGGGACAACGCCATTTTGGATGATATTGACGCTATGGGGTATAATCTCCAAGATCCTACAGGCCCAGTAAAAGTATATCGCCCAGACCAACTTGGCCAGCTTGGCCGATTGATTGAGACAGTACGAGGTGCTACAGCCCCCAACCAGGCGACCGCTGGTTCGGAGCATCTTTTGCAGATGCTAGATCAGCTCCGCGAAGCCCAAGCAGATATCCCCGACTTTGCGGATGATGTCGAGACTGTCGCTTCCGCAGAGAACCCAGCGCAGTACCAGCCAACTATTGTAACCAAGAGCGAGCTCCCAACGCAACGTCAGCTTAGAGGAATTAAGAGCAAGCAGGATCAAGCTGACAAGGAAATTGTGAAAAGAATCCAAGGCTCTGATGGAGTTCAGATTACGCAGAACACAGCTGCCGGCGCAGAAGCATCACTGAACCATACCTTCGCGGGCGCGGGAGAAGATATTACAGAAATGTCAGAACCAGACACCCGGAACACTCAGAGACCCAGTGCCAGGGTCGCCTTTGGACCGTCGACAACATTCCTCCAAGCCGGTCGGGAGATTGCAAAGAGGTTCACCTTGAACGAGCGGCAGGAAATCGCCTTCCTTTTAGTGTGTCGCCATCTCGATACCATCCCGGATGAAGATAACAGCGATAATTTTGAGAGCAGTAATGTCGAGAACAATGATAACGCACAACTATGCGTGTTCCTGGGTGGGGAGGGCGGCACCGGGAAGTCCAGGGTCATCGAGGCGTTGGCGGAATTGTTCGCTAGCAAAGACATATCGCACAGGCTGCTTATGACGGCGACATCGGGGGCCGCAGCAGCGCGGATCAACGGCGTGACTATTCACTCCGCCTGTGGGATGCAACCCAACGCATCCGGCAGCAATGCCGACGATGGCAGCACGGTAACCTACGTGGACGGTGATGCTCGAAGAAGATGGAGAGAAAAGTGGCTGCTCATCATTGACGAGGTGAGCATGCTGGGCCTCCAGACGCTCTCCGACATCAACAAGCGACTTTGCGCCTCCCGGGGATCGGATCAAGATTTTGGCGACATCCCAGTGGTGCTACTATCGGGAGATTTCCACCAGTTCCGCCCAGTGCAAAACAAGTCGCTATTGACGCCATGGTCCGCCCTCAGGATTGCGGACGAAATGAGGGCGCACGCACTCTGGGCTCGATTTACCACCGTCGTCATGCTCACCGAACAGGTACGCGCAGCGGGGGACCCGGAGCTGCAGCGGCTGCTGACTCGGATCCGGCAGGGGCAGCAAGACGAGTCCGACATGGAGCTTCTTAATAGCCGGTGCTTTCAGGAAGGCCGAGCCATACCATGGAGCAAGGGCATCACAGTAGTTACACCGCTCAATAGCACCAGGTGGTGCCTGAACATGGATGCCGTTTTGGCCTTCCAGAGGAACGAACAGAAGCCAGTCCAGATATTTCTATCCGAGCACCGTTGGGGCAAACCCAATACATTGCCGGTAACGGAGGAAGAAGCTACGCTTATGGCCAGCGTCGGGGATGACAGTAAGATCTGTGTGCCGGCCACATTCATGTTCGTGCCTGGTATGCCGGTTGTGGTGACCATGAATATAAACCCAGGCCTCAAGCTCGTGAATGGCGCCAAGTACACAGCGCTAGAAGTTATACCAGACAGCAAAAGATTCCCAGGCTATCAACTCGCCCCGAACATCATCCTCCACTTTGGACCACCTGCCGGCATCATCCTGTCGTCCGAGTCAACCAAGAAGTTCGAATTTGATGAAATGCCACCAGGCACAATCCTGCTTACTCCAACGAGTGCCCAAATACCAATCGAAAAGAAGAAGAGGGTCAAGAAGAGGCCTTGGCAGAGGCATAATGTGAGCCGGCGAGGACTTCCCTGCACTGCGGCATTCGCATGCACCGATTACAAAATCCAAGGCGAAACCCTCCTCCAGATTGCGCTGGAGCTGCGAGGAACCGGGACAAAGCTGAATACCAAGACTGGACAACTCGAGCCACGAAAGTGCGATCCATATAGCCTGTATGTGCAGCTATCGCGGTGCACATCGCTGGATGGTATTATATTGCTGTCAAAGGCGCGTGTGAAGGATATAGTCGGGAATAAAATACCACAGGAAATGTTTGATGGCGAGGCTAGGCTGGAGCAATTGTGTGGGGGAACATTAAACGAGGCCCGGTTATCATTATTGCACCCAACCGCACACTACGAGCAATAATATAGTTTATAATTTAGATAGCGAATCCAAGGAACAGTCAAGTATGTATTGATAGATGATGGGTGTTTTGTTCCGATTCCATTGCCCCCGTCGTTCTGGCTCTTTTACGCAGGGATGATGATGTACCCCGCCCGGAACGTCCGGTTCGCGTTCGATGACGATGATGACGCCTGACGCGGGGTTCGCAGCACCAGACATCCACCAAAGACCCAAAATCTCCGCCAAGTTGCTACCAGGTATTCCAAAAAGGAGATCAATAATGAGATTTCTATTAAAAATCCGATCTAATGTAATAGATTTCATCTAACTCAAGCAGAAGCAAGAACCTCACAAAATGCACACGAGAAGAGCAACGACATTATTATAAATTAAGAGCTCACGTGAATCTCACGTGATTCTTAGCAGAAAATCCCCAGCCAATGAAGACGTCTTTTCACTCGGGGGGAGGATTAGAACCATTAGAGGGACCCGGGTGTGTATTAATCCGGGCCAACCAGAGGTGCAGTTGCGCTTCCGAATCGGGTAATCGGGATTTTGGGGGGGTGAAAAATCCCAGAGCTTAAGAAGACCTTTCGTACCGAAAGGCATACCTGGCCGGTGGCGGTAAATGCTGGCCGTGCTCCCGGGGCTAGTCTCCGGTACTTCCGAAGATGACGTGTGTACCCGTTTTGCCCGTATTTAAAGTACCATAGTTCTCCATAGGAGCGCAGTACCAGGGAGGTTTGTACAAGGCGATTCACCCTAGGCCGACCCGCTTTTTAGACTCAACTCAGGTCAGGGACTACTGAGTGGCTGAGTGGCTTCTCAACCTGGCTTCAATGCACGATGACGGAGTTCTTATATAAGGCATAAGGATAACGGTCACCACAAGGAACGAACGTTCATGGGTTCGAATGGTTGAGCATAGGCCACATTCCTGATTGTTCATGCACAGTACTGTACAGTAATCCAGACAAGGAAGGGGTTATTCCATCTGGTTCCTTTCATCCAAACCGTTGGTTCCGAGAATCTTGTCTCGTGCCAGGTACCGGACCACCTGCGCCACACCTGCACCGCCCAGATTAGTCTGATGAAGCCCTATTGTTTATCACAAGACGCGCAGATAGTCAAGGAATCAGCAAATCTATTGATTGTCTCTGCGCGCCAGTGGCAATACTTAGTTAGCGCTGTCCAGCGAATGACCCTTTTATCGTCGGCTACTGATGCCTGGGTTATCCGCGGATACCGACAGGTGCGAACTGGCGGGCCGGCGGTAAACATTGGTGTCCGAATGGATCCAAGAGTCGTAGAGGGCTTTGTGAATATAAGTGAGCAGATTCTATTCGTCAAAAGAATGGACTCCGCAAATAGAATTGCTCTTTCAGAGTCGGAAATCCCTGACCACTAGACTTTTTGCTGCAGACATGTCTGTATCTCCTACTTTTAAAGGCTATGTCGCCTCGACGCAAGACGCCCTCATCCTATTCGAGGCATGCCTCACCGGCCAGCTTAACCACACCAGTCGACAACTGCGTGAGGACGAGCGACCCTCCCTAGTCGTGAGTGGGAACGTCTTCGTTTACGAGCAACACTCGTCTGGCATCATTCGCTGGGCTGATGGAATTCGGTGGGGGGCTCCGGAAGTCGTCAACGATTTCCACTTGTACCAGCAATCGGTTGCTGATCTCGAAGCTTCTGAGTGTGCTGCTCAACAAGGCGGCGGCGACACCTCTCGTAAGCGGACAGGACTCTTGATAATTGGCTAGAGATGAACCGAAGTACTGATGCAAGTCTTTTTTTTCTTTTTAGGTGCTTTGGACTTCCCAGACCTACGGAAGTATGAGATTAGCGTAACGGTCCGCGGCATTTCGCACCATCTCGTGGGCTACTTCACCTTAAGGGCCGCCCTAGCTGGTGAATTACTGGCCCCAACTCTAGACCCGGTGCTGTGTACCTTGTCTCCTCGAGAAGAGCTCTTGATTCAGAGGTTCATTGCGCCTGCGCAAAACGGAGATGAGGTGCACCGGAACGAAGCGTGAATAGACGCCATTATGAGCGGGTTGTTCTAGCTTTGGTCTTGAGGTCCAACGAGTGCTCTCTATCTTTCTACTCGAGACGAGTGGGTTTTCTTTGTTACCAAACACTTTATACGTTTTTCATTCTCGCTAACTGTTGAGAAAAGATTGTACGAACACTCACCGCTCACAATCCCGTGTATTGAATTCTGGGTGCATTCTCTTTTGTATAATTGACAGAACTTGAGCCGGTGTTTTGTTTTACCTCATTTATTGTTAAATCTGGCCGTTTCACTGAGCGCAACTTCTGGTTGTTAGAAAACTATTTTAGAATTTGGACTGAAGGAGGAGAAGGAACTCTGGGTGACAGCCGCTTTCCATTGTATTTCACAAGACTACGAACGATCCGACGATTGCTCTCCTCACTCGGAAATATGCCTAGCCTGGCTCGATGATGATTGCTTCACGTATGTATACTTGATTCTTTCGATTGATGATCGTATTGTGAATGGCCCTTGGGGATTACGTTACGCCAAAGGATCTCACAATCTCGGTATTTGGTGTGTGAGCTGCTACTGCAACGGACACGCACGAGTACATCGAGATAACTCATCCTATTCAATAAATCATAACTTGTAGCCCTTTTGCTCCCATTTAGAAGTACTCATGCGGGTGTTGCGGAGATATAAGTCCACCAGGTGCAGGTTTTACACACACAAGCCGGTGTAACAGGATGAATCTGGGTGGCTTGGAGGCGGTATGGATTTGTCAGCCATGGTAGAGTTGAGATATGGCCTTAGTTGTTCAATCTACGTCTCCTCGACTCGCCTGCCGTGTCACAGAAGCGTCGCGCCCAGAGTAGTCCTACCGAGTCGTCCTCCGCTGTGGAGGCAGTGGCCTGAACTAGGCTGATGACGTTGAAGAAATCCGATACTACCGAAACGGCCTCTTCGTCTTCGAGGGCTAGACGATGGTTACCTGACGGCGCTCCTGGTTCGAACTCCACAAGCCGCCCCTGTTGCTCGAAGTGCAGCCTCACGGCCCTAAATCGAGGGGTTAGAACGTGAGTCTGCGTCGGACGAGAGGTAAGACTGCACTTTGTCCACGGCCTCCAGGTAGGAGCCGAAAGGCCCGTGACCCAAATGGCCATGACAGCAAGGTCTAGAAGGCTCTATGGCGTGCCGAATATCTCGTCGATTCGAGCAGCGCTGAGAACTCGCTGTCTAAATATACCTACTACTCGCATAGCCACGTCATAACGTTAGGAGGTTGTTTGCTTAGCATTAGGGATGCGGCTGCCTGCTAAAATCTCTAGCCCTGCTGTTCTGCCTCTGTGATGCAGGAACCTGGTGCCTATTATGCCTACACATAGAACCTGCTCATCATCTTAATGCACACCCTGTTGTTGTTGGAGATCACAAGTGTGAGGCGACCAAGTAGGTGGCAAAGGTGCGGAAGAAGGTGGAAGAAGGTGGAACATTCCACAGAGAGCGTGCCTGTACATAAATAGTAGTTCTCCTACTGCACATGTAGAGAGAAGGAAGTAATCTGTATCTTCTCATTTCAACAGTTGTTTGACTGCTAGAGACACCTAAGAAGCCAGCAACCTCTGCTTCGGATATCGGCAATACGCTTCCGGGCGGGGCACGTGGAGACAATTCTTTGCACAAGTTCTCTGGGTTGGTATGGCCGGCCAAGCGACCGACGGTCTAGCTCCTCGTCTTCTCTACCTTACAGTATCGCCGATGCACGACCCCCCCGGATTACACGCAACGCTCCTGTCGGACTGATTAGAATTGCCTCTGCCTGGTTTCGTACACGGTCTTTTCCAAACAATTCGCCAACGGGCTGATACGTGAAATCACGTGAGGATCATCAGTCACGTGAGCAATGCCTCAAAAGGGCCTGCAGGGCCCTTTTGACTTTGCTTCTTCATCATTCTTCTTCATACAACAATACAATCCATCACCTGCTATTGCAGCTCTCTGGCCCTTCGTGCCCCCTAGGGCCTCTGGCCCTTGGCCATCGCCTCTTTTCGTATCAAATGGTAGCAATTATACTGCTGCATCTTGGTCACCAGCTTTGACAGCACCAGCTTTGACAGCACCAGCTTCGACAGCACCCGCTTCAGTCGCCCATGGCTTTGCGATACCAGCTTTGATGGCACCAGCCTCTGTGCACCAGCTTCTTCAAGCATCGCCTATCTTAGCCGACTCGCCTTAGTTGCGCTCCTGACACCGGCCCGTCAGCACCAGCTCTCCCGAGCACCAGCCCGTCTCAGCACCAGCTCTCTTCTGAGCACCAGCCCGTCTCAGCACCAGCTCTCCCGAGCACCAGCTCTCTTAAGCACCGGCTCTCTCTCGAACACCGGCTCTCTCTTGAGCACCCAGCCCTCGCGGCACCACAGCCCTCGCGGCACTCTTTGGATCCCGTTGGTTCAACTCCTTTGGATACCGGCGATCCCCCTCAAAGCTGTCCCCTTCGCTGGGCCTGAATAGCAACACCAAGCAGCCGACCGACCGGCCGACCGACCAATGCAGACAAGATCGTCTTACGGTATGAGAGGCATATTTCTCGCGGATGGATTTGGCAAGGAACTTTGGAAGGAAATGGATCTAGGCTCTATCCTTGTCTTGCCTACTGAGGACAGTAGAGTCTCTTTTTGTGTGCGGCATATGATACGTGAAATCACGTGAGGATCATCAGTCACGTGAGCAATGCCTCAAAAGGGCCTGCAGGGCCCTTTTGACTTTGCTTCTTCATCATTCTTCTTCATACAACAATACAATCCATCACCTGCTATTGCAGCTCTCTGGCCCTTCGTGCCCCCTAGGGCCTCTGGCCCTTGGCCATCGCCTCTTTTCGTATCACGGGCCTGTCTGTATCGGAGCCGAAACGTCTCCTGAGAGTCACGGTCCCCGCCTCTAGCAAGCAAACCTCGGCGTTCGCACCGATGGCATTCATTATCTCCCCAGTCACAGCAGTAGGCGCATTGTTTTCACATCGGAGACTTAGCTGATTCGAAATGACCAAGTAAGGGAAACTGGGCACCGCAACCGCGAAAAGCATCCTGGGTGACAATCTTTGATCCTGACGTTCTTGTAGTAGTCTTAGTGGATGCTCTTGTTCTTCTGCCTCGTAATGAGGCTTGCGTTACGGTGCATGTTTACTTATATCCCTCCTACATCCATCCTTAGTTGTCCCCTTCTGACTAAGCCCTTAGCACACAATCTCCTCGGCTTAAAACAAGAATTCGCACTCAAACAATACGTTAGTAAATAATTCTCTTGACCATTTTGCTTTCTTATTCAATTTCTCTCTCAAAGCCATTCCTATCTTCATGGAAATCAGCAATAGCTTGTCGCGTCTCCTCCTCGCTAGTACAAACGAAAGGGCCGTAGTGCACCACCGCTTGGTCCAAGGGCTGACCGGCGAGAAGAATAAAGCGACCCGATTTCTTCGCTTCGTTCTGGGCCGATGCTTCAATGCAGGTACCTTCTGTACTGAAGATGGCAGTGTGGAACTGGTGAACACCATGCGAATCAGCTGCTGGACCAAGAGTCGTTGTGCCCTGAAGGGTATAGGCTAAAGCGTTCCATTTAATCGGCAGGATTAGCTTGACCTCGCCACCTAGATAAGTCCCTGGGGGGGTTCTGGTTCACCCCCGGTTCTGGTTCACCCTATCAAAACACTGGCACAACCACATATGTTGTCGCAACTATGTCAATTTAATAGCTAAAAATACAATAAAAATACCATTTGAATTGTTTAATTACTCTCTTCCTCCGAAGGGGTCCTGTATCGCTGTGCACGCCCAATTGACCTCCTGGGACGCACTAGAGATGGCTGCTCATCGGTGCTACTATCTACCTCTTCACTTCGAACCACAGCTACTTGGGAAAGGCTGATGAAAGTATCGTTTGGATTTGGTTGCACTCTTCGACGTTTTCGTGGATTGGTCTGTTCCAACTGTGCATGTAAGCGAGCGATCTCACGATCATTTACTGCAAGCTGTGTGGTGCGCTTATCAAACGAACTAGCAATCTTGCGAATGATTAATCTCGATCCTGGGGTTCTTGCCTTGCTACCTAAGACTTTTACGACGTCTTGGCTCTTCGTTGGGGTGGAGATATTGCTGTGCGACTGGGGTGTAGGTGTCTGGTCTTGTGTGTATATTACCCAGCGTGAAGACAAAGTTTTATATGGGTTCCTGGGGAATAGACCCGTTTCCCGCCAGCCAGCTTCGATATTAGCTTCTGTAATCCTTTTTCTCGAGCTTCTGTGCAGAAGTTAAGAAATTTGACTTTGCCAACACAGTTTAAGTGCGTGAGAGCCATCCAGCAGCTGACGAGTTTCCTTGACTCTGTCGTCAAACTGGAAAAACAGCCCAGACCCAAAGGCTTTGTAACGTCAGAAGTATGAGCTGGCAAGAATAATATATAGACGTTATTTAGGAAGCAAGTCGTCATGAAATCCTCCGTAGTGTGCGAACTATGGGCGTCGACAATAAGTAGTCTTGCTGCAGAGAGGTCCTCTAAGGCTGCCTGTGGCAAAAAAGCTTTCTCAAGCCACTCAAGCGCAATATCGTTGCTTGCCCATTCATTGGCAGTGTAGGTAGTATGCCAATTAGGATATTTTCAAGTAGTTGGTCACTGAACCACTGATCTTGAACAGAGGCCCCCTTGAAGATGATGAGGGGGTCTAAGACCTTACCAGTCGCTGATATACACTCGATAAACGAGGCCCAGGTGCGACTGCTGCCCTCTTTAACACGTGTCTGGCCGGGAGGCTTCTCTGAACTACCAATAACCAAACCGTTAACACCCAAGCCTTCCATAATGCCTCTTTCATCCACGTTGTATCGCCGTTGGGGGGGATCCAGCTGACAGTATCGCAAAGCTCGGACAACTTGTTGATATTAGCGGGATATATCGCGTCAACTCAATTCCAAGCAGTCTTGCAACCTATCTTAGTATTGGTAGTCGAATGGCACTTGACGAAGCCACTAGTCCACTTCTTTCCAAGAGCTTGGTGGTCTCCTTGAGCTCGTAAGATCGCCGAAGCCACAGAACGAACTTGGGCATGCGAAGGCGCGTAACCAAGGCCTTCTTGAATTAGAATCCACCTAACAAAGTCTTCTTCTTGCACTGTAGAAAGTCGCTGTTGGTTTTGGTGTGCCACAGAGTGTGGTTGTCGGCCAAGAAGCCAGTGATGAAGTGTTTGGTTTAGCAGCAGAAAGGGACAGGAACAACACCCAACTCATTAACTTACCCTAGGGGAGATGCACAGAATATCGTCACACAGGCGTCTTGGATGGTCAGCCCGAAGCTGCACCAGACTACGCGTATGAGGTCGGATTGATCTGAGGCTTATGTCTCCTGATAGAGAAGCATCTAATGAGATGGAATATCGGGTCGGTCGCAGGAAAGTTCGCTGGCAAGGCATCAGTAGGGCCTGCGGCAGGCCGATATCTGGGGGAGGTGGAAGACAGAGTTTGGACAAGATTTGTAGCGACCGTCAAAATAGACTCAAATAAATCTCTCAAAAATAAAGGCAACAATTTAATAGACTCCCTAGCTGCCTCGAGCCCTTCCGGCCTCTCTGACTTCTAGCAAGAATCTCTGATGAAAAGAAAAAGCGATCCTCCTCCCTTGTGAATGCCCTGACCTCTCCTTTTAACCTCATCCGGACCACCCTTGTGAAAGGCCTCTAGTGAGTTGATTCAACTAACTAGTCCCTATGCTGTTTACTTTCAAGATGAAGAAAGGAAAGAATCTAAATACAAACTGGGTGCGTGAAGACGCGTTATATCTTCTTTAATATAGAAGATTCGAGAATCAACTCGATGGCGCTGTGGAGAAGAATTCGGGCTTGGCGGCAGAGCCGCCAGCCAAGTGGGCCTGACCCGTTACAACCCTAGGGACATCCCCGCTAGCGACCAGCTAGCCCAAGTGACCCTAACCGCCTGTCACATTGGTTAGGTACAGGCTTTCTATCCATACTCGTATGGAATAAGTGATGGAGTATGGAATATTCCATACTCCATACTCCATATTCCATACGGGCCGTCCGTATTCCATACGGGCCGTCCGTATTCCATACGTATGGAATAATGGATTATTCCGGAAAATATTATCCCCGCTATTGCAGTCTGTTTCAGAGCGATCCCAAACCCATCGTTTATGCTGGTTCATACTTCAATCTCAACTCTGTCTGCAGCCGACAGCAGGCAAATCACTGTATAATTACTGAATTGCAGAGCTCCTAAACCTGTTTCTTTACGATAGTGGCAGTTTGAGAGATGACGTCATTTTTTGTATTCCATACGAGGTGCATTCCATATTCCATATTCCATACGGGCCTGTATGGAGTATGGAGTATGGATAGAAAGCCTGGTTAGGTATACGGTGGATCTTGGCCGACGTCCGGATGGTTTCGCCATGGAGGATATCTTAGATGGCGTTATCTATATCGGCGGTAGTATTACGAGACATAACGGCTCCCTGGCAGTCTAAAACACGAAAAAGCAGTTTGATTGATCGAAGTTGTGATAGTTGACGAAGGGAAATAGGTAGCCAACGCGTCGACGCGTTGGCAAGGATTACGCGCAGGGGGGGCGAACCAGAACCAGGGGTGAACCATAACCCCCCCTAGGGACTTAAGCGTTGTTGCCACCTCGTAGAGTGGTGACCGATATGACTTTCTGAATGCTCGTATGCGGGACGTCAACCTGCGAAGCGAGTTGGTGTCAGGCAATGTGTGGATATCCGTCCACATCTTGATCGCTCTCCTCCAAAACCGTTGCTGTGCTGGAACGATATGAGCTTCTGCTTCCAGTGTGGCTAACAATCAGGTTCAAACTTGACAAGTCTCAATCAAGCTCGACCGCTCGTCAAGTCAAGTTCTCAAGTCGAGTTTGAAGCTGCCATTCAATCAATCAAGTTCAATGAGTGTCAAGCTGTCAAGTACTTGACGTTCATCATTGGACATTTCACGAAATCACACAAACTCTAGGTTAAGTCAAGAGCACGAGTGCCACGTGGGACTTGTGGGACGAAATCGACTTGGACCCACCCATCAACCGACCCAGGGCACACATCTAAAACCCGCAACAACGCGTCGGATCGACGCGTTATTATACCCCTACACGCGTTCTGGGACCCAAACGGCTATCAACCAGTCAAAACTCATCTATGATATCTTCTACAATATAATCTATACATATTACCCGATTAGGTATAGTACATCAAGTGCTTGACAAGTTGTCAATCGAGGTGGCTATATGGTCAAGTCAAGCTTCAATCGAGCTGAGATAGCGTTCAATCAACCAAGTTTGAGGGCTGGAATTGAGCTTGACTGATTGTTAGCCACACTGCATGGCTATTTTCGTGAGGGTGGGCGACGGTAGCCTCATGTTTATGGCCGACGACGGCCAGATGATAAGCGAGACCGCGTCTCAGATTGCCAGAATGGTGCTCGCAGCGCTGGCGGCTCTAGAGAGCGATGGGATGCTCAGTGCCAACTCGCACACGCACAGCAACAACGCTGGCTGGATGATTGCAATGTACATTGCCATGGCCTCCATGTTCCGGGATATATCTCTAATCCAGGGGAATCGCCATTTTAAGTCCAAGCTGTTCAAATTCTGGGCTAGAAACTTTGATATCTACCTTCGGGCGATCGCGCACCAACTAAACATCGCCATTCCCGCACTGATAGATGCCGTTCTTGCCGCAGTGGCGGCCACTAAGTTAGAATAAACTATGTTCTAGAATTCTTTGCTTCGGTAGGGTTACCAGCGCCGCAAAGTAACGTAGACAGCATGTACAATCACGATACCCAGGTCTAGTTCTCGCAACCTTCATCTCGGTAACCTGCTCGGGGGGGTCCAGACCGTTTCATGCCCCATAATGTTGAAAAAGAGGAACAAAAATAGAGCAATGGCTGCTACACTGACTGCAGGTGATATTGTCGGAAATCACGTTTCCGGTTGTAACTCCCAAATTCATCTCCCTGCAGTTTCCTCTTCTTCCCGGATACCTTGACAAGCTGGTTGTGTTTCAGGTTTGGACGAAGGGTGGCGCGGTCGAAGTCGATGAGCATGACGCGGCGGCGCTCGTCGTTCCAAAGCCGATTGGCGTCGCGCTCGTCGCCGTGGTCGACACCCTCGGCCCACACGGCCTGCGACGAACGCCGCACTTCCGCCGCTAGGTCCGCCGCGCCAGCGCCAGCGCCCGCGGCCACCATGTCCGTCATCGTCTCCCCGCACCACGACATCAGCATCATGTGGAAGACCCTAGCCCCGCCAGGGAGTATGTAGCCCCGGTCTAGCCGCGCGAGTCCCAGGTGCACCGGTACCACCTCGCCCTGGATCCTGTCGAGCCGCGCGTAGATACGGCTCTCGTGCTCCAGGTGGCGGGGATGCGGCCACAGCGTTCCCTTGCCGACAAACGTGTACCCGTACGGCGCCAGCTCCAGCTTGAAGAGGACGCCTGTCGCTCCCATCTTGCCCCAGCCGTCCAACGCCTCGCAGTCTCGATACGGGTTCTTGCGGAGCCGCTCGCCCACGAGGCGGGCGAACTCATCGGCGTCGATAGGGTGCCGGGTGCCACCTTCAGCGGACTGATGCGAGAGCACGTTGGGGCAGTTGCTGTCAAGATCCAAGCCTCTCTTGAGGCCCAACAGGCAGGCCTGCGTGCAGTATTGCTTGGCAGGTGCCGACTCGGACATCTCGGCATCATCCTCCTCCTCTCCCCCCTCGGAGCTGCCGCTCGAGGGGCCTTCTTTCCGTTTGCTGACGTCCGTCCTTGCCCAAGATCGGGATAGATCGCCGTCCGGCCCGTCGTCTTCTTCGTCCGCCTCGTCTCTACGAAGCACTGCCGTGGACCTGCAGGACGGTCTTGACCGCAACGAGACCTCTCGGCTGGCCGGGACCGCGCTAGACATGAACTCCGAGCCTTCCGTTGCTTGCGACGACGACGCCGAGGGTGAGTCCGTATCCTCCGCCCCTAGAAGACGCGCCGCATCGTCGTACGGCTCCCTCCACTTCTTCAGTGCTGCCTCAGCCTTCCGCGACGCCGCATCGAGTGAAGCTCCTTTGAGAGCTTCAGATCGGAGACTCAATAGGCAAAAGCTAGCCAGCTGAGTCGCTGCCGTATAGGACACCTTATCGCCGGCCCAATCCCCGTCTGACGCTTCGCCCACGTTCTCATCCGGCACGCACGGGTGACAATACAGCGTCTGCGGGTCGGCTCGGTCGATATGAAGGAATAATAAAGACTCGCCGGCAGCAATGTAGCCATATGCAACCTCATACCTTACCATGTAGTCGAAGACCTGCGTCAGCGCCATGGCAACCAATTCTTCCGCCCTGTCTTGTCCCCGTAGCTCGGCATCGCTCAGAGACTTGTTGCTGTTGATCCGCTCCATTACATCCATAAACAGCGTCTCCTTCGCAACGGCCGGCTTCAGGCACTCCAACGCAACCTTGTGGGCTGCCTTGTAGTCATAGACGAACGCTAGGCTCTCGTCTCCGCCCAAGCGTGTACGGACACCAGCTCCGTCAGGTTTCGACGGCGGATGCTTGACTCTCTGCTCGGACGCCACTCGCTTGTTCGGTCCGGTCCGCCGCCGTCGCTCCGGCCTTTCCTCGCTCAGGTCCTCCTCCCCAACCAGATTACCATCGCTCGGTGGCGCGAAATCCCGGATGTTGTTGCTGAATCGTAGCCCCATACACTGATATTCCTTGCACAGCTCCTCTTCGTCCCAGACGGGACGCAGAATTTCCCAAACAGGATCTTCCACAGCAAGCTTCTCAAAGTGATCGACGGCATTCTCGTTGCCTGCCCGTTTGCGGTGGATCGTCGTTCCTAGATCTCTGGTCGTACTCTCTTGATGGAAGAGCCGCCTCTTCCCACAGACCCTCCTGATTGCTTCAAAGTGATGTCGCTGGGTGTTCGTGAAGCTGGTCCAGGGACGAAGCCACTTAGGATAGTACTTATCCTCGACCTTCGTGAATCCCGTCGATGACTTGGATTTGTCGGCGAGGGCGAGTTTCTTGTAGAGGTGGAAGTGGCAGTTGTATAGGTATTCTTCCAGTGTGGTCTTCTGGTTCTTGCGTCGCTCTGCCTCCTCTCGTGCCTTTGCTTGCTCCTCTCGTGCCTTTGCTTCCTCCTTCTCGCGTCGCTCTGCCTCCTCTCGTGCCTTTGCCTCCTCTTTCTCGCGTCGCTCTGCTTCCTTCTCGCGTCTGAGCTCCTCGTTCTCGCGCTGGAGCCGCTCGATCTCTTGAAGATGGTCCGACATCGCGTGCACCGTATGGGACGCCTAGAGCGTCTCGGCTTCGGGTGTGTGGTGTCGATTTCGGAGTTCGCGAAATGACCCCGGCGAGTTGCGGCCTCAAAAATTAAGGACACTCCGAGGTACCCGCGTCTGCCGTTGTTTATCCGATGGGTTTCCAACAACTACAACCCCGCTGTCTGTGCATGCGCAGGCTGCCCGTGCGGCAGAGCGGTTAATTGCCTGGGCAGCGTCACGGAGGCAGTCGGTTCGAATCCGGACAAGAGAAACCGACTTCAGCGTCTCTGAGCCTTTTCGGCGGAGTAGAGTGGTCTGTACGTCATTCGATCGGCCCCAGAATGGGAAAAAGACAGGCCAATGTGTTGTTGGAAGGATTGAGGTTTCCCCCTCGACTTCATGACCCTGATG
The DNA here is from genome assembly GCA_020740775.1 of Ilyonectria destructans. Classification (NCBI taxonomy): domain Eukaryota; kingdom Fungi; phylum Ascomycota; class Sordariomycetes; order Hypocreales; family Nectriaceae; genus Ilyonectria; species Ilyonectria destructans. Next base: position 396,543 of record JAHEWK010000034.1, read on the forward strand.
TCAAGACAAACTCTAAAAGAAGTCCTAGATGGTGGCGACTTCGTAGGACTCAGGCTCATATTGAAGTATAAAAGAGGGCTTTCACGTTCATTAAAAATTAAGAATAATAACAATCAGAACAATAACAATCAGAACAATAACAATCAGAACAATAACAATCAGAACAATAACAATCAGAACAATAACAATCAGAACAATAACAATCAGAACAATAACAATCAGAACAATAACAATCAGAACAATAACAATCAGAACAATAACAATCAGAACAATAACAACCACCTTTTATCAAGTGCACTCAGCATCACTGCGCAATCCAACAACATGTGTGAGAGAGACAGATTGAAGGGTGTACGACAGTGTTGCTAATAATATGGCAATAAAACAATATATTGCAATACATACGATATAATATGCACCCCGCCCGTATTGTACCAATACAATATGGAGGTTGTCATATTGTGACAATACAATACAGTGATGCCCATATTGGCAATATATTGTTTGTATTGGCTGGTCGCTTGGCAGCAAAACTTGTTTGTTTGTTGACAATTTGACCGACTGACACGCGATGACGCGTGCAAAAACGTGTCCTGAGGTGTCAACCAGGCCTATAGGGTGGCAGTCGCCCAACACTGACCTTCCGCAACCACCTTGCTGACACTCCAAATGCAAGTAGAGCGAACCCCAATGCCTCAACAACGCCTTCATTTTGTTCAAACGTCGCAACGAAAAGCTTCGTCGATATCGGACGACATTTCGGAGCTCTCCAGCCAGCAATTGCGTGACCCAGACGAGAGCCAAACCTCTCAATGCCAATCGTCGCGAGCTCCCACGGCCTCCACGTCCTCATCTGCTAAGCCAAGAACATCATGGGTCTTCTCTCATATGCCAGACGAGGGGAGAGAGACGAGATACTACAATCAACGGACAGGAAAGGAGGAATGGCGCTGCAAGCATTGCGACAAGACGTATTCCTGTTCTGGTGGAACAGCGGCTCCGGCCAAGCACCTAACGGACCCTCCTCCTGAAGGTCACGGTCTCCCCAAAGGCGCGCCACGAACAGCCAAGGTGACCAATATCCGGACTATTCTTGAACAAGCTCGTCTTTCGGCCGAGGAGAATCCCCGAAAACGCCGCCGTCTCAACGATCAATCTGGAGACTCGATCGACCCAGACCGACTCGAAGCGTTATACGTACGGTTCATTGCGGCGTGTTCTCTCCCATTTAGGCTCGTAGAATGCCCCGAGTTTCGAGCGCTCCTGGCGTATCTCAATACCGATATCGATACTTGGCTTCCAGACACGCATGAGACCATCAAGAAATGGATTATGCGGCAGTATCACACTCAGAAAGAGAAGGTCAAGCAGCGCATACAGTCGGCAAAGTCAATAATTCATATCAGCTGCGATCTTTGGACTTCCCCCAACTCTTTGGCCATCTTAGGCATAGTCGCTCACTATGTCACGGAAGACGGCCAGCTGGAACACCATACTTTGGCCTTGAAAGACATCGACAGTGAGCACGACGGGTCTCACCTCGCTGCGGCAGTTTTGGAAGTGGTGGATGAGTGGGGCTTTGCTTCCAAGATTGGATACTTCGTGATGGATAATGCAGGCAACAATGACACAATGATGAGATCCCTTTCTCTCGGTTAGCACGACCTCTTTGTTTCTTCTCACTGGTCCTAACATTCATAGGTCTGTTGCGTCGATTTGACGTTCAATATGACCCAAAAACCCACAGACTCCGATGCCAAGGTCATATTATCAACCTCGCCGTGAAGGCCTTTCTCTTTGTCACCGACAATGAAAAACTCCAACACGGCGAGCCTGGGGATAACGTGACATTGAAAGAGATTAAGGCGTGGCGGCAAAAAGGTCCCCTTGGAAAGCTTCATAACTTCGTCGTTTTCATCCAACGGAGTGTTCAGCGCAGCCAAAGGTTTCTTGTTCTTAGCCACAACCGTAAGCTTGCGAGAGACAATGACACAAGATGGAGTTCGTGGTATACCATGCTGCGGGCGGCCTTGAACCTTAGAGAGGCAATTGACGACTACTTCAACAAATGGATGGAAGCGGATTGCGCAGGAGACGAGCTCTATGCGGGGGACTGGATCATCCTCGAGAAGATCAAGTCCTTTCTGGAGAAGCTGAAAATGGCTACCAAGGCCCTCGAGTCATCGTTTGCAACTCTCGACAATGTCCTCCTGGCTATGGACTTCATACTCGCACAATTTGAAGCAGGCAAGGAGGCACATATTGACGACCCAATGATGGGACCAATGTACAACTCGGGCTGGGCGAAGTTGGACAAGTATTATCGTCTTACTGATGAATCGCCTGCCTACGTTGCCGCTATCGTGCTCCACCCTTCGCATAAATGGCACTACATACAGGAAAACTGGAAAGAAGACTGGGTTGAGTCGTCAAAGAAGTTGATTCAGACGTTGTGGGACGAATATAAACCGGTGGAATCACCTCTCCCTTCCTGCGAGGCCCCGTCGACGACTACGAACGAGTTCTTGAGTTGGAGGAACAAGCATCTACAGCCATCACTCATCACGGACGAGTACGAGCGTTATTGTAAGTCTGAACGGGTTTATGGCTTTACAAGCGCCCTTGCATGGTGGCTAGAGGAGACGCAGCAGAAAAACTACCCCAGCCTGAGCAAAATGGCCGTGGACATTCTATCAATTCCTGCAATGTCTGCTGAGCCTGAGCGGCTCTTTTCTGGGGCAAAGATAACCATTACGGATCGTCGAAATCGACTTGGGAGTGATGTGATTGAAGCGCTGGAGTGCTTGAAGTCATGGTCTGGGATACGAGATTTTAAAGGTGACGATGTTTCCGCGTCGGTTGTTGGATTATGAACGTCACGTGCAATATATTGGATATATTGCCACACTGGCAATATATTGGGTTCTTGGCAATACAATATGATATGGAACAATGTCATATGGCGTAATACAATATGCACCTCTTGACAATACAATAATATTGCGAGGTGTCCATATTGCCAATATACGTATTGTTTATATTATTAGCAACACTGGTGTACGATATGGGCGTCCGGTGGAAGGTGGAACCACTCATTTGCTCATGTGGGGGAAATACGTGAGGCCTGACCAAATGACAGGCCCACAGTTTACCCCATTTAGAATATGTTCTGCTTATCGATAAAGACTCCACTCTAGTGCCGCCGCCTGTAACTCATCATTGGGAGCACCCAATCAGTCCTATGCTCCTTAGTGCTCACAAGCCTCACTGATAAGGTCTTATCATTTGTCTACTTACGCCTCAGGCCGAAGATAGCATAATCAAGTAAAACGACTCTGAGAACACAAAACGTGACGCAGAGAACAGCAAGATAATGCATGGTGAACGTAAATACTATATAGCCATCGCTCGGCCTCTCAAAAGTTCAAACGCATCTCTTCATTTTTAACCTTTACCTAATTATTCAAACCAACTGCAAGCTCAGTGCTTCCCCCCCCCCCCCACCCCCAACGTTGACATCATGGATTCCGCTCTATCATCGATGGAAGCCTTGCGCATTTTGACTTGAATGGGGTTCCTTGCAAAAGTGATGACATACCTACGAGCGGTAACCCCATTCGCCATGATACTATCCCTGAGACTCCTCACGGATGTCTTGACCACCTGACTCCAGACTCGTCTGAAGGACAAGATTTTGGGTTAGTTGATGCAACAAAGCTAGGCGCTGTCGCTAGCGATACTATCGAAACCCCAACGTCAATCTCTTTCATGGAATACGAGTCACATAAAGACGGAGAGGAGGGGCCTAAACGAAGCCGTCTAAGCCCGGCTTGGCACTTCCAAAGGAGCATTTACTACATGCGGAAGGGATCCGAACATGACATGGGGGTGGCGTCAAAGGACTCCGTTGGTGGTACTTGATGATGCTCCATGGGCAACCAAGCCTGCCTCACAACCATATTTGCATCCATGGACGCAATGATAATAACGGCTTCGCCATCACCGAATGCTAGCTCACAAACCTCTTCTTATCCTGAGCCGTTGATACGAGCTGAGAATGAGGCACATGTCCTTTGATTCCTGTGACCGCCATACCTCGCTTGGCATGCTCATGCCGATGGTCTGCTGCCGCTTCTACTCAGTCTCTACGTGACGTGCTATAGGGTGTGGAGGCATAGCCCTAATTCTCAAGTCTGCCTTGCCTGTGCTTGTGGGGGTGCGGCGAGTGATACCAGCTCTAGACATCAGGTTTAACACTCGTGGAGGAAGGGGATCCAGCCATCGATTCGCTCTTCCCTCCGGGTCAACAGGACTCAAGGGGCTGATCCTGTGGTCCTATTACAGGATGTGGTCGTGACCATTCAACCAATGCATACCTAGATCCACCAGGAGCTCGTGATGGGTTGGGTCTTCATTACCCACCACCCTCCTGCGACAACCCCACACCCCCCTCAAAGTATGCCTCAGTCATGCGCCGACTAAACCCATGCTGCAGGGCTACTTAGAACCTGCGCAGAGCTCTGATGCTGAAAGGGGTTGGGTGGGTGTCAGCCCTTGGGACGCCGTTGGCCTGCGTGAGAATAAATACCTGGCTATCACCAGGAACGACCTCGGGCAACTCTTTTATGTAAACAACACGACTCATTTGCCTTATTCTCATTACCATGCACTCACTTACTCACTGGCAGTCAGTTATGGTATATGCGGCATTCTTCTCGAGTACCGTTATCAACCTGGTGGGCCTGGTCAATATTGTGTTGTTTTCTCAGAAAGTTTCTGAGTCCCAAGCACTATGTAATCGACACAAACGCATGTTCACGATCCTCGCCATAGCCCAGATCATCATCGCAATGGCAACTGGGCTGGGATTTGCAACTTTGGCGTAGAAAAGAGGGATGGATTGGCCGTTATACTTAGCGTACTCCATCATTCTCTCCAGCATGATCAGAGAGGTAAGTTGTCGTTCCGATTGTGAGCATGACTAATAATCTATATATAGTGCTTATGGTCGAGTGGTTCCTGGAGTCTGGATCAGAAATATTTCATTCCCTGGCCCTTAATATCAATCACGGCTATTACAGGAATGCTGTTTATCATCGGCAATTTGCTGGAGACTCGGTATACGTTTTTAAGCACATTCCTGCCGCATCTGCTGTTGCTTTCCGGTTCTGGATGGTGCTGGAATGGGTGATTGTTATTTCAGGGCCCTGGTCAACGTACCTGAGCTCTTCCATAATTGTCTCTAGCATGATTAGAGAAGTAAGTGCATATCCTGGCTTTGGTGCAATTCTAACGATCGAAAGTGCTTTGTGTGTTGGTGGTTCTTGGAGCCGAGGACAATTGCATTCGCTCCGTGGCCGCTCGCATTCCTCCTGGAAACCACAGTGGTGTCATTTATCGTCAGCACCATCCTGGCTTCCCGAAGCGCAGTGTTCAATGAACTCTCGGCAGCATCATCCATTACTTTCCGGTGCTGGATGGTACTAGAGTGGATGCTCATTGCACCGTGCACCTCACGCCAGTTTACGAAAATCAAGACCGTTATGCTGATTGAAACTTTGGCCATGATAGCCAGCGCTATAGAACGGCATCAGCGATAAGCAGGCACTTGGTACGTACTGAGCTTCCTAGACAAGACTAAACTTACACTGGTAGATTCTTTCGAATGTTTTTGGAGCCCACGACTTTCTCGTGTGCCTTATACCTGTGGTTGGAAGTTATGGACGAAGAGGCTCAGACGGGAGCCTACCTCCGACTTGCTACCACGGCTTCTGCGAACACCACGGCCTAGAGCATCTTCGCTAGGGGCATCGGGCCAGATTCGGCTTCGGGACATGTCCATCACAAGCGAGTCAGAGGCGCAATGAAGCACCGTGGCCGCAGTCGCAATGATACTGGGCAGGGTTAGCATAGCTTTGAAATTTCTGGCCAGCGAGGGTAAAGGGAAGCGAACTTTTCCAACTCTCGTCGATATGCAGCCTTGGAGGCATTAAATACTCCATTATCTAATGGCTGGAGGCCGTGAGAGCAGTGTGCTGGAAGGCAGCAACAATAAACGTTCAAAAAGCATGTGGCCATCCATTCATCCTTCTCCCGGTTAGTAGTAATCCCTGACTAAATAAACAAAGAATGTACCGTTGCATGACTCCCATGGCCGTCTAGAATGATTAATCTGGCATCAGATTCGTCGGTAGGCTTAGTCTGAGGCAAATAGACTCTTTCAAGCCACTCAACGCCAATGTGGTTGTCGGTCCACCCGTTAGGTGAAGTTATATGGTGTCAGTCTGCTATCTTCTTGAATTCCTTAAGGAACCACTGCTGTTGGAGTTCCTTTCCCTTGAATATAATACCAGGAGTCAAGGCACGACCGTCAGCGGTGATAGCTTCGATAAATGAAGTCCAGCTTCGAGTCTGTGGTCCCTTGAGGAGAGCTTTCCGCTTTGGGTTCGCGCTTCCGACCACCAGGCTATCCAGCCCTGGAGAAAAGAGTTTGGTCAGTTAGATTTCGAATAGAGAGGGAATAGAGAAATACAGGCTTGCCAAAACCAATCATGATATCCCCTTCGTCGACGTTAACAGTGTTTTCAGGCTTAATCCAGCCATCCTGGTCCTCCCTGATATCGAAGTACCAATGAACCGCCTTGGGCGTGAAGGAGTCGAATCTATTGGCTTCTTGACGTCTCCTTATCTTAGTCCTAAGGTCTTGACGGCGCTCAATGAATCTGGCTACCCAGTTGCGTCCTAATTCTGGTTGTTCGCCTTGTTGTCTCAACAAGCCCATAACACAAGCGCGAATCTGACTGTGGGACGGAGCATATCCCAGAGATTCCTGACGAAGAATCCAGAAAGCTAATTTGTCTTCCTGATTCTTGGACAAACGCTGACCAGGCTGAATTTGCTCCTTTATGGCCGTCTGGCTGTTAAGTCTGTCAATTAGAGTCCTTCGAGGGACCCCCCACCGCTGAACTGCTTGGGAGGGTGAAAAGCCGTTATCCGGAATATCCAATATAGCCTCAGCCATGTCGTCTTCTGTATATTTCCAGCGAGACCGTGATAAAGGCATTTTTATTGCGTTGTGAGAGATTGGCATGAGAAAGAGTGGGAAAGAGCGGTGAGGAATTTAGCGATTGATTTGGTGATATTTCAGTACAGGGGTCTGCATATATCATGTGCTCCACGCAACTGCACGAGACCAAAAGAATAAACTGTATTCAATTCTCTATCTATGAGAAGCGACCGCTTGCGAATAACTTCCTATTTTGGCCAAATTCCGTATAAGTGGAATAGTTGAGTTTTAGTGGTGATGATTTTATTTAGCATGGCGAAAGGGTGGGTTGGCGAAAGGGTGGTGGCGCATGGTACTCGAAAGGCCAACTTGCACTTGCACCCTGCACCAACTGTCACGAGAGCTACGACCGTGACGCAGTGTCATGCCCTTCCCGGATTGCGTCTTTCTCCCGACCTACTGGGGTTTCGCTTGTGCCTCTTGTATTGCACGTCACCGTGCTGTTGAGTGCTCTTTTAACATCATTCGCACTGAGTACCTCGATCGATTTTGGGAAAAGGTCCAGATCACGACTGATGGTCTTGGCCTAGCGGCTTTGAGATGGCTGGAACGAGGGCATCCGCTATCGACCTTCGATCCGCACCGTCCTCAAACCATCTGGCAATGTTGTCGACACTCTGGGAGCGATCTCGCCCACGAGGTGGCGCAGCCCTTACAGGAGCCTTCCTTTGTGTTCCCGCCCGATATTCCCAACATGAGACTCCCGGACCCGGATGGTTGCACATCCAGCATTCCCCATGTAGGAGACATGGACCTCTTGAACAAAAGGGTTCGCACCAAGAAAAACATTATCATCATCAGTGGCGCTGGCGTCTCGACCAACGCAGGCAGTAAGTCCCGCTTCCGTTCCACTATCAGCGACCCCTCTGACCGGACCCAACAGGCTCCGACTATCGGAGCTCTTCCCGCTCCAAGAAATCCAGCCGCATAGTATATGACGCGCCGGCCTATTCTACACTGGAGTCGACCGATAAGCTGCACGCCGATGTCTTGCAGAAGCTGCGGTCTGGCCGAAAAGCCCCGTTCACCCCATTCGATACCTTCGCCGAGCGCCTGGCTCAGTCTGACAATCTTCGATACCATTACAGAAGAACATCGACTGCCGCCAAACCAGGCTTCCTTATCTCTCTCAGAGGACAATGTGGCTCCATGGCCGGGCGGACACCTTGGTCTGCCACGTAAGACCCTCACACACCATACGAGTTACAATTGCTGGCCAGCTTGCCCGCCGCCCCCGGTTGAATGATTCAGTTCTCCATCCCCTCGAAGCTCCTGGGGGTATCAAACAGTGCCTCCCATCCAACTGCTTCCATCCGTCTTCGTCCTTGGCCCGGCTCCAGACTGTGGCCCTATCCATGTTCTCATAAGCTTGATGCCGTAAACGAAAAATGGCTTGTTGAAACCATTCCATCTTGTTCCACCTTGAGTGTCTCTCAAAGGGTATGCATCTCCGCGATCCTTGCCCACTCCCCCATCTAAGGCGACTCTTTCTTGAATTTCCGCTTCCCTCCAACTCTGCCATCCGCATGCTCGTCGTCAGGGCTCCATTCCTCGGGGTGAAAGTCCGGGTTTCCGTAGTGCGCACGATTCCATATGCTATTTTTGAACGTGTTCGTTTTCACATTGAAGTGTGGTTCTATGCTGTTCTTACTCTCTTCGTACTCGAGCTGAACTGGGCTGAATCGAATGTGGTAACCGGGTGTCGTTCTAAGACGGGGCATGAGTGGCGTCTGAGGTCCCAAACCAGATGTTGCAACCATCGCCGGGTTGGGGCCCATACTCGAGCTGCCGGCCATCGAAGTGGGCGGGGACGGGGGTTGGGGAGATGCCATGATGGCGGGTGATGGCCGAGGCTGGGGGGTTGAAGCTGGCAACACGTCGGAATACTGTGGCATCCATGGACTCTGCACAGATGCGGGCGAAAAGGACTCGGCTGTGGAGGGAGAGGGCGGAGGGGGCGGTAAGGGAGCCATTCCTCCCATTGAGTTGAACCTGGGGATGATGGACAACGCGCTGAAGTCAATCGACGAGTACTCTCCGAGGTCCGTCTGGGTGCCCGTGATCTGGGTGTTGTGGGAGAAGGAGTTGACTCGGTTAACCTGCATGGATACTGGGGCAGATGGCACCGGGGCCGGGACTGGGAGCGGAGGCGGCGTGAGGTACAGGATATCGTAGTGATCAGGTCGATAGAGCAGGTAAATGATGGGACCAAGGCTTGCAGGGTCCCGGCCGTTGGCCTCCTCGGGGAAACGGTATCTATTGGCCTGGCTGCCAAAACTTCGATCAAGGTAGGCAATCTCGAGGACAAAGCCGACGGGCTGGAGCAGCACATTGACAAGGGCGACGATGCCCAGGTGCTCAATCTCGCGGTCAACCAGCTCGATACTTCGGGCGCAGTAGCCCTGGACACCTCCAGCCACCTCTGGAAGGAAGGGATCGTAAGTAGCGGCGTTGGCTTTGAGGTAGGTAGCGGCAAGCAGGCGGAGGTAGTAGATGATGCTGCCAGTAAGCGCAACGTCATTCCACCGCTCAAGGAGCAGCAAGTGTGCCACCCGCGGGTTGTCCATGCTCTGAGAAATCTCTCGCAGCAATGCGAACATCTCATCGGCCCATTCTTCGAAGTAGGGGTAGCCGCCGACATTGGTGATCATCTGACCGAAGCTCATCAGTCGAGCGACCTCCCCTTCGATCTTCCCCTGATCGCCTAAGTCGATGAGTTTCTCAAAGTAGGAAAATCCAATTGCTATAGTCGCAAAGTGAAACCGTTAGCCAAGATCCGGCATGTCACATGAGGCAATGTCCCGAGACAGGGGCGGAAGCGCCAAACAAAGCAACGTGCCGTGCCGCTGAAGAGCGGAGTCCCGTTTAGGGGAAGTGTGCAGGTTTAGCATCTCCCTAGGTCTGAACCACTCCTCTGGAATCGCGGGTTGGAGAATGGGTGGATTGACTCACCTCGCCATCCACAGTAGCCGCCGTCCTGGATGGGCCGATAGTGGGAGTAGGTTTGGGTGAGCGCCTGGATGAAGCATTCGGTGTCAGTATGTTGATCTTGCCAACTTCCTAAATCGGGGGGACGAACAATTGTTTTCTCGACGTGGACCTCGTCTGCCTTGGCATACTCGGTGATGGCCTCGCTGGACAATTTGTTGCCGACCAAAGGGCCCTACAAATGGGAGGGTCAGCAATTTTGGAGGCCAGAAGTTTGTGAGGACATGGGACTTGCCTCGAGGACGACCTGGTAGTCTTTGGCAGCGGCCTGCTGGGCAGCCATGTCGTGTTGGCCCTGCTGGCCCTCCATTTTGGGGATGATGACGGAGGAAGGGTAGGGTTGCTGTGGCGCTTGGCGCGGCTGGTGGTGTGCTTGAGCAGTGTCTCGGTTCGACGGGATCAGCGGCGGTGGCGAGGTTGTCGAAGTGGTCGACAGCGCGTAGGTGGAGGATGCAACAGGCGATAATGAGGCTTGCTGCTGGTCTCGGAGGTGAGGATGCTGCTGCTGTGCTGGTGCACCAGTTTCATGCTCCTGCTGCAAGTCGTAACGCGGCCCCGCGGGCGTACCTGCTCCTCCGCCTCCGGCTGGCAAGGGGAATCCAGAGTCCAGTTCGGGAGCTACGCCATAGGACGCGAAGTAGGGGGAGGCGAACGGCGTGGGTTGAGGCTCGAACATGCCTTGCTAAAGGGGTTTTCGGCAGGGGACGAGGCGTAGGAGAGGAGGGGTGGAAGGGAAAGAAGGCGCGGCGAGGAGAGAAAGAGAGAGAGGAGAGGCGACGGAGCGGAAGGAAGTAGGTTTTGTGAGAAAGAGAGAAGAGTGTGGTGAGCGAACGAGGTGAGCCCAAAGAGCTGGGACCTAGGAAGTTGAAAGTTGGAGACGCTGCTGCTGCTGCGACTGCTACTGCTGCTTGGCGGCATAGGTTTTAGGTAGATGGAGCGATGTATGGCCCTGTCACAAGCCCCGTTCAAAGAGCCCTGTCTTGCGCTGCCGCAGCCCTGTCGACCACTGGTGGATCAGTGGATTGCTCGCCGCGCTGGGCGCTGGGGAGTAACACTGGGCGCTGGGTGGCCGAGGTGCCCTAGAGCGATTGATCCCTCGGGGGAGGGGAGATGAAGCTAGGAACTTTAGTGCAGCGGGCGGACAGCGGGTGATATGGTTAGCGTAGCGCCTAGCGGGTGGCCTAGCGGGTAATCAAAGCGGGTAAACCACCAGCGGGCGCAAGCAGGAGATCGGGCTGGCGACCTAGGCTTCGGATATGGGACGGAGCAAGAGACGTCCTAGGCAGGTTGTCTCGGAGCAGGTGGCCACGGAGCGGGCAGAGAAGAAGAGGAAGCAGAAGGGCCGAGAGGACGCTAATCGCCGTGCTAATGAGATCCAAGGTCCGAGAGGCGCGGCTAGCAAGGGCACCAGGGGTAGTACAGAGAACGATGGAACGTGCACAAGTGGGTTTGGGGGCAGCCGACTGTGGTTGTGACTTGCGACGATGAAAGGAATAAGCAGCAGCCTGGCAGGTCGTCTAGCTGTCGTGTGGTACGGTGCCCTGCGCAGATAGGGATGAGGTGGTGTTGGACCTGTTGGTGTGGACGGCAGAGGCGGATGCAGAGTAGGCGTTGGCTGACACCTCCGTCACAAGGAGTTGTCCAGTCCGGTTTCTAGAGTTCCACTCGAGCCCACTTAGAGACGCATCTCCACTTGATTCCAGGGCCAAGACCAAGCCAGGGATGGTTGAGGGGACCCAACGAGCAATGACGATCTCCCGCTGACGATGCGTTGCGACTCGATTTCGATTCGATCGACGTACGTGCCTAATTCCTGGCAGGACCGACTGCGTGGCTGCGGTTCCAGAGCGCAATTGGGTTGGCGCGGGCACAGTGTCTCCAGTTGTCCAGGGACGTCGAACAGGTTGGTGGGCGAATGGCGCCGGCGATTGGTGGAGATAAAAGTTGAGGAGGGCGTGAGAGTAGGGCGAAGTAGGGCGAGAGAACAGGAGCAGAAAAGAAGAGAAGTGGACGGCAGTGAGAGGCAACTAAGTTAGATGCGTGGGGGAAGCGAAGTTCGGTCCCAAGCTAATAGATGGCGGATGGGGAATGACACGGCAAGATTTAGAACGGGCGGGATGCAATGGAGGTAGTAGAGCCCAGCAAAGCCGTGGCCGCCTCGTAGGTGATGTGATGACGAGATGGCACGACGGCCAGATGGGGAAACGGCAACGAGAGGAACAAAACGGGAACCCTCAACGTGATTGTTGGGGGCGGAAGGCGATGAGGGGGGGGTTGATCGGATCTGTCTATGACCCCGGATCACGCTCCGTCGGCCTGTTTGGCTGTTTCACCGTCTGTCTGTCTTGTCTGCAGGGCTTCTACAGACGTTCAACTCCGACGAGTGGAACGTGGGCGCGTTGAACGAGGCGTTGTCTGCTGTGGACTGTAGTGTGCGTGATGCGTGGTGTCTGGGATCTTCCTGTCGACAATGGGGCGCAGTGCGTGTGTGCGTGCGTGCGTGCGTGTGTTCGTTCTGCTAAGGGTTAATGAATGTCTTCCCAAACACGAATGTCTCCGTCTGCGTGGATGGACGTGCGCGTGGTGTGCGTGAGCCTTGTGTGTGTGTGTGGGCGGGAGTTGTGTTGGATATGTCTTGTAGCGGATCGTCCCTTGGTGAATACCGGCGGGGGCTTGGCAAGCAGGGAATCGGAGATGCGTAGAAAGGGGGGAAGAAGCTTACTGAACAAGACGACAGCCACTAAGAGTGATCGTGGGAATGACAATGGTAGTAAGAGCCAAGCCGAAAGAGGATGGCGTGGAGTAGTAGAGTGATGGAGAATGGGGAGATGGTATCCGGGTGCTGAACCTTGGTAGATAGTGGTGATGCTAATTACTTGCTGATGGTGGTGTGTGCTGAGGCTTGGAGTGGCCTGGTCAGAGTTGATGCGCCGGCAGGCAGGAAAACGGGTAGGCAAAGAGTGTTGAAGATCAATGCAGAGTAGCATGGATTCCCTTCAATGCTGGGAAGCGTGACACTACGTTGGAAATGGATGCTCTGGGCATACCAGACCAGGTTTGTTGGTGATCACTGATTTGGGAGGGGGTGTCTCGTCTGTCTTGACTTGTCTCGGCCGGTTCGACGGGTAAAGCTGATGATGACTGACCCTGCAAGCCAGTGTGGTCCTTGCGCGCGGGCGCCCTTGTCTCAATACGTACGTCGTAGAGTGGGCAAGTAAATCCGCGTGGGGGAAGGACAAGCCGAGAGAACAGGGGTGTTGCGCAGAAGTGTTCTTGATGGCGATAAATAGAAGGGGGAGAAAAAGGGAGGGCGAGGGATGCTAAACCAAAAAAATATGGATCACGGAGATATCTCCAGTGCTACAGACACAGGAAGACGGGAACAAGGCCTCGTGCTCCGGTGGTGTTGGCGGTGGCGGCGGTGGTGCTGCTGCTGCCGAGGATGATGAGAATAGCAGAGCGTTGATTCGCCGTCTCCTTGCCTTGCTTCTCGATACAACGCCAAAAATTCCAGGCACAAGGCACAGGCACAGGCACTGAACTGACAAGGGGGCAAGGGGGCAAGGCGTCAAAGTAAGGCACGGACAAAGATCACCCACCCCAACGCAAGCGAAGCCATGCACCGTTGTCGTTTTCACTGTGGCACCCGGCACATGGCGTTCCCACCCGCTCCCACGCACCGGGACACACGCACACATCTGGACACATACCGCACTCGTGGACACCTCCAACGCTCACAACTCACTTACATACTATACAAGCCACATCGCATTACAGTAGCTCTCACCCTCAGCTCTGTCTCAACGTCTTCGAGTCTAGCAAGTAAAAAAAAAAACACCTAACGACATCGTCACCAACTAACTAGCTCCATTAACTCCCCCATGACAACATCTCACCCCCTAGATGGGATCGTCTGGAGCCTCCCCCCACGCAGCGCCATGGCATTCTCCTCTTCTCTCTTCTCTCCCCCATGCCAAACCTTCAACGGGCGTACGGATACCATGCTGCAATATTCATGTTCGAAATTCCCTCTCATTTTTATTTATTTTTTATTTTTTAAACCTCAACAGTACCTGCTTAGCGGCCGAGCCGGACACGGTTCGAGGCGACGGCGGCGAGGGCGACGGCTGCGGCTGGCTGCTCCACCCTCCCCTTTCTTTTAAGCATGTAAACTGGCGACCGGCAGCTAACTGGCTTGGAGGGAACTCCATCGGCTTTGTTTGGACCCGCGTGGCCACCTTTCGGCCGGGGATGGGGGCTTGGGCCCGCTTGTGTGTCGGCGCAGCCATTTTTTTGCATCCCTCTTGACCCGTCCGCCGCTCCGTGCACGGTCGGCCGTCCGTTTGATGTTTTGTGGTGGCCTAGGCTATTTGTTTCCGTACTATCTGTCTATCCGTTGTGCCCAGTGCTATCTAATCCATTATACCTGCTCTCAATTGAATCCTCGTGAAACCAAATGTCTCCTGGTGAAACCTTTTCTAATTGTGCGAATGCGTTACGAGGCTCTGTACAACCGTCCTCTTGTACCCTGTGCCATTGGAGAATTGCTTGACGGATTCCTGATCCCACTAACAGCACTGGCATACAATCCGCATCCACATCCGCCTCCACAAACACTAGGATGACAACCTCCAACCACTCCGACGCCACCAGCATTATCCTCCCACCTCCAAGATGAAAGAAAAGTCCTGGTTTTCTTCACCGGGTGAGTCTCATAGTCCCTTCACTCCCCTCCTCTCATCCCGTCCCGCCACATGCTTGCATCCTGCACTCTGGTGACCGAGTCTCCTGCAACCAGAAACATCCTGCATACCCGCGCAGCCTCTCTCATTGGTCAGCTCGTCCCATCGGCTCTCTTCGTCCCGCTGTCGGGCTCTCACATTCATACAGTAGTTTCCACGTGCATACTCCGTACATATGCCCTCTCTGCGACCATGACAGAGATACATTGCAGGCATACCTTTGGCCTGCCCGGGCCCGATCGTCCTCAACCCAACCAGAGATGTGGGGGTCCATGTATCCAGACTACATGCTTGAAAAAACGGCAGCGAGCCGTGTGTTTTCGTTGTCGAGCTGCGAGCGAGCGTCGAGTACAGACGTGGGGTGCGCCTCCCAGCTGCATCATGCCGGCTCGTCAACATCTTTCCCGCCACGAGAGCCCAAGACAAGACCTTTTTTCGTTTTTTTCTTCTTCCTGAACAGTCCAATCGCGGGGCTTGTTTCACCGACCGTTGACGTATGGTGGTGGAGAAGGGATTCCACCCGGCTGCCTGGTACGTGGACTTGCTCCCGCAACGTTGATGGACAATATATAATATGTCATTCCACTGGTATTTGTCGAGAATTCGTGGCCATCCGATTCGCAGCCTCGCGAGATGTCACAAACGATCTCGTATTGGGGGCCGCTTAGGTCCCCGTGTGCCCTCAATTCCACTGCTCCTTTGCGTCTGCCGCATCTCTTGTCCTCACCCAGTGCCCCGAGTTACTCCTGTTCCTTGCTGGATACCGAGTTCGGGCAATTGTCACGTCTACCCTGGCCAATGTGTCTTTTGTATCACTCTGGAACGGGTTTTGCTCCTCCACAGCAGGGTTGGAAATCGATTGACTGATCGATTTGATCGTCGATCGATTGATTGATTGATTGATTGATTGATTGATTGATTCATTCATTCATTCATTTCCGTCCTGAGGGCAAGGTACATAAGCCCACTAGACCTCCTCATGGAGTAAAAGGACGTGCTAGGCTAGCTCAACATGATTTCCACCCACAGCTTCCACCATCCTTAGCCATCTAACAATTCAGCGGCTCAAGGCCTGTGATCGTTCGAGCCCGGCCCCCGTCAGCGGGGGCTAGGGGCGGCGGCATCCCTCTGCGCTGGCTATACCGCATGCCCGCAACAGTACCGCAATTCGGATAAAACCAGCCGGAATTCTCCTGCATCCGCATACCAGCCAGAGACCCAGAAGAACCTTCTTATATCCCGAAGGGTTGGTCGTCTAGCCTTCCGATCCCCCAGTAACCGAGGAGTCATACATGTAGATCGCAACAGTGGGAAAAACCACGAGGGGAAAAAAAACCGCTATAGCTGGCTGCCATTGATCAGGTTACATCTCGCGAGTCCTGATGCCCTTGATAGCTTGGTTCTGAAGCCATCTTGGGCCTGGCACGAGCAACACAAGGTGAGGCCAACTCTCTTAATTCCTCAGATTGTGTGCCTGTTAGTGCCCAGATGGGCGCTAAGGGCTGTTGCAAGTAAAGGTGGCCTGTGCAAACCCCGCACCTTAGCAACGCACTAACAGTGGCTGCCAAGAAAAGATTTTTACAGGAGAGAGTTCTGTTTGATCGTCGATCGGGTGGTAATTCAGAGAGGTGCTGGGTAGGCCGCCCTGGATACCGCGTCCGAGTGGATCCCAACACATGAGCATGTCCCACAAAACACCCCGGCAAACGCCATTGGTGGAGAGACATTGCATGCTCTCAAGGAGAAGGCACCCCACCTTCCTTTTCAGGATTCTGCAGGTTCATCTGACTCTGGAACGTCAATTCCCGGCTGCTCCAAAGATTGTTTCGTCAATAGCAGCGCTGGACATACCTGTTGACTTCTTACGGTAGCTTCGCCGTCACCAGAAATGGAGAGGGACTTCATTAGCTGGACCGATGACACACCATTCGGATCAAGCCTACGACGCCATAGTGTGGCAATGGCTTAATGCCAGCGGTTAAGGCACTGACCATTACACGGAGGAGCCGTTCTTGAGCGGTATTAATCCCGTGCACCAAGGGTCGCACTGGCTCGGCACTCCTTCTCCGTTGCTGACCTTCGTCATCCTGGTCCCTCGCAGTTCCAAGGCCACCCGCCTAACGTCCTGCCCTGCACCATATAATCCGTGCAGGCGAGCGCGGCTGCGGATGGTAATCCCCTGTGGGTAACGTCACTCCGCTGCCATGGCCGCTTCCTCTGACACTCTATTTTGGTGCTTATGGGCGTCAGCAGTGATGCGCAAAATCGGGCTATACTACATTGTGCGTTGCATTAAGCGACCAAGTAGATTGGCCTGGACCCGTTGATCGGCAAGGCGATGCAGCACCTGATCCAATGATCGGCTAGAACTAAAAGATAAAGAAGAAACCTTAAGTTTGCGTGGGGTAGTCAAAGGTGGTACCGGCGCAACTGGGGTACCACTTTGTACCACCTCTTCTGGGATAATGGGCGCGTCATATCTCGCGTTAGGCAATGTCGAGAAAGATACATGCGGATACATCATGTGAGAATTGTCGTGCGACATTTTAACGCTATTATTTTCAGCGCAGCCCGAGCTGAGTTTGAGGTGTTCAGGGCGTCGTAATTACGGCCATCGACTCAAGTGCCCCAGCGACCCCTTTCGACCTCGAGATATCTTCCCCAGATACCATCTCCCTTTCCCCGATGCCAACTGGCTTCGTGCCGCATCCGACCGTTCCTCGGGACCTCCCGAGCTACCGAGACCTGGATAGACCGACGCCATTGTCACTCTGCTCCAGCATGGTAATTAAGCCCGAGTCACCTCCCGCACCGGCACGCAACTCCGGTCGCCATAAACCATCGGAAGCCTCGCCCAGGCGCACTATCGAGAAGGGCCACTACACGCAGTTAAATGCTGCATTTACCGAACTACGGGATAGTATCCCTAGTATGAGAGTTGTAAGAGCAAACGAAGGAGAATGCAACGAAGGATCCGCAAGAAGGAACGCTTAAAACAAGAGTGGATAAGGTTAGTTAGCACCCAACTCATGATTCAACGATTCTTACCTAGAATACAGGAGGCCATTATATGGACGTTAGTTGTGGCTCTGATCTTTGCCTTGCAATGCCGCCCACTGTCGGTGGCATGGGGTGTTGGCACTGGCACATGCCTTTCCACAGCCTTCATTGGGAATACTGGTATTGCTTTATCGGTCATGGGTATGGTCACGAGCTGGTTCTATAACATCCTCAGCTTTTGCCGATTCACATGTTCGGGAAAACCCAATTACGCCTCAAACTCAAGATCTCGATTCTGCTTTTGCTCGGTCTAGGCGCAGTCTATGTAAACAAGTTATCCCACAGGTCCCTTGGTTGGAAATGACTGACGTTCCTACAGGAGCCCAATTGCCACTATCGTCCGACTCAAGTTCGTCATCGAAGTAGCCCAGATGCCAAGCAAGGGAGGTCTCGCAACTGCAGACCTCATTCAGACTACGCTTGAAGCAACGATCTAGTATGTCAACTCTTGGGTGCATCCACCCATGGTCAAAATACTTACTGACAACCCATTCGCCAGTTCTATCATCGAGATTGACTTGAGCATTGTCGCTGCCTCGCTCACGGCATTGCGCCCACTATTGAAAAGGGTGCCGTGCTTCAGCGACATCAGTTCAGGTGGTTACTCGGGATCTCGGGGCTTCACGATCAATACGTTTGGCCAAGGCTCAAGTCGGGCCAATAGGCCGAGTTATCGACTGGATGACCGGACTGCCTCGGACGTTGGCAGCCGAGAAAACATTGTGCCTGCGAAACCAGGAAATATCCGCAAGCAAATATATATCGAGTCTACTTCATCATGTCGAGGGCCTGCGACAACTGATAGGCCCATCAGAGAGCACTGGTAGATCCAAGTAACATAAGTAGAAAATCCGACTTTCGTTGATCAATACCAAATTCACCTTGATTGAAGACCCAATACAGCTCTCTCGCTCCGCTAAATGAAGCCCGAGTCATGGGCGAATCGATATTCTTATTTGCTACTTCTCTCGGCCTAGAACGCCTAGCTGGCAGTAGCACCACTGAGTCAGGGGCGCGGGTGTTCCGAATACTAATGACTAATTATCCGTAAATTGCGACCCTGCGGTGATGCGACGGAGTGGTGGCCTAATCTAGTTAAACCAAGACCTGTCGGCCATGACAGTGTTATACCAAGCTAAAGACGGCAAGGTGGCCAGCAGGTCGGCAGGTCGGGTCAGACTGCCGGCTCCGACTACCCCAAAATTCTTTTAGGGGGTCAGGTTGCAACGTGCTGTCAGGTCTCGGGCTTTCGTGCCCTGTTCAGGCTAGTGGTGGGAAAGAATCTACGCGTACTACGTAGTACATGTCAATCAACGCGGTCGAGACCCTCTTAGTATCTTGTTATGTCTTGCAGGGGACATCACTCCCCTTGTCTAGATGATTCAACAAGATCGGAGCTTTCTCTGGGCAGCCGAAAGCAGGGGAAGACGTCGGCTCGGGAGTGGCGCTACTTTGGACACGGGGTTGAGATAGTGGCTCGCAAAGGCTAGGGTGCCTCATTCACAATTACCGTAGTTCTCCCGACGACCTTCGGCCATGAATAACGTCTCAAGTTCTGTCGGAAACGTTCTAGCCGTGGAAGATGCATGCACAGACGCGGCTGTGCTATGACAGAGGATCACCATACGCCAAGGCGCCCAGCTGTCTCGCTATTTTAGTCGCACTGCGCTTAGCCGGCTTCGTCACCTTAGGTTCCCTTTCTTGACGGTGAGTCCGTCACGATTTCTTCGTCCGACTCGAGATGGATGCGCAATGCCTCACCAAAAGGGTCGCGATCCAGGAGACCGGTGCGAGAGCCAAGGGCCGTGCGGTTTTGGGCCTCAACGCCTCGTAACAAACCCCCCGCGCTAGACCCTCGGATGCGAGGGCTAATCCGGATGGCCAGAATCCAGGTGTCGGCAGATCCCGAGACCAATCAACAGATTTGAGGTCCTGACGATCAATGGATCTGCAGCTTGGTCTGCAGCCTGGTCTGCACCCGCAACTGGGTCTGCCCCGACAGATGTGGGCGATATGGACGATACGACCCGAATTGCTGCTTTCATCAGTTCAATATCTAGCACACCATTCCCACCAAGGTCCGGAGATCCAGCACCAATTCTACACCAAATGTACCACCAAATGCATCACCACGACAAGGTCCGAAAGTCGACAAAAGGTCCAAGCGACAGGATGATTCAGGTAGAGAGATGTGGACAACACATGGAGAGATACAAGCCATGTCAATCAGGCTCAAGCTAAAGAAGCTGACAACAAGCAAATTCCATACTACACAAGTCCGCGCCGCAGATTAGCTCACCTCCACCCCCCCCCCCCCCC